>VFSX01000714.1:42500-55653 GCA_016618255.1 Chlamydomonas sp. UWO 241
ATAGAGCGCGTGCATTCCCGGTGGCACAGCCAGGCGCGCGCGTGCTTTGCACCCGCAGCCTTCATCCGTTTCCCCTCTTCGCCTCCTCGCCTCTTCGCCTCTAGACCCTGCTGACTTCAAACCCCGTTTCCTTTCTTTGCTCGCACAGCGCGGCGGCCATGGCACCAGTACCAGGACACGCCGCATGTCAGCAAGCCGCATGCTGCCGGCGCAGCAGGTGTGTTTGTGTGTGTGTGTGTGTGTGTGTGTGTGTGCATGTGGCTGCGTATGTGTGTGTGCGTGTGTGACTGTATGTGTGTGTCAGGGGTCTCCTTGGGTTCATCCATCTCTTCGGTTTTTTCCGGAAGAGGGTTTCCCGGTTTTGTCGGGATTTCGGCTGCAGCCCGAAGAATCGCTTCGAAGTGCGAAAATCGACGATTCACACGCATCTCCAGAAAATCGCCTCCGCAAAGCGATTTTCCCTAAGACGCGGGTCACACGGAGTTGAGTTCGCACCGGAGTTGAGCGTTAGATTTCGCCCAGAGTTGGATTTCGCGTCGATTTCGGTGAAATTCCGGTCACACTGCGTTTGCATGCGTTTGCACGTTTCGCCTCTTACGCCCCATCCGATGCTGTCACAGTGAGCGTGCCAGCCCTCTGCATGCGTTTTGCGCTTGTGGGGGGCTGCCTGAAGGTTTTGGGCCTGATCGTGTTGTGTACGCGTGGGCCCTTGGGGCTCCTCGGCACGCCCAAGCCGCACCCACTCGCAAGCACGCCTATTTCATTTGTAGGGATGCGCCCTTGGTCGCACAATAGCTCTCCTTTTTGCTCTGGGACTACACGTTGGCAGGCAGCCGGCTGGTGGCTACCGCCCCTCACAAGTAATTATTAGGGCCAGAACTGGACTTGGGTCTAGGCGGTGGTACTAGGACTAGAGGTAGTCTTTGCTGGAAAGCCGATCTAACTGTAACTGTAACTGCCCTTGGTTGGGGGCGGCTGTGGGGCGGCAGCGTGAAGCGAAATCCAACTCTCAACGAGGGTGGGGGGGTCTCGTTGGAGTTCAGAGTTGAGTTCACTTCGATTTGGATTTTGCCTTCGTGTGAATTGCGCAAACTCCCAAATCCGACCAAAATCAGAGCAAACTCTACTCCGTGTGACTGACCTCTAACGCACCCTCCCCAAAAGCATCGGGGGTGTGCCCTTCGAGCACATTTCTTTCGTTTCCCGATCGGTAAGGAAACCCCTGCACTGTGTGTGCATGTGAACCAGCACCTGTCGCCTGCCATTGATGTGCATGCTGCTGGCACTGCACGTGTGTTCGTGTGTGTGAGGGAAAGAAGGGGGGAGGCGGCGATGCACACACACACACGCACACATTCACACGCACACACACGCACGCCCCGCAGAACACGGCAGCTGGGCACCGCAGGGCAGGCGCGCGTGGGCCGGCCGACGCGGCAGAGGTTGTTGCACCAAAGGATGAGCAAGCAGGTGTGGGTGTTGCGTCGAATGTTGCGGCGCATGTTGCACCACTCAAGGAGGAGCACACACGCACAAACTCACACGCACGTGCGCACGCACACGCACACACAGGCAGGGCGGTGGCGTGCACACACGTACACACACACACACACACACACACACAAACACACGCACACACACACACTCACACACGCACGCACACATACCCTCCGCAGCACGCACAGCCGCATTCACACTCACACATGCTCACACGCACACACACACACGCACACCCTCCGCAGCACGCACAGCCGCATTCGCACTCACACATGCTCACACACACACACACACACATGAACACACACACACACACACACATGCACGCACACACCCTCCGCAGCATGTGCTGCAGCATGCGCACACACACGCACACACACGCACACACACACACGCGCGCGCACACAGGCGCTGGCGGCGGCACGCACGCGCGGACGGGGCCACGCGAGCCCGGTATGGGGCGGCGCTGCAAGTCAACGATTGACCTCGCTTCGCCCCAACCATCGCGCTCGGCCACCGACCTGGACGACCAGCCACTCCCCCCCTCGGGAGAGCAAGCTCCCCGCACAGTCAGCGACAGCACCCAGAGAGCAGCCTCCTGCACCCCGGCGGCAACCTTCTTCGCCGCAACCAACGCCGGTGCCGGGGGCCATCACGCGCGCCACGCGCACGCGACAACCACTACGCGCAAGTCCCCCCTCGCGCACAGCGCCGCGGCCGTGGAGGAGCGCGGCGCGGCGCGCGGCACGGCGGCGGTCTCGTTCGCCAAGGCCGAAGTTTGGACGTCGCCCATGGGCTCGGGCCTGTCTGCGCTCGCACATGGGGCGATGTACGGCAAGGGCGAGGGCGGCGCGCGCGGCGGAGGTGCGCGCGTGCGTACGTGTGTGTGTGTGTGTCTGTGTGTGTGTGTGTTGGGGTGGGGGAGGGCAGTGGGATCATCGTCACCCTCCCCCCCCCCCGATGCGCATACTCGCAGGCGTGCTGCATGCCCCCGGCACAGCCCTAGCAGGCACACACGCACATACACACACACGCACACGCACACACACATTCACACACGCACGCAGCTCTCGGGATGGCAGCTGAGATCAGCGGCACTCGCGAGATGAGCGCGAGGGAGGCGATGCAGGTGAGCCAAAGGGATGAGGGTTGTAGGGGGTCTAGCGGTCTGGGGAAGTCTTGCGAGCACCGACACACACGCACACAACCAACTAACCAAGCGTTACATGAGGCCGTCCGCATGCACCGGCAATGCCTGTACTACCAACAGCAATGCACCCCGGCAATTGTTACGAGGTCTGACCCATGCACTGGGATGTCTTTCGAATGGCGGGTGACAGACCAGCGCCTGAATCGAGTGGATAGTATCCTTGGTTTGGGGGGGATCCACACACACACACACACACACACACACACCTCTAACCCCTCAGGCCCAGATGGACGCGATGCGCCAGCAGCACGCCAAGGGCGAGCGCGCCGGCAAGGCGGCCACCGGCGACGGGCGCCCTTCCGCGTCGCACCACCACGGAACCATCCGCAGGCGAGTGAGCTCCGCGATTCGCATCGTGCATTGTTGCGCGCTGTGTGTCGAGGGGTCCGCGCGCGCACACACGCACGCACACATACACGCACACACGCACGCACACACACACTCGACCTCGACCCTGACTCCCCCCCCTCCTCCCCTCCCCTTGCACCACGCAGCCGCCGCACCGTGTCGACCTTTGACGACCGCCCGGGCGGGACGGCCGACTGCGAACCGCGCGCGCCGTCTGCGCTCGCATCTTTGAGCTCCATGCGCCGCGCCTCCCCAGCCTTGTCGCACGTCCACGAGTCGAAACGCTCCTTAACGCGGCCCTCATCCGGGATTCAACTAGACCACGTGCCTGGGCCGGGTGACGACGCCTTGGAGGCGCAGCCGGTGCGTGGCACCGCCCCAACCGCACTCGCGCACACACAGACACACGCACACACACGCCAACACACGTCCGCACGCATGCACGCCGACGCACCCTCCGCGCACGCGCACACGCACACACACACGCACACACACACACACCTGCAGGTGCGCGCGCGCCTGGGGTCTGTGCCGGGCACCGCAGGCGTCCACATGTCCCGTGTCCCGGTGAGGTCCGCGGGCCAGACCCACGGTGAGGACCTCGATGGTGGGGCCCGCGCCCCGTCACCCATCCCTCGGGGTATCACCGGTGACGGAGCGAGCCGCAGGGCCGTCAAGCCGGGCAGCGGCCCGAAGCCGGGCGGCAACGTGATGGCGCAGATGCTCGGCACGCTGCTGCGCAAGTGATTGATTCGCATTGTTGCGGTGGCCGTCCGGCGAGGGCGCGCTCATGCCGCCCGCCCCTCGGAACGGACGCGGCGGCCCCGGCCGCAGGGCATCGAGAAGAAGGCGGGTGGTGCCAACGTGCTGGCGCAGATGCTCGGCACGCTGCTGCGCAAGTGATTGATTCGCTTTGTGGCGGCGGCCGTCCGGCAAGGGCGCGCTCATGCCGCCCGCCCCTCGGAACGGACGCGGCGGCCCCGGCCGCAGGGCATCGAGACGCAGGCGGGTGGTGCCAACGTGCTGGCGCAGATGCTCGGCATGCTGCTGCGCAATTGATTGATTCGCATTGTGGCGGCAGCCGTCTGCCGAACGGACGCGGCGGCCCCGGCCGCAGGGCATGTGGTCACCCCTCCCTCGGCGCAATTGATTGATTCGGCAGCCGCTGCCGGCGGCCAGCGGGGCCCGGGTCGCAGGTCAGCGAGACGCAGGCGGGCGGTGCCAACGTGCTGGTGCAGACGCTCGGCACGCTGCTGCGCAAGTGATGGGCATGTGACGATGGATCGATCGCCATGGTGGATTCTTCGTCAGTCTTCGCGTGGGGGTGGCAGTGCCCGAGGCCTGCATCTCTGCAGCAAAGAGGGCGCGACCGGCACGCGGCGGCAAGCAGCGCCTGCCGCCCGCCGCCCGCAAGGCGTGCTAGAACACGAATTTCGAACCGTTACGGACAGTAATGAATAGGGTGCGGGCTACAGGCCTGGCGTTCCACGCTCGCAGTCAAGAGCTCCCAATTCTTTTTCGGGGGCTACTGAGGCCCCTCGCGGGGCCGCTCACATCCAACCCGGTTTCGTGTGTGCGAACGCACTTCAGCGCCGTTTGTTGCGGCGCCTGGTGTGCCGAAGCCCTGCCGGAGGCTGTGGGTGTTGCGAGGGTAGGAACTCAGTTGTGCGCCTCTGGCACATGGCGTGGCGTGGGGCTCGGCACAACACGCTGAAGCGCTGAAGCTGCTTTGAGGAATGCGATGAAACGGATCAGGGCGACTTCGCTCGGCCATGCTATGCAATGATAATACGGTTGATCGGCGTGCCGCCATGTGGCGTTGGCCACCGTAGCTAAAGCTGTTCGGGGTGAATGGAACTCCCCGGCCCTAGACTCGGGTGGGCAGGACAGTCGAAGCATGAGCACTGTGAGGAGCACTCTGTCACCAATCACACGGTATACTGCTGAAGTAGGTAGGACAGGGTGACGTGTGGAATGTAAGAAGACTGTGTTTCAACAGGCTGTCCCACACTCGATTTGAGCTGAAACGTTTGCTCAAGGCAGCCATCGTGTCAAAGGACGTGAGCTTGGGACACAGCTTTGTGTTGCGTCACATGGGTTTACAGGTTTACACGTGCGCGTTGCCCGGACCCCAGGGCGTGAGTTAAGGCCTAGAATACGCGTATCTATGGGAGCTCTCCTTGGAGAGCCTACAAGGCCACGCAGCGTCGGGTGTGTAACCCAGAGTGGCCACACGAAAGGGGCCGCCAGCTGCGGTGTGCACTTCCGATGGGTGTTGCCACCTCTCGTGGAAGTCGAAGACATGCTATGTGCCGAATGCCGCGCTGCGAGGGGGAGAGGGGCTGGGCAGCGGGTGGGGTTTGCTGAGCGCGTCACCAGTTGTCAATGACAGCGCCACGTCTCTGATGGTGCTTTGGGCTGCTGTGTAACAGTGTTTGTGTGACCGCCAAAACGATTAAGGATGCATACCCGTTTTGACGTCACTTTTGGTGTATTTTTTAGTTTTTCGGCAATATTTTTTAGAAATCGACCTTGTCGGCACGGCCTCGGAATTATTAGATCGGCAAGGCAAAGAGGTAATATGGTAGGCGCCATGCGTGGGTAGGTGCGGCTCTCTGATGGCGGCTGCGCACGGCTTCAGGAGGATTGTTTTGAACCGTGTTTGTGCGGCCGCGAGAAGTGGGAATTCCAATCTCATAACCATCATCACCATCATCACCCAAACCATCTCACCACCAACCAGCATCATCACCCCCTGCCGCCGTGCACGTGTGTTTCGTCGAGCGCACTGTGCTCGTGTATTCACCTCTCTCCGCCTGCATGTCGCGTTACCAGCATATCCTGGGGGGGCACCGCTTGTTAGGAGAGCAGAGCAGAGGAGAAGTCCAGTGGACAAGCTGCTTTTTCTGGCAAACAGAGACCGCTGCATGAGCGTGCGCAACTTGCTTGCAGTAATGGTCAGAGGCCGGGGCAGCCACCTCTCGGTATACACACCAACAGCCAACAACAATTGCTGTTGCAACAGCGTGGCTCAGAGGCTAGCTACCACACACACACACACACACACACACACACACACACACACACAAGCAAAGACACCCCCGCGTATATATAGAAAGCACGGCAGGCAGCGCGCCCCTCTCAATGCCAGTGCCCCGCTCAGCTCGATTGCCGCGGTCGCGTCGTCGTCGACGCTTTTCGATGCTCAGCCCAAGCGCGATCCCGGCGTCACACCCGTGACAAATTGTGCACGCTGATGTCACACCACAAGTTACGCCGTCCCGGCGGCTGGCGGGGCGTCCGCCACACACCGGCTGAACGGCGTCGGCATCCCCTCGTCGGGCCGCCGCCGACGCCCAAAACGGGGCCACAGCCCCGCCCCGCAACTCACAGCGCGACCTGTACATGTGACAGACAGATCCGACGATCACAAGTTCTACGCCGTCCCGGCGGCAAGCAGCGCGTCTGCCACGCGCCGGCTGAACGTCGTCGGCATCCCCTCGAACGTCGGGCCGCCGTCGATGCCCAAAACAGGGCCACGGCCCCGCCCCGCG
Source organism: Chlamydomonas sp. UWO 241 (assembly GCA_016618255.1). NCBI lineage: Eukaryota > Viridiplantae > Chlorophyta > Chlorophyceae > Chlamydomonadales > Chlamydomonadaceae > Chlamydomonas > Chlamydomonas priscui. The sequence goes on from VFSX01000714.1 coordinate 49,110, forward strand.
ACTCACGGCGCCTCCTGTACTTAAAGCAGAGAGATCCGACGATCACAGCTTCTACGCTGTCCTGGCGGCGGGCGGGGCGTCCGCCACGCGCCGGTTGAACGTCGTCGGCATCCCCTCGAACGTCGGGCCGCCGCCGACGCTCAGGGCGAGCCCGATCCCGGTGTGCGGCTTGGCGCCGGCCCCGCGTCGCCCTCCGTAGTACAGGCGCCACTGGCCGGCTGCGTGCGTGTGTGTGCATGTGTGCGTGTGTGTGTGAGTGTGGGCGCGAGTGTGCGTGTGTGTGTGTGTGTGTGTGAGAGAGAGTGGGCCAGCCCCGTGCCGCCCTCCGTAGTACAGGCGGCAGCGGCCGGCGGTAAATGCGTGCCTGTATGGGTGCGTGTGTGTGGGTTCGCGAGTGTGCGTGTGTGTGGGTGTGTGAGTGTGAGCCAGCCCCGCGCCGCCCGCCGTAGTGCAGGCGCATGGGCAGTATCAGCGCAGCATTGGAAAGCCCTGGAAGACCTCATGTATCACAGCATTTGCTGACAAAGGCTGGAGCCCGGCAGGGGCCTGCAGACATGGTGCAGGATGCACGCGCATGGTGCGCGCACCCAGCTGCATGGCGCACTACCTCCATGCAGCAGCGCAAACGGTCCCCAATCGACTCTGCCGTCATGCCAGAGACTAGTACGGATATCAAGAACACGTCTGTCGCCTCAAACCGGCGACAGACGCGCTCCTGCGTGATCGTTGATCGACAGCTGGTGTTGCCTGAGGCAAACCACGAGGCCCTCGGACCGCTGTGCTCGGGCACAGGGACCTCCCAAACCCTACAACCCTCAAACCCTTAAAACCCGCGTCACCACTGACCTGACATGGAGACCGCGCACGGCGCGCCGACGCCGCCGTCGTCCCATGCGGGCGCGCCGGCCTCAGCGGCAGGGCGCGTGAGGACGGGGGTCGGGCAGCGCAGCCAGCCCTTGCGGCCGTCCTTGGACACGGCCATCCCGATTGACCGCGTGTTGTCGGCAGCCACGGCCTCGTAGAACATTACATACTGTCGGTTGTCGAGGTCGCGCGTCACGCAGATCGATGCGGCCCCTAGGGCGTCGTGGTCGCCTGGTCCGGCTCCGGCTTGGATGGGGTCGAACACGACGCCGGCCTGTGGGCACAGAGAGAGAGAGAGGAGAGATGAGCACACGCGCGCGCGCGCGAAAGAGAGGAGAGAGAGGAGGTGGAAAGAGAGAAAGAGAGAAAAGAGAGTCGTGGTCGCCGGGGCCAGCTCCGGCTTCAATTGGGTCAAACATGACACCGGCCTGTAAGCACAGATAGGCAGGAGAGTTAAGAGGAGGAGAGAGCGCACGCACTAGAAAAAGAGAGAGAGATAGGGGGAGGGAGAGAGACGAGATGGGAGAGGAGAGGGCGCATGTGCACGATAGATAGACAGAGAAGGAGACTGAGAGAGAGAGAGAAAGAAGGGGAGAGGGAGGAGATAGAGAAGGAGAGGGAGAGGCAGGGAGAGAGAGACAGAGCGAGAGAGAGAGCATACATGTTTGTGTGTGATGCAGAGAGAGGGAGTGAGAGAGAGAGAGAGTGTATTTAGAGAGATTCCTCGCAAGTCCAACTGCAAAATGACCCCACAGACACCCCCCCACACACAGTCACGTGCGCACAAACACAGGCAGGCACGCACACACGCCATGACATCGTCGAACAGCGCACCTTGTTTCCCTGAATTAACCCGCCCACTGCCTGTCCTCGCTGTTCGCAATTTCGACGACAAATCGGCCGGACTCTCCGCGCGCGCACACACACACACGCACATGCACACACACTCACATACACACACACACAAACACACACGCATGCACACGCACACACACACACACACACACAAACACACACGCACACGCAAGCACACCTTGTTCCACTTGAAACCGTCCTCGCTGTTCGCAATTCCGACCACACATTAACCAGACTCTCTCTCCACACGCACACACATACCCCGAATCACACACACACGCACACACACATAAACACACACACACAAACACACCTTGCTCCACTTAAACCCGTCCTCGCTGTTCGCAATTCCGACGACAAATCGGCCAGACTCCCCGCGGGAGCGGTCAAACGAGTGGTAGTAGAGTCGCATGTCCTTGGGCCCAGATGCAATCATCTGCGTGTGTGTGTGGGGGGGGAGGGGAGGTGTGTGTGTGTGCCTGTGCGTGTGGGGGAGGTGTGTGTGGTGTGTGTGTGTGTGTGTGTGCGTGTGTGTGTTTCGGTGTGTGTGTGAGAGGTGTGAAGAGGAAGCCGGCAGGTTGTTGGGACACATGCACATCCCACACCACTGCCATGCCCCACACTTCACACTTCTACACTGCGGCGTCCCTACATACAGCTCGTCCCACCCGCCCGGGCCGTCAAATAGCGCACCAGAGTGGCGGTCTGCCTCCCTACACTTTTCTTAATTTTTTTCAATTGTATTCCACACACACGCCATGCTGTTGCGGTGCCCACCTGCCATCGCATAACTCCACCGGGTCATCATCGCCGTATGGCGGTCGGGGAGAGCCCCGAGGGAATGGAAGACTGCTATTATCACACCGTTATATAAGGGAAGGGTCCGCGTGACTCCCCTGGTAACTACCGCGGTATAAGCCTTCTCTCTATTGCCGGGAAAGTGTACGCTGCCATACCTCGGCACCGCGTCTCCACGCAGGTTCATGGTCAGTTGCATGAGGCTCAGTGTGGTTTCAGAAAAAGCAGAGGCACTGTTGATGCGCTTTTTACTCTGCGCTCGCTGAGCGCGGCACATGCCGAGTACAAGCAATGCATGGCTGTGGCATTTGTCGACTATTATAAAGCTAACGATTGCATAAACCGTGCGGCACTGTGGAGAGTCCTTAGATTATATAGTGTATCCGCACATTATTGATCTGTTGGAGGATCTTCACACCAACACAGCAGCTGCCGTGCGGCTGGCTGGGAAAATCGGGCACGAATTCCCCGTGTCGTCTGGTGTGCGACAGGGGTGCGTCATTGCTCCTGTGTTGTTCAATGTTTTTATTGACCACATAGCGAAAAAGGCGCTAGACATGATGCCAGAGGGGGCTGGCGTGTCAGTCGTGACCCGAGCCGGCGGCTCTGTGTTGTCGTCGTCGGTTGTAACAGTACAGTAACAGTAACACGGGGTTTCCAGCTAAGCAGGCTACTCTTCTACTAGAGACACCCGCCGATACTCCAGCACACTTAAGTACTAGAGTACCGCCGGCTCCCGGCCGATAGACTACCGCTCCCGCCGGCTAGACTACCCCAAACAGCGGTCTCAGAGAGACATGTCTGGCAAGGAGCATATAGGAGAGGACCTTCCTCAAGGTCACCGTAGTGGCCTTGTGGCCAGTCAAGCCGGCAGAGCCGACTGGCGCTGACTGGAACGGTCCCCGTCTGGCAGTGCATGGCTGTCCAGCTCTCGTTTGCATGGGGCTCAGCCGGCGCCCCATGCTTCATGCATGGCCAGGTCCCACCCTCCAGGGGTGCATGGACGACAGAGTTGTCATGGAGGCTGCCTGAAGACCTTCCAACGCCAGTCACCGGCAGACGAGCGATCTCGAGGATGAGCGCGGTGACGAACGCTGCGATTGGAGAAGCGGATTTACTCTGTGTTGCCTCGGCGGTCGCCACCGCTGAAGCCGTGATGGTAGCCCGCCTCCACGGGCAGCCATCTTGACCAATGTCCAGCATGCATTGACGGGCGCCAGCTCCTCCGCTCGTCAATCAACTCGTCGAGATCAGTGCCGCATGGCGTCCTGCATGGGGGGAAAATAAGGGCCGTCTCCCAGCACGGGCCGCGGCAGCGCCGTGGCTACCCGCCAAGCCATGGCAGCGCCGGACAAGCCGCTCCTGAAGTATTCCACCGAGGGGCAGTCTAGCAGGAGCCGGGCCAGTTGTATTTTACCCCGCTCGTCAGCGGCACGGAGATCCTCGTCACCAGCAGCGCCGCATTGCTGGGTCCAGGGCTCGGCGACGAGAACGCGCCTCCGTTAATCGAACCCCAGTCGTCGGTTGAGCGTATAGTAATGCTGGTGTATGCCGACGATTTCTGTTTGTCCTCGCATGACCCAGCTCAGTTGGCATCTATGCTGAAAATCCTTGACAAAGTGTCCTCTAGCTTTGGCATGCAAATCAATGCCGCCAAGACAAAAGTGATGATTTTGCCAGCAGATTTTGATGCGGATCTGCCCGCGTTTGCGCTGACTGGTGGTGAAGTGAAGACCATCTCTGCATTCAAGTACCTAGGGAGTTGGATAACCCAGAGTGGTGGTGTGGAGAAGGAGATCGGTGTGCGTGTCGGTCGCGCGCTGGGCGTGTTCGCGTCTTTTGATAAGATTTGGGCCAGCAAGAAGATGCAAGTGCAGTCTAAGATGCGGGTTTACAAACCTTTCGTGCTGTCCCACTTTCTGCACGGCTGCGAGACATGGGCCCCTACTAAAACACAACTGACTCGATTGGAGGTTGCCCACTCTAACTGCCTTCGTCGCATTCTGGGTGTGCGCCTGGTCGACCGGCACAGATTAACTTATATTCGGCAGGCGTGCGACACTGAGCCAATTGAGAGCCTTGTGGCAAAGCGATCAATGCAGTGGCTAGGGCCATGTGATGCGCATGCCGGCTTCTCGTCTTCCTCGTACGACTTTTGACTGCACAATGGATGTGGCTCGGCAGCAAGGCCGGCCTCCAGCCTCCTCCCGACACTATTTTCTTAAGCTACTGATTCAGCAGCTAGGCGAAACTAGTGGCACTCGTTCTGATTGGAAGACTTTTTCGGACACGGCGTTTGAGCGTGCTCAGGATAGGGTCGGGTGGAGAGCCGTGGTGTACGGTCCGGCTGCCCCTCAGGCGCCGGCCCCTCCACCACGGCGGTCAAGTAGATTGGCAAGCGCCACTTGACCCCTATCCCCTAGAAGCAGTTAGGACCTATTTTGGAGGCGTCGCACAATAGCTCTCCTTTTTGTTCTGGGACTACACGTTGAAAGGCAGCCGGCTGGTGGCTACCGCCCCTCACAAGTAATTGTTAGGGCCAGAACTGGACTTGGGTCTAGGCGGTGGTACTAGGACTAGAGGCAGTCTTTGCTGGAAAGCCGATGTAACTGTAACTGTCACTGTATTCCACACTCCCACACTCCCACACCTGCGGCGTCCCCACGTACAGCTCGTCCCACGCGCCCGGGCCGCCAACGTCAAACAGCGCGCCAGAGTGGTGGTCTGCCTCAATGCGCGCCCAGTTTCGGCCGTCTTGGGACATCGCCAGCCCGGGGCGTGTGCGGAAGCCCTCCCACGCTGCGTGCGTGTGTGTGTGTGTGTGCATGTGTGTGCGCGCATGTATGTGTGTGTGTGTGCGCACGTGAGAAGCCGACGACAAAACAAATAGCGAAAACAGCCGATTTATGCTGCCAGTTTCGGCCATCCTGCGACATTGCCAGACCGGGGCGCGTGCGGAAGCCCTCTCACGTTGTGTGTGCGTGTGTGTGTGTGCGCGTGAGTGCGTGCGTGTGCGCACACGCGTGCGTGTGTGCATATGTACGCGTGCGTGTGAGTGCATGTGTGTGTGTGTGTGTGCGCGCGCGCGCGTGAAGCCGACGTCAAGCGAAAACTGCCGATTTAAGCTGCCAGTTTCGGCCGTCTTGGGACATCGCCAGCCCGGGGCGCGTGCGGAAGCCCTCCCACGCTGCGAGTGTGTGTGTGTGTGTTTGTGTGTGTGTGTGTATGCGCCCGCGTGAGAAGCCGATGACACAAAAATGAGCGAAAACGGCCGATTTATGCTGCCAGTTTCGGCCGTCTTGGGACATCGCCAGCCCGGGGCGCGTGCGGAAGCCCTCCCACGCTGCGTGTGCGTGTGTGTGTGTGCGCGTGAGTGCGCGTGTGTGCGCACACGCGTGTGCGCACACACGCGTGTGTGTGTGCATGTGTGCACGTGTGTGTGTGTATGTGTCACGGGGGCACGGAGGCGCTGCTCTGGCCATGTTTGTGTTAGCACAAATCTTGTGATCAGGACCATTTTGTGCGTGTGTGTGCGTGCGTGTGTGCGTGTGTGTGTGCGTGTGTGTGTGCATTGTGTGTGCGTGTGGGAGGGAGTGCTGGTCCACTCATTGCCGGTGCATGCAGGCGCAGCGGGCATGCCCAGAGATCCTGCCACTTGGGGGCGCTTGGTTGTAGCCACCAACACACACACGCACACACACACACACACACACACGCGCGCACGAACGCACACACACACGCACACACACACTCACATGCTCACACACCCACACCCACACGTGCTCACATACACACACACACACATACACACACACACACATACACACCTGGGCTGCCATCCTCTCCGGAAGAGAGCGCAGCAGACGCGCCAGGAAATTCCGGCACCTGGGGCGTCGGGTTGTAGCCACAAACACACACACACACACACACACGCGCGCGTGCACGAATGCACACACACACACACACAATTACACACACACACACACACACGCGCGTGCACGAATGCACACACACACACACACAATTA
>VFSX01000760.1:0-7500 GCA_016618255.1 Chlamydomonas sp. UWO 241
AGCGGCTCGTCCTGATACAGGACCAGAGCGAGTGAGGGGGTGATGCCGTCGGCCCCTGTCGCTGCCGCCTCTCCATCCGCGCCCCCCTCCTCGCCGATGCCTGACGCCGCCGCCGGCCCCGCTGGCGCGACCCCGGCACTGGACGTGCCGGGGGCTGCGCGCTGGGGGGTCGCGGCGCTCCCCGTGGGGTGGGGGGGCGCCGTGATGGCGGCCCTCGTCGCTGAGTCCTCCGCCCTCGCTGCCTCTCCGCTGCCCGTTCGCTGCCCACCCGCTGTCCGCTCGTCGCCCGCTGTGCTAGTGGACCCGAGGGCTGTGATCATCGCGGTGTTCGATCTTAAAGTCCTGCCGCCTCGCGCCCCCGGCGGCGAGTGCGTCCTTCCCGTGATTAAGGAGACGTCGCCTATGTTTGCCATAGGATTACCACTAGGCATGATGCCCCCCTCGACACGTCGGGTCGCATCCTCCGCGTCGACGCGTTCCTCGATGGATCGCCTTTCCGCCTCATTGGAGTCTACGCCCCGGCACAGCCTGTCCACCGGGGAGTTTTCTTCTCTTCCACCCTGGCTGGATACTTCCCGGTCAATGACCCTACCCCGACTGTTGTGGCTGGCGATTTCAACGTCACCCTGCACCAAGATGACCGCGTCGCCTGCCCGGTGCCAGGGGTGCACATCGGTGCATCAGAGCTGCTGGCCGTCATGGGCTCGGAACAGCTGTGCGACATTTGGCGCGACCTCAACCCTGCCGCCATGGCCTTCACTCACTGGTCGGCGTCGACATCATCGGGAAAACGCCTGAACCGCTTCCTTGTCTCTGAGTGCTTCTCACCAGCTCTGACCACAGCTGCGCTGCCTGCCGCCACTGCGCTCAGTGCGACCTCAGACATTCTGCCCTCAGCGCCCGTCTCCACCTACCACCTGCCTGTGTCCCTCATGGTGACTTGCATGACGTCAGGCGTGCCGCGTGGCCGGGGCATCCTGTCCTTCCCCCTGCGTTTGCTGAACTCCAAGGAGCCCTCTGCAGCCGTGAGCGCCTTTATCGTTAAGACGGTCCACCCACTCATGGTGTGCCCGGCGTCTGAGCTCATCGGCGCCTTCGATGCCTGGAAGTCGGCATTTATAGACATGGCTGTTGGTGTTGACAAGCGCCACCGCCGCGACCGCCAGGCGCCCGCGCGTGCCGCCGACCACTGCGCGCGCAGCGCCCGAGAGGGCATGCTTGCTGCAGCAGCATCCGGGGGGGATGTCGGTGCGGCTGCCACCATTTGGCTCGCGCAGAAGGACAACGCTGCGGCGGCATGGCGTGCGCTCTCCGCATCGGCATGGGACGTGGCTGCCACCCTCGACCAGAACAAGGGTGAAACCAGCTCGTACTACTTCCACCACCAGGCATGCGAGATGCACACAGTCACCACCATGCTCTCCCTCAACCGACCCGGCCGTGCCCCTACTGACAGCCCCGATGCTGATGATGAGAGTTTTACAATCCACTTCTGGCGGTCACACGTACGGTTCCAAAGCTCCAGTGGGACTGAGAAACAAGGCTCAAGGCCCACAAAAGGTCAAGCTACAAGTAGCCCACGGTAACGCCATCCACACTTGGTGGCGGGCGCCAAGCAAGCAGCACCACTGTGCAGGCTGCACACCCAGCCCCTCAAATGGCCAGAGGGCGGACCAAAGGTATAAAACCATGAAGGGACCAAAAAGCCCTCCCCCAGACCACCGGAAGCGGGGCTAGTAGCACACCCGCCGCAGCACTCTACAGCCCCGATGCCGCCTCATTTGTGTCGGACGCTCCGAAAGCGACCAAGTACGTTGTCGACTTCTTCTCTTCTGAGTCTTCCATCGGTCTGTTCCGCCCGCAGCTGGGCATTGACCCCGCAGCCCAGCACACTCTCCTGACCACCCTGCCAAGGAGGCTGGATGGGCCCTTCGCTGCCTTGGCCCCTCGACCAAGGAGGCTGGATGGGCCCTTCGCTGCCTTGGCCGAGGGCGTCGACTGTGCCAACGACGCGCTTGCTGGTATGCTTACGGCTGAAGAGCTGCAGGTTGCGCTCTCCCACGCGGCTAGGGGCAAGGTCCCCGGCGGCGACGGCATTCCGTACGAGGTCTACCGCCACTGGCGCGGTTCCCTCTCCCCCCTCCTCCTCCGTGTGTTCAACACCGGCTTTGGAGAGGCTGGCCGCACGTCACCTACCCCGTTTGCTCTGCTCCTCCGTGGGGTTGTTTGCTTGCTCTCCAAGCCAGGCAAGCCGGGCGATGAGCTCGATGGCTACCGGCCCATCACGCTCCTCAATTCAGACGTGAAGCTTGTGATGAGCATCATAGCCAACCGCCTACAAGTCCCGCTTGACTACCTCATCGACATCGGGCAGGGCGCGTTCATCCATGGCCGTGACATCTCTCACAACGTGCGCTACCATCTCGCGCTGGCTGCCCGCTTCCGCGACCTCGGCCTGCCGGGCTGGCTGGTGCACAGCGACCTGACTAAGGCGTACGACACGGTGAACAGGGGCTGGCTCGACCAAGCCATGATCCGCATGGGTTTCCGACCCGACGGGGTGGTTAGGTGGTGTCGAATCCTCCTCGGAGGGGCCAAGGTCAGGGTGCGCGTCAACGGCTTCTTCACGCCAGATTTCCCGATGGACTCTGGTCTCTTTCAGGGCTCGGCGCTCTCATGCATGGAGTGGGTCATCGTTCTGCAGCCCGTGATGTCCTACCTGTCGTCGCTGCAGGCTGGCGGTACACTCACCACGTTCAGGCTGCCCGGACCAAACGGGGTCGGTGAGGGGTCGGAGGCCCCTCCGGCGCAGGCGTTCGCGGATGACGTCACGCTCGCCACGCGCTGCCCCGAGAGCGACATCGCGAGGTTCCAGACGGCGCTCGCCCTCTCCCGCAGCGCTGGCAACCCGGGCGAGTCGGTCAACAAGTTCTTCTTCACACGGCTCGCCGGCCCGACCCCCGATGATCTCGTGTTTCAGGCAGGCGTCCGCGAGCGCCACGTTGCGACTGGCTACCCCCTCCGTGACATTGCAGCTGCGGTCTCTCGCCACCTCGGCGTGCCTATCGCCCCTGATAACCTGGACGCCGTCGTTGCCGCCGCGTACGGCACCATGGCGGGTTCCATGCTTGCTGCCACTAGGCGGTGGGCAGGCGTCGCGCCCACGCTCATCGGCCGTGCTCACGTCGCCACGCAGTGCATCGCGGCCAAGCTCGTCTACCAGGCGGGTTTCACCATGACCGTACGTGCCCTGCTTCAGGCCATGCAACAGGTCACAAACCGCTACGTTGCAGCCTCTGCGCGTGCGGAGGAGGTCACTCCAAACGCGGGGTGCCTCTTCCCGTGCGCTGCTGTGTCCCACCTGCCCCGGGGCATGGGGGGCATTGGCCTGCCCGACCTCGATTCGCACGCGACGGCCATGCGGGCAAAGGCCATCTGGCAGCTGTTCGGCTTCAACTCACACCCGTGGGCAGCACTGTACGCGTCGGAAGTCACCAAGCCTGCTGCTGCCGTCCCCCATCTCCCGCCTGGGCCGCTCTGGATCGCTACGAAGCCGGGGGCGGTTCCGGCCTCAGCATCCATATGCAACGTCTATTGTGCGGGAAGGCGTCAAGGCGTTCATGCAGCTGCGCATCACGCGCATCATGCCTCCGGACTCGCTGTCTTTTGAGTCTGTCATGCGCGAGGCCACTTTTGGCAACAACGCCGTGCCGGGCATCGATTTCCAAGGCCTCCGCACACACGCCGCACGAACTGCACACGCGCCGGTTTTGCACCGGGCCGCGGGGATGTTGGAGGGTCTCATATTTTTCGCATGCGAGGAACAACTGCGAAGAAGCCAAGTAGAAATGCGCTCAAACGCATGCGATAACACTACCAAAATAACACACTGACTCAGAAGTGCCACAAATGTGTGAAGCAGCCTGAACTGAGCATCACCCTGCTGAACCACCATGTCTGTCTCTCTTATCCTGTCTACGTACCTCTGTCCCTCCTGTCCTATTTATGTACCTCAGTCGGATTCAGGGTTTAGGGCAACACGCCCCCCCACTTTCCCCCCTCAAACAAGTCGCCGTTCCAGACTCCACTCTGCCAAAAGAACATATCAGTCATTTATTGCTCAAGGTTTGCACATTAGAAGCGAGAAGAATTATTCAGAGCAATGCTCACGCCGCTACGCCCCACCGATGTGCTGAACCTGAACATCGTTGAAGATGTCATAGCTGACGTTGCACTGCGTGGTCATCGTGCAGAGCGGCAGCACACTGTTTGGCAGCCCCAGCTGCAGCTTTTGTAGGGCTGCAGCCAGCGTCTGCTGGTCCTCCAGAGAGCACGGCACGCCGGATGAGATGCAAAGGAATCGCAGGCACCGGAGGTCGAAGAGCGCTCGGGCGCCCTGCATCAGCTGCTCCTCCGACAGCGAGCCCCAGGCAGGCTGCCACACGAGCTGCTGCAGAGATTGAGCCGAAGCTGTCAATGCGGCAGCCAGCTTGCTCAGCCTGCGGCCCTGCGGCGGCGGTGGTCGCCCATTTGCGCTCCACGCAGAGCCAGCCACGGTCAGGCGCTCAAGTTTGGTCAGGCAGGCCAGCACTGCCAGGAGCCCCGGCTCAGTCAGGTCCTCCACACAGTTGAGGTCCAGGCTGCGCAGGCTGGGCATGCCCGTCACGAGGTGCATCAGGGTGCGGTCGTCCGCGTGGCCGTGGTGCAGGCTGAAGGAAGACAGAGCGGGCAGCTGTGTGCACGCCGGCGCAGCAGACACCTCGGCTCGCTCCAGCCGCAGGTGCAGCAGGTCTCGCGGTAGGTATTTCAGGTTGATAGGCACGCACTGACCTGGCTGCACCTTTGCCGCCGCAGAGCTCGCCAACGGGGCGACGAGACTGAGGCTGCGCAGGTTGGAGAGGGAGTCCAGCAGCTCCAGGGCCTCCGGAACCAGCTCCCTGCCTCCCATGACGCCCAGCGCCAGAGTGTGGAGCCGGGGCCACGCGAGCGCGGCCAGCGACACGACGCGGGGTGTGAACGGCAGCCCGACCCACGGTGAGCATGAGAACTCGAGCCGCTGCAGCTGCTGCAGGCTGGTGAGGGCCAGCAGGTCACAGCTGAAGTACGGTGTGGCGGGAGAAGCGGGCTGCACGCCAAGCTTGAGCTCTGTGAGGTGAACCAGCGAACCTGCCGGGGTGGGCGGTGGCAGGGCTTGCGTGAGAAACGAGGGCAGCCACCAACATATGCCAGCGGGTGGCAGCCCCAGGCAATTGCATGCACGTACTCACCCAGCGCGATCATGAAGTCGGCGTCGTTGGTGCTCAGCAAGCCTAGTCTCAGGCTGACGAGGCAGGAGCTGACGCACAGGGTGCAAGTGGTGAGCAGGGACGACCACTCGAGCAGGCGAGCCCCTGGGTCGTCAACGGCGATCGAGAGGCTGCTGAGGCTGCTGACGTCACGCACCACACTGACCTGCCCCACCTGCCGCAGCCCGACCGACAGCGAGGCCAGGCCAGGCAGCGAAGCAAGCAGACGCTGGACGCCGCCCCTCGTCACCTGAAGGCCCAGCGACACCTTCAGCTCAGTGAGGCCCCGCAGCGCAGACAGGGAAACGAGACCGTCGTCACTCAGCCCATCATCGGAGCCTCTGAACGCGAGAGTCTTGACGCTCGCGCTCATGTGCGACAGGCCAGCGACGTGGTGGTCGCACAGGCCATCGTGGCCGGTAGGGAAGAGTGACAGGCGCTCGAGCTTGCGGAGGGAGCTCAGGACCTGCGCCACCGAGGTACACGCATGCACGATGTGTAAGCTGGTAGAACCTAATGGCTCGGCAGGCGAAGCAGCGGTTGCGTACAAGCATGCCACCCACCTCCAGGCTCACGCCCTCTCGAGGCATGCCTCCGCCTGAGATCGAGCACTCCCTCAGGCCTTGCAGCTCTGAGATGGCGCAGAAGATGGTTTGATGCAGCGCCCGCTGCGAATCAAAGCTGACTGACAGGCGCGTGACGTGAGGGAAGCTGCGGGGAGGGGGAGGGGCGTGTGTTGGCACCCTGCATACTGACTCGGGACCGTGTCATGCATATATATACATGCACAAGCAGACACGTACCAGAAGATGGACGAGATCATGCTTGCCGCGGGGGCAGGAACCGTGACGACGGCAGGAACCGTGACTCTTGCACTCGTCATTCTGTCGCTGTACCAGCTCTGCAGCAGGCCCATCTGCACCATGCCGATATTGGCATCCGGGTGCACCACCAGCCGCAGCTCAGTGGCCTCGTCCGCCTGAACAGGTGGGTTGGCTTTGGATCGGTGCATGCGCATGGATGCATGGGCTGCTTGCAAGGGCTGCTTGCATGCCTAGGGAGTCTCATCGGGAGCGCAAGGCCAAGGCCACCACAGTGCCACCGCGACACGATCCGGGCCGCCCACATACGCCGCAAGCAACGGGCGGGCAGCCCAGAGCTGCACAGAGATCTCTCGATCGAGACAAAACCCACCTCGGGCGACACATGCTGCGGCTCCTTCCCTGGTTCAGGCCCCATGACCTTCGTCATGACGGCGCCTCTCTGACTCTGTGTGCTGTCGGCTGGTATGAGAGTATGAAAGTGAGGTACGTGTGGCACACTTGCGCTTCCTAGGCAAAGTTCAGTGCACCCCCGCACTCACAGGGAGAACCATGAGTGTCACAGGGAGAGACATGATGGATGTGGTGTGCTACCACTACCCGTGCATCGACGGTGGGTGCATGCATGCTCAGCACATGCGTGCGTGCATGCATGCTCATGCGCTTGCGTGCAGCTTCACATGCACGCGCACGCGCGTGTGTCAGTGGTGCATGCTGGGCGTGCACCCATCATGATTAAGTAGCCTGCACACCTCCTGGTCTCCTTCCCCTGATGCATGCGTCACTCGCGTGCGCTCGCATGCACATGCGGTAGGCGTGTTCTCTGCGCTCGCCGCGCACCTGCACTACAAGGAAGCGGGCACACAGGTGCGCTTCGTGCCGCTGACGGTGTTCAAGGAGCACAGGGCTGAAGAGCTGGACCTGCAGGTGCGCGCATGCGAGGAGGTAGGCGTGATGCAGCCCATACAGCCGCGCCTGGCGCGATCTGTTTCTGTATGCCCAGGGCAGTTGGGGGTCACCCAGAGATCACAGCAGATCAGATCCAGATAAAATCACACATGGCTCGCGGACGCACCCCAAAGCGGGCATGACGTGCCGTATCAGCCGGCAGTGGCGGCGCTGCACGCAGCGTGCAGCGAGCGCCCCAGAAAGCCAGTTGGTACGCGCGTGTCCTAGCCGCGTGCGCTCCCAGCCGCAACCGCGCTCTCCCTCCCCCATCGAACCGCACCCACGTCGCACACACAAACGTGCCCTGTGCACCAGGGGGGTGAGACCGTCTACATGTGCGACTACAGCGGACCGCCCGGCTTTGCGGTCGCCGCGGCCGCCAAGGCTGCCCGTGTGGTCGTGCTCGACCACCACAAGACTGCGCTCGACACGTTTGCCGACCGCTC
>VFSX01000760.1:12500-32500 GCA_016618255.1 Chlamydomonas sp. UWO 241
GCAGCGCCCGAAGATGACCACAGCGTGCCTGCATCAGGCCGATTCGCACTCTGGAAGGGCCAGGGAGGGTCAAGGGAGGAGACCAGGCTTTTTTCTTCAGCCCCCACACCTACGGTCGACCAGCCGTCGCGTTGACTGGCACTCACAGACGATCGAGTTACTGGAGTTACGGGGGGTTACTGGAGGTTACTGGGAAGGGGTGCCTGAGTTACTGGTTACGGGAATGGGGGTGTGGGGTTACGGGCCCCACCCTGGAAATCGCACACAACACGCGCCAGGAACCCCATCATCGCCATCGCGAGTCAGCTCGATGTGATTGGGATGAAGCAGGTAGCATTGGCTATGGTGTCTTGAGCAGCCAGTCGGAGGCACGAGCGGAGTGCCACCACCGCGATGGCGCTTGCATGCAGCCTACAGTCGGTTCAGTTGCAACTACGACGTCTGAATGCATCGCCCATGCCGTGTGCCGCATTTGGGTCCCTCTCCTCGCGACCGAGCACAAGCACAAGCCATGCAGAATGCGTGACCCAGCATGCAAGCGCATGGCGTGCATCTTCTCGCGCTGGGCTCCTTGGAGCTGGAGCGCCGCGGCGCACGCAGAGAGCAGCAGCGCTGCCAGACGCTGGCACCTCGGCGGCCCTGCTGTCAGCTGGCTTCACCTGTGGCCTGCTGCCGGGCGTGCCAGTCGTGATGGCGTGTGCAGCCCTGTTCGCTCTAGCAGCACGCGGCGACACCCCCGCTAGCACGGCGCCGTGTGACACAGAGGCGGGCCTCAATTTCATGGTGCAGGTAGGGCGGGCGAGGGCGGGGGGGGCTCGTACGGGGAGATGAGGCACCAGCAGGTTGGCAAGTTGTGAGCGCGAGCGGTATTATTGGTCGTGTTCCCACTCCCTCTACGAGTGCTTCTTCTCGCGCACACCAAGAGAGATACACACGCTTTGTCCACAAACCACTGTACACTAGATTGAGCTTGCCTCTCCCTACTACCCTACGCTCACACCGCGCTGTAGGTAGTGTACTTCATCGTGCTCCCTGGAGTGGCGTTCGCTGCGGGCGCGGCCGTCGAGCTGCTCCCTCTCCACCACCTGGTGTGGGGCGCAGCCCTGGGGTTCACACGCTTTGCAACTGGTGAGTCAATGTGTCTGGAAGCCCCCTCACATCTCCTCCTCCCTCTCCTCCTGCCCCCAGCGCCTGACAACACACACACACACACACACACACACGCACACACACACACACGTCCCACCCGCGTGGCCGACAGGCATCCTCGTGGGTGCAACGGTGGCCCAGCTGCTGGACCAGCTCTGCAGTGGCCGCGTGCCGGGTCTGTCGGAGCTGTGGCACAAGAGTGGAGGCCTGTCCGCCCAGGCCACGATGGCGACGACGGTCGCAGCTGCCGTCGGGCTGAAGCCGATGCAGCAGTCGGCAGCCGCGCTGCTCAAGTCGCAGACGATGGTACCCGAAGGGCTCCCCCTCCTACTGCTACTGCTGTGCGCCTTTCCCGGCTGCGCGCCGCAGGCCCCCGGCTGCTTCCCCCCCGGCTGGGCGTCCGGGATGAGCTTGGCGCTGCTCGCTCTGATGTGGACAGCGGGCAGGCAGATGGTGGTCGATGACCTCCGAGTGCAGGCGCGGTCCGACCGGGACGCAGACGGTATCGACAAGGGTGCGCGAGACAGTCGGCCTCACTCATTTTTGTTTTCGGGATCTTCGATTGTTGTTCCACTGCCAGGGTTTTGCTTTGACCGCGTTGACAGTTGACCTCGCGCTGACCGTCTGCCCTCATACATGGGTCATTTAAAAGCCCTCAACGGGCTGTGTCTGGCGGGCTCGTCAGCCTTACAATGCACTAGATGGGTTGAGCTGTGTTCAAGGTCAAAGTACAGCCAAAATACAGACAAATGTCTGTGTGCAGCCGAAAACAAAATCACTGGTCAGAGCAGCAGCGCTTGCTTGGCCATGCAACACGCTGTGGCCAGTTGGTGCGGCAGCTGGTGGCCTCAAAGGGAAAAGCTCGACTCCCCCCTGCCCCGTCACCTCCCTCCCACCTCTCTAACTATTTATCTCCCCCCCCCCCCCTTCCTCTCTTTCTCTCTTTCTCTGTCTCTCTCATGCGCGCGCGCACACACACACACACACATACACACAAACACACGTGCACACGCCCACGCACATGCACACACAGACGTGTCGTCACACAGGCGCAAGTGGCTCAAGGTGTCGGGCAACCAAGACGTGCTCGTGTCATCAGACAGCACCGATTCGCGCTCGTCCGACGGCAGCGAGGATGAGGACACCGGCGTGGTCATCGAGGCGGTCGTGACCGAGGTGGGGGCTTGAGGCTGTATACAGGGGGAGCCCTCCTCATCTGGAAACAGGGGAAACGCATCTCAGTTCCCATACTACTCCGGTACTTCTCCCCCATACTACTCCCCCTCTTCACTAGAAATCCTCCACACGGACAATGTGATTTTTCACTGTGAACTGGGCCGCTTTGGCCGCTTTGCTATCGAGGGGACATCATCACATGATTATGTTGCATCGTTTGATGTCGATTACAACGATTTGTCTGTGTGCACGAGGCGCTGGCCGCGTGCTGCCGCAGTGTACTCCTGTCCTGGTTTTGGGTGGAAGTTCAGTAGGTGAGTGTCCTGGGATGCATGCATGCGTGCCTGAGCAGAGTCACCGTGTGCCCAGTGTTTCCGTCAGCCAACCCGCAACCCGACAAAGTACACTTTTGGGTTGATATTGGCCGATTTGGGTTGGCGCGTCGGGTTGAGATTGTGCGAATGTCGACCCGGAAAGTGTGAAAAACGACATTTTCACACCCTTTTTGCAAGAAATCGCCTCCGTCGGGTTGAGATAAGGGAATGAGCCATGAGGCCCGGGTTGAGACATCGTTTCCTCAAACATCCTTAGTGGAACCACTGGTGTGCACCTGCCTGCAGGTCAGCCTGACCAGTAGCCGGCAGCCGCAGCCGGACTCCATGCGCATGGTGTGGGCGTCGTACGACTCGGCCGACGACACTCGGGACGGGGACGACGGCGCGTGGTGGAGGTCGCTTGCCAGCCAGGCAGCCGCGTTCGTGGCGGCCCACCTGCCAGTGGTGGCGCTGTGTCTAGGCGAGTGCTGACTCAGTGCTTAGTGAGCATGCGTGCGTGATGGCAGGCGTTTGATTTGTTCCCCCCACCCCCACCCCCCTCCTCCCTCACCCACGCACACACACACGCCCTCGCCCGCCATGGCCGCCCCCGCACCTCCCAACCCACGCACCACGCACCCCACGCTCCTCAGGCATGGCGTCCCAGCTCGTGGCCCACTCCGTCCCGGTGACTGGGCTGCCGTGGGCGTCTGGGTTGCCGTGGGACATGACGGTGGTGGCGTCTGGCCTCGAAGGCGTGGCGCATGGCGTGGACATCGTGGTGCGTGCGCTTCAGCCCCTGTTGATGCTCACCCTCGCGTGCGCGTGCCTCCCGAGCGGGCAGAGCAGCTGGGGAGCGGCAGAGAGGACCACGCTACTTCCGAGTAGGTCGTATGGCGTGTGCGGCTGTTTCGTGATCCCTGCGTTGTGCCTGTTGCTGCGCCTGGGCGGGCTCCAACATGGGCGCGTGCGTGCATGCACTCGTCTGCTGCAGGTGCAGGGGCGCGGCTTCAGTCGCTGTTCCTGCCGACCGTCCGCAGCGAAGTCCTCCTCCTGTGCCTGGCGCTGTGCGGACAGGTCGCAGCTTCACAGATCTTCGCGCTGCTCCTGACGTCGTCCCCCCTTGGCATGGGCCTTGTCGCCGTCTCGCAACCCGTGCACGCCGCGGCTGCGCCCGATGCGTCCATCCTAGTCCTCCTGCACCTCTGTGGATGCACGCCGTTGATAGTGCAGCAAGCCGCGATGCTGCTTGCGCGAATGTGTCTGTGGGGGCCCATCGCGCAGGCGGCGGGCAACGCATGCATGCAGCTGTCACTTGACGCGATTGGCGTGGCGATTGACGTGGTTGGCGCGATTGGCGTGGCGTAATTTATGATGGCTGTAGGCGGGAGCGGGGCGGGCGACGGGCGTGACTTTTCAACTTCCTCTTATACCTGAAAGTTCATGATGTGAACAGAGCCACCCGCATAGCCACCCAGATGCATAGCCACCCGGAAAGCCACGTTATTATGTTTGCTGTCGAGAACGATCAAGCAACCTCCATTGTTAACTGCGAGCACCGCCCAGAGAGAGAGTGGGTTACAGGCAAGCTGTCAGCTGCTCTGGGCCTGCTCAGCCGTGTCCACGATACAGTGGGAGAGGTTTGACTGTGGTATTGTTGTTGTGGCCAGGAAAATCTTAGGGTTATATCACACCGCCCAGGACACCGCCCGCAAACTAAAAAACTGAGCTCCGTGTGTGCCCAGTGCATGCTGGGCGGGCCTTTGGTGGGAGCATGGCGTGCGTGCGCCGTTCAAGGTCCGGAGTTGTTCAAGGGCCGCGCACGCTACGACCAGCTCTGGCGCTCGCTGCTGGCGAACAGGGTGTAGAAAACAAAGCCGAGTAGCTGGCAGATGGCCGTGGGGTAGAAGACCGCGAGCGCCCAGGAGCCCGTCACGTCGAGCATGTAGCCCGCTGCGGCCACGCCCAGCACACCGGGCAGGGCTCCGGCAGTGTTGGTGATGCCCAGGAGAGCACCTGGGGTGTGGGAATAGGTGTGTGTGCGTGCGCATGAGAGAAGGAGACAGGGGTAGAGAGAGAAAGGGATGTAGAGAGAAAGGGAGAGAACGAGGGAGAGAGAGAGAGAGGGGTGGGAGGCACGCAGCATGCAGCGGTCGTGAGCATGTGAGCGGCATTAGTCGGCCGTGCACGCGCGCACGAGCCACAGACGCTGGCGTGGCGCTCCCCGCACCAGGCCAAACAGATGCTACACAGCGCGCGCCCCCAAGAGCCCCCCAGCCCACCCCACCCACCCCCACCCACCCACTCCACACTCAAACACACACACACACACGGCCTCACCAGCGTATCGCGGCGACAGGTCTTGGTGGTTGCAGTACAGCCCGCCTCGCGACCACGCCCCCAGCGCGAATGCTAGCGACAACAGCGCCACGATGATGCCTGTCGGCGCGCCGCCCGCCCCTGGCGTCGCAGGCGTCAGGAACCCGCACGCCAGCATGCACAGCGCTGGCCCCAGGAACGCGATGCCCTGGCAGACCTTGCGCACGGTCGTGAGCTTGATGTTGCGGTCGACCATGCCGTCGGCCATCGGCCCCACGAGCGGCATCATTGCGGTCATCGCGAGGTACGGGATGAGCGTGAGGAAGCTGCTCTTGTCGACCTCGAGCCCAAGTGCGAGCTCAAAGTATGACGGCAGCCACGCGAGCAGCGTGTAGTATCCCCAGTTAAAGGAGAAGTGCGCGACGGTGATCGCCCACACGGGCAGCGATCTGAAGAACTTGCCCCAGGGGACGTGCACCTTCTCGGGCGGCTTGACCTCGGACGGCAGCTCGCTGCTCTCCATGACGCTGAACTGCGCCGTCACCTTTGACGATACCTTGTCCGGGTTGACGAGCGGCCATAGCGCGCACCAGACCAGGCCGAGGATCGCGAAGCAGTAGAATACAGACGGCCAGCCAAACGCCTTGATCAGGGGCCCACACAGCAGCAGGCCGACGACGCTGCCGATGTCCAGGCCGCCCCACACTGTCGCCACCGCCCGCGACCGCTCATTCGGGTGCATCGTCTTGGCCAGGATGCTGGTCGCGGCAGAGGGGGCCACGCCCTCGCCGAGGCCCACAATCACGCGGGATGCGCACAGCACCATCAAGCTCATTTCGGCTGCTGCGGGCGCAAGCAGCGTCCCGATGCTCCAGAGTCCCACGCCAGCCATCAGCACCTTGGAGCCGCCAATCGTGGTCGAGATGGCACCGCCAGGGATCTGCGTTGATTGGTGGGCGCGGGGGCGGGCCGGCAGCATGCGTTAGGACGTAAGGACGGTACGCAACAGCATGGGAGGAAGGACAGGGAGGGTAAGGGCACAGGCGTGTGGCGTGTGGCACAAAGGTGTTGCCAATGCACTTGCCGGGGCAGGCTTTCTGTGAGCTGCATGGCGGTCATCGTGCGCATGGCGTGTGCATGGCGCGCCATTGCCTCTTGGCGCATGCATCGCGCTCCCACCCCCATGGCCCACGCGTGCATGCATCGCCCTGGCATCGCCCGTGCGTGCACCCGCATGCACCGCACCTGCGTGAGCGTGTAGCCCCAGAAGAACGAACTCGACACGAGGCCCCGCTCCAGCCCGCTCCAGCCCAGCTCGTTCGCCACTGTCGGTCGAGAAGGCAATCAGGGAACGAGGGCGGCGTGAGTCCATCAGAGGGCCAGAGCGCACGGTAGCGGAGCAAAGGGGAGAGCAGTGGCGGGGGGAGGCGATGCATGCACCATGCGCCATGCGCCATGCACGCCCATGCATATCAGGCTCGCCTGTATTGCCCCTCACTCACTCGGAATCACGGCTACGCTCATGTTGACCTTGTCCATGTTGCATAGCACGAACGCCACCGCAATCATGAACACCACGCGCCAGCGATGAGGGACGCCACCAGACGTGTTCACGGGTGCACTCGCGGGTAGGGCCACCTCTGGCACAGAGGGGCCCACCCCGTTGCTGCTGTACTCGGGCATCTTAAGTACATCTGCCTCCGTGCCTGGGGTGCTGCTGGGGGTCGCCTCCTCTGCGGTCTCGCCAACGGGCTTCGCGCTTGCATGGTCGTCTGGAGGAGTCGCGCGTGCTGTGCAGCTCCATCGCGCGAGGCGCGTCCCGCCCAGGTGGAGTAATGAAGCATGGGGGTGCTGCGCCACCAGTGGCCTGCTCCTTGACGCTGCGATGGGCCGCGATGTGACGCGCTGCATGATAGCAGGCATGCACGCTGAAGAAGTGCGCCCTTGGACTCCAACGCACGCCGGCCGGCCTCCGCAGGCACGCATGCTGCCACAGTATCTAGCCGAGACTGTGGCATGCACGATCAGCGGTGGGGGCGCGTCAGGTGCCATGCAAAGATTTGCCTTGCATGCCGATCGCATCCCCATCCATGCCCCAACCCTCCATGCGCATCGGGGATGCACTCAGGTTGTGTAAAGAGGGAGCGTGCTCGCCGCTGGAGGAGCAGGCGGGGAGCAAGGAGGGGAGGCATGCATTGCTCACCCTCGCTCACTCCAACGCCACGATCAATCGCCCCCCTGCCCACGCTGCAGCCCAAGTTGCAGTGCAGCGAAGGACTCCTCGCGGGTCGCGACCACTGGGAGTGTCAGGGCCGCCAGGGCACCTGCCTGCCGTCCCCTCTGCCTCTGCTTTCCGCCTCTGGGAGTGCTGCTGCGGGACTCCCTACACTACCTGTGAATACTCTCCACAGGGCACCTGCTTCGGTACTCCCGATCCCCATACCCTTTCGGGTTTCGGTCAATTTGATTGTTTGAAATTTGTTATAAAAAGAAATGTTGGTCTTGTGTTGGCCTCATGAGGGTGCTGAGGGTTCTAGCCTTGCCAATGGAGAGATATGCTGCCCCTACCAACCCGTACCGTGCACACTCCCTGCCGGGCACGGGCCTGTAGGCGCAAGACACAGACAGGCCTCTTCGGCCAACTTGTGAGCGAGAGCAGCCTCCATGATGGTCCAGTCAGGGTGAGTGACGGTGCTCAAGAGGCGACTGCACTGCCCGGGGAATGCCCGGGGCGCACCACACAAACGTGAATGCATCCCCGGTGCATCCCCGGCATTGGAGATTGACCCGCCAAGCCACAACAGCTGTTGCAACTGCTGGTGTTCATTGCAAGTCCTCGCCTGAACCCTACTTTTTTGCCCACTCAAAAAACGCGAAAACGCAACTTGTGGAAAAATAATCATCAGAGCCAAACGCACTGGACGCGAGGTAGCGGTACTGTAGACCAGCAGACGGAGGCTGGCTGCTGCGCTGGCCGGTCCATGCTGCCGGTAGCCCTGTCCCTGGGCAAGCTTCCGCATGCACCACGGGCGCCGCAACCCCGGCCGCACGTTTGATGATGGCCTCGCGCATGCTGTGATGGACGACCTGGCATCTACGGAGGCTGCGCCGCATAGAGCATGGAGTACATGCGGCCCATGGTGCATGGGGCGTCGCATGCAGGCGTCACCGGCATCTATGGCCTTACTGCCACGCCTGTCTGCAGCCCCAGTCGCGTAGTCCCGGCCGCATGCCTTGACGAGCCCCCCTTCATGTATAACACGACTGCACAAAGACACAGAAAAAAACAAAAAAAGCAAGTTCTCACACTCGAGTAGGGTTCAAACGAGGACCTGCCATAAAACAATCATCCTCAGTCTAACGATGCAGGCACCCCAAAATTAATCAAGTGGGGGATTCCCCTTGTCCACACTTGACCCTATCAACAACTATTCAAGAGCTGCCGCATGATAAAGGTAAAGCCTCTCGCAAACCCTCTTTCTATTATTTAATCTCTGCTATCCGGGCTTCATCCAAGTAGATTTGGTGCAGGTGCTTGTAAGCAAGATGTGTTCTAAGATTGTTATAAGATTTGTTCAACCACGATTGCCACCATTGTCCCCGTGATCACCCCACCCAGCCGACTCAGGGCAGCGGGCCAAAAGGCCACTCTCTACGATGTCCACGTCCCGCGTTTCCCGCTGCCCGCCGCCTGTAGCCGCTCTTTGAACGCGTTTGTTGCTGCGGCGAAGCGGTCCTTCGTAGCTACTTCGTGGCTGCGCGCTCGTAACGCGTGTATATTGACTTCGTCTAACCCCTTCCACATCCCTCCCTTCCACATCACCCGCTCGCGCTTGGTCGCATCCCATCCATCGCGTCCGCAGTCGTAGTGGAATTCGCAGCAGCACGGACACAAGGATGGCACAACCAAGGCGGCTGATTGTTTTGTTTTTGTTCGGCCTCCTCGCAGCCGCCGGGGCGCAGGCCAAGGACGACAAGCAGAACAAGAAGGAGAAGCGGGACAAAGACAAGGTGGCGAGTGGTTGCAGAGAGAGGAGACGAGGGATTCCAGACTCGGACCTAGGCACAAGATCTTGTGGGAGGGGTCTATAGAGATGATGTTTGGTTACAATCCACTTCTGGCGGTCACACGTACGGTTCCAAAGCTCCAGTGGGACTTAGAGAAACAAGGCTCAAGGCCCACAAAAGGTCAAGCTACAAGTAGCCCACGGTAACGCCATCCACACTTGGTGGCGGGCGCCAAGCAAGCAGCACCACTGTGCAGGCTGCACACCCAGCCCCTCAAATGGCCAGAGGGCGGACCCAAGGTATAAAACCATGAAGGGACCAAAAAGCCCTCCCCCAGACCACCGGAAGCGGGGCTAGTAGCACACCCGCCGCAGCACTCTACTCAGCGACCACACCGATAGAGAGGTTTCTGACGCACACCTGTTTGGTGGGAGAGGGTTGGGTGGATGGGTGGATGGGAGCGGCAAGTGGCATGCGCACTGAGGTGAGCCGTGAAGAGCGGGGGGGAAGGGATGGGCTGATTGTAGGCACACTCACACAACTAGAAACAGTACCACAGGCAGAAACAAAAAATGTGCCCTGAAGGGTGCGCGGGGGGGGGATGGGTGGGGGGGAGAATAATCTGCTCCTCGTTGCGCGGGACTGGCGACGTGGTCGGAGGTGGACGGGGGCAGAGAGTTCCTGTGAGTCGACTCGAATCGGGAAAACTTCAGCTGCAGGAAGCCCCAGAGCAAACTTGGGGGCAGGTTTGCGATTGCGCACCCGCGAGTTGTTCTTTACTTGCACACTCCATCCCATGATTGGCTGGCTGCAGGAGTCGTCGTCACCTTCGCGCTCGTCTAGCAACGGCAACGACAACGACAACAGCAACGGCAACGGGAATGGCAACGGCAACAGAGGGAATGGAAATGGCAACGGCGGGCCGAACGGCGAGTCCAACGGCAACGCCAACACGAACCCAAGCGGAAACCAGCAGCCGGGGCACGTCGACGATGATGACGCCAAGACCAAGAAGGGCGGCAGGTCGGATGATGACAACGACGCCAAGACAGTCAAAACGGTAAAGACCAACGACGCATGCGGCAACGATGATGACGATGATGAGGACGATGGCGATGCCAAGACGGTCAAAACCAAGAAGAGCCGCAAGACGGACGATGACGACGTCAAGACGGTCAAAACGGGGAAGACCGACGACACCGACAATGATGACAAGACTGAGAAGAGCGGTAAGACGGGCAAGGGCGACGACGACGAGGCTTTATCACCTTCTCCCCCCTCCCCCCTCCCCCCCTTCCCCTTCCCCCTTCCCCCCCCCTCTTCCCCCTCGCTCTTCCCCCCTCCCCCTTCCGCCTCCCCCTTCCCCCTCTCCCCCATCCCCCCTTCCCCCTCCCCCCTTCCCCCTCCCCCGTCCCCCTCCCCTTCCCCCCTCTCCCTCCCCTCCCCACTTCCCCCCTCCCCGCTTCCTCCCTTGCCTGGGCGAATGGAGAGCCAGGCGGAAATCTTGCTTGCAGTCCGAGCGGAGATGGGCAGCCCCCCTGCGTTTGACTCCTGGAACACCACAAGCAGCAATCCTTGCACGTGGATCTATATCACGTGCAAGGGGGACCAGGTGCGTGCAATCCCGGGTTGAGGGAGGGAGGGAGGGAGGGAGGGAGGGAGGAGGAGGGAGGGAGGGAGGGAGGGGGAGGGAGGGAGGGAGGAGGGAGGGAAGGGAGGGAGGGAGGAGGGAGGGAGGGAGGGAGGGAGGAGGGAGGAGGGAGGGAGGGGGGAGAGGGGGATTAGGTGTGCTCCGGTGGCCTCCTCACTTGAGAGGGTGTATTTCGAGGTTAAGGTTCTGTTTTGGGTTTTGAATTCAGTGGGCAAGGAGTGGGCAGGGAGTGAGTGAGCACCATTATGCGCCACGCACACGCCTGCCCCCCCCCCCCCCCCCCACACACACACACAAACACGTCCACACACACGCACACGCACACGCACAGGTGGTTGCCTTCGACACGGAGACCACACAGCTGGGGACCAATGTGCCGGTGCCCAGGTGGGTTTAGGGCTAAGGGTTTAGGGTTTGGGGTCCTTGGCACGAGAAACAGTGCTCTGAAAAGGCACGTGTGTGCAGCGCACGTAGGCAGCACCGTGCTATCTTCCACCCCCAGAACACGCACACATGCTCACACACATGTGCGTGCACACACAACCACACAAACACGCGTAGCTCGCTGGGCCTGCTGGAGAAGCTCACCCTGCTCCAGCTGCAAGGCGCGGGCCTCTCAGGCCCCCTGCCCGACGGCTGGTCTGGCCTCAGCTCACTCATCAGCCTTGGCATGTCCGACAACGCTATCACCGGGAGCATCCCCGCATCGTGGGGCTCACCGTCGCCTCTGGGCAACATTACCGTGCTGTTCGACCTCACAAACAACGCAGACCTGTGAGTTGCTGTGCTTGTGCTATATGATAGATAGCCTCGCTAGGCAGCTCCCTCAATCCCATGCCCCAAGGGTGCGCACTGTAAACTGTAAACTGTAATCTGGAAACTGTAATCTGGAAACTGTAAACCTTTAAACTGTTTACAGTTTACAAGGGACTCAATTAACGGAGGCGCGTTCTCGTCGCCGAGCCCTGGACCCAGCAATGCGGCGCTGCTGGTGACGAGGATCTCCGTGCCGCTGACGAGCGGGGTAAAATACGACTGGCCCGGCTCCTGCTAGACTGCCCCTCGGTGGAACACTTCAGGAGCGGCTTGCCCGGCGCTGCCATGGCTTGGCGAGTAGCCGTGGCGGAACCACTTGGGGAACCAATTGGCACGAGCGGCCGGACGCAGCTGGCACGTGACCACCACACGCACCGCCTTGGCGCAGCCAAAGCTGCATGTTACATCTCGTGTATTGGTAAAACTCTCATCATCATAAAGGGATGCCTCATCCCTTGGCCTCATCTCTTAGGCACAGGGGGTACCTTATCTCCGCCACCCATGCACTCGCAGGTGCGGCCCTCGCCCGGCTGGGTGGGACCAGGACTTCAAGGTTGCAACCCTCGGCACGCGTATTGGGGAGGACTGCCCAGAGCCGCCATCACCGCCGCCTCCGCCGCCGCCGCCGTCGCTCACCACCGACGCCCCACCGGCGCAGTCCCCGGGCGATGAGGTCGCGGGCAACGTCATCACACGTGAGTGACGCGCGACACACGGCGCGCACACACACACACACACACACAAACACACACACACGCACACACACGCACACGTGCACACACACACATACACACACACACACCACCACCACCACGGAACACACACACGCAAACACACGCACCTCCCCCCTCCTCCCACCCCCACACCGTGCGTTGCGTTGCAGTTACCGGCTTGGGCGTGGGCAACCTCAACTCCGGCCAGCTTGTGTCCCTCGGTTACGCCCTCGTTGCTATTGAGCAGCCGAGCCCTCTGCCCGATCTCAAAAGCAAGTGCTACTTCGCCAGCGTCCGCCCCAACGCCGGCGACATTCAGGTCATCGACCTCGACACGACGGTCTGCTTTGACACGGACGTGAAGGGCGTGCAGCTGCTGAACCCGGCGTCCGGCTGGCCGCTCTCGTCCGCGTTTTACGAGGGCATGACGGGTGAGTTGCAGACGCGAGCGTGTGTGTGTGTGTGTGTGTGCGTGTTCATTTTACGAGGGCATGACGGGTGCGTTGGAGACATGTGTGTGTCTTGTGTGTGCGCGTGTTTAAGTCTAAGCAGGAGCACTGGTTGGCACGGCGCTTGGTGACGTGCACCACGCCTCTCGTTGATGGAGGTAACAGTCAGGGGCACCTCTAAAGGCGTATACGACTGTGCTCGGCGCGTAGATCCTGAACACCTTGTTGAGATGGCTGGCTACTTGTCGTTACTGCCCGCTGCACACCGACCCGCCGTACCTGCTTCAAGGAAAGCAGCTGCATTCGTTGATCTGCCGTGCAGCGGACCGTGGGCAGATGATCACCATCGTCAGCGCCTACAGTCCAACGGAGGCGGCGAGCGACGAGGAGGCCGGCGCCTTCTACCTCCGAGTAGCGGCGCTCGCGGACAAGGCCAACGACAAGCGCGATCTGCTCATCGTGGCAGGTGATTTCAATGCAGCAGTGGGGAGGGACTCGGTGTCCGACCACGAATGCGTTGGCAAGCACCTGCCCCCTCACGGAGCCAGCGGTGGCCAGCAGGAACGGTCGCCTGCTCCTTGACACTGCCACTGCATGCAGCCTGCGCGCTGCCAACACTCTCTACCCCCACAGGCCTGAGCACCAGTACACCCACATCAGCCCCATGGCTGTTGCACAGAGCAGACGGCATGCATGCTCTGTGCGCCGCCTGCACAGCGTCAAGGACTACATCCTGGTCGCGCGCCGCCGCATGCATGCGGTGACAGACTGTAGGGTGCGTAGGAGCCCAACCTGGGACAGCGATCACCGCATGGTGGTACTGTCCATGCGCCTCCGCATGCGAGCCTCCCGCCATGCAGGCGGCTCTCAGCGGCGCGCATGGGACTCTTCACAACTGCGACGCCCGGCTGTCCGTCGTGAGTTCAACCTCCAGCTGTCCGATCGCTTTGGGCTGCTGGAGGCCGTGCCGCCCGAGAGCGCTGATGCCCAGGCGGAGTACCACGCGATGGCTGCTGCCATTCACGAGGTGGCCACCAACCACCTCGCTCCACGCGGCAGCCGCCGGCGGCGCGGCTGGCAGTTCACTCTGTCGCAGCGCACCCTCCGGCTCATGGACGCCCGGCAGCGCGCGCACACGGCATGGCTCAGGAGCAAGTCTGTTGCTGCCAAACGAGAGCGCAACCGTGCCAACCGCGCGGCCGACGCAGCTGTGCAGAGAGACAGGGAGAAGTGGATCGGCCAGCAGGTGGCGGAGGCGCAAGACATGCTACGCAAGAACAATCTGCGCCAGTTTGCGCGCGCGTGCGACAGGCTGACGGGCCGCAGCCGCAGCCACCAGATCCCACCTGCCATGCGGGACTTCTCGGGCGCGCTGCACAGCGGTCCAGACGGGGTGCTGAAGGCCATGACAGAGTCATTCGACAAGCTATATGGCGGGGAGACCAAGCTCAGCGACAAGACCCTGAACCAGCTGGAGAACGATGTAGCGGCGTTTGAGCTCACACGCGCCACAGAGGTGGACGAGGCGCACGGGCGCCCCCCTGACCTGGCTGAGACGGAGGCGTGTGTGCGAGCGTTGCGCTCGGCCGCCGCTCCGGGCGGTGACCAGCTGGACGCCATGCTGTTGCGGTGCCCACCTGCCATCGCATGGCTCCACCGGGTCATCATCGCCGTATGGCGGTCGGGGAGAGCCCCGAGGGAATGGAAAACTGCTATTATCACACCGTTATAAGGGGAAGGGTCCGCGTGACTCCCCTGGTAACTACCGCGGTATAAGCCTTCTCTCTATTGCCGGGAACGTGTACGCTGCCATACTTCTGCACCGCGTCTCCACGCAGGTTGATGGTCAATTGCATGAGGCTCAGTGTGGTTTCAGAAAAAGCAGAGGCACTGTTGATGCGATTTTTACTCTGCGCTCGCTGAGCGCGGCACATGCCGAGTACAAACAATGCATGGCTGTGGCATTTGTCGACTATTCTAAAGCTTACGATTGCATAAACCGTGCGGCACTGTGGAGAGTCCTTAGATTATATAGTGTTCATCCGCACATTATTGATCTGTTGGAGGATCTTCACACCAACACTGCAGCTGCCGTGCGGCTGGCTGGGAAAATCGGGCACGAATTCCCCGTGTCGTCTGGTGTGCGACAGGGGTGCGTCATTGCTCCTGTGTTGTTCAATGTTTTTATTGACCACATAGTGAAAAAGGCGCTAGACATGATGCCAGAGGGGGCTGGCGTGTCAGTCGTGACCCGAGCCGGCGGCTCTGTGTTGTCGTCGTCGGTTGAGCGCATAGTAATGCTGATGTATGCCGACGATTTATGTTTGTTCTCGCATGACCCAGCTCAGTTGGCGCTTATGCTGAAAATCCTTGACAAAGTGTCCTCTAGCTTTGGCATGCAAATCAATGCCGCCAAGACAGAAGTGATGATTTTGCCAGCAGATTTTGATGCGGATCTGCCCGCGTTTGCGCTGACTGGTGGTGAAGTGAAGGCCGTCTCTGCATTTAAGTATCTAGGGAGTTGGATAACCCAGAGTGGTGGTGTGGAAAAGGAGATCGGTGTGCGTGTCGGTCGCGCGCTGCGCGTGTTTGCGTCTTTTGATAAGATTTGGGCCAGCAAGAAGATGCAAGTGCAGTCTAAGATGCGGGTTTACAACACTTTCGTGCTGCCCCACTTTCTGTACGGCTGCGAAACAAGGGCCCCTACTAAAACACAACTGACTCAATTGGAGGTTGCCCACTCTAACTGCCTTCGTCGCATTCTGTGTGTGCGCCTGGTCGACCGGCACAGATTTACTTATATTCGGCAGGCGTGCGACACTGAGCCAATTGAGAGCCTTGTGGCAAAGCGATCAATGCAGTGGCTAGGCCATGTGATGCGCATGCCGGCTTCTCGTCTTCCTCGTACGACTTTTGACTGCACAATGGATGTGGCTCGGCAGCAAGGCCGGCCTCCAGCCTCCTCCCGACACTATTTTCTTAAGCTACTGATTCAGCAGCAAGGCGAAACTAGTGGCACTCGTTCTGATTGGAAGAATTTTTCGGACACGGCGTTTGAGCGTGCTCAGGATAGGGTCGGGTGGAGAGCCGCGGTGTACGGTCCGGCTGCCCCTCAGGCGCCGGCCCCTCCACCACGGCGGTCAAGTTGATTGGCAAGCGCCACTTGACCCCCTATCCCCTAGAAGCAGTTAGGACCTATTTTGGAGGCGTCGCACAATAGCTCTCCTTTTTGCTCTGGGACTACACGTTGGCAGGCAGCCGGCTGGTGGCTACCGCCCCTCACAAGTAATTGTTACGGCCAGAACTGGACTTGGGTCTAGGCGGTGGTACTAGGACTAGAGGTAGTCTTTGCTGGAAAGCCGATGTAACTGCCGTGCCGCGCCGCGTGCCCATGCCAACAACTCCCCACCCCACCCCACCCACCCACCCCACCCCACCCCACCCCACCCCACCCCCCCACCCCACCCACGGTCAGAAGGCCTGCAAAGTGTACCACACGGTCAGTGGCGCAGCTCGTTATCCCACTTCCCCCAAACTTGACTGCACACGCCACACACACGCACACACACACGTGCCTTTTTGCCCACCGCCCACGCCGCCCCCCCCCACACACACCATCACCACCACCACCACCCCTGTCGTGCAGGTCCGCGCACCGCATTCCAGACGGTCAACGAGTCCGCAACGCAGCTCGTCATCACGATGCCCCCAAACGCGACCGCGTTCTCGTTCTACGCATCTGACTACGGCTACCCGGTCGGCCCACCCGCGGGCGTGTGGTCGTTGACTGCGGTCGCAGTTACTGATGCCAGCGACACCGCCACGGGTGCGTGTGCATGTGTGTGTGTGTGTGTGTGTGTGTGTGCATGTGTGCATGTGTGCGCGTGTGTGGTTGCTGACTACCGCCGCAGTAACCGATGCCGGCGACACTTCCAATTGTGTGTGTGTGTGTGTGTCAAGCGCGGTCGCCAAGGAGATTGGCATGCTCCTCGCAAACCCGGATGACCCCGACAGCGCCTACGACTCTGTCCCTCGCACACGACATCTCCACCCACACATACACGCAGTCACGCAGCAAGACAACTCGCCCGCGCAGAGGTCCTCTGCTGGGCAGCTGCAGGAGGCCTTCTTTGGTGGGTGCGCAGCTGACGTGGGGGTGTGCTGTGTGCAGGGAAAGGGGGTTGAGAGGGGGGCTGACAGTTTACAGTTTACAGTACGCACCCACGGGGCGTGGGATTGAGGGAGCTGCCTAATGAGGCTAGCTGCCATCAGGGGGGGGGGGGCTGACACAAGAGCGCCCAGCAAGCCCTCCGGGGGAAGGAGCATCTCGAGATGTTGACGACCCTGATGTTTTTACAGTTTTTACATGTACGCGCCCCAATGACCCCGGGGCGTGAGTTAAGGCCTAGACTACACGTCTAGGGGAGCTCTACTAGTAGAGCCCGCAAGGCCACGCAGCGCGCCAGCCTACCAGGACGACCCTGATAGATGTTGCAGTCAGGGACACCTCTTCACCTCCAAGGCGTATACGACCATGCTCGGCGCGTATGGCCCGATGACCTTGATGAGATGGCTGGCTGTTATAGTAGGGAACCCATACTCTGTAAAGAGTGTGGGCGCACCCTCAGGATCCCTACCGCAGCGGCAGCAAATGCTTGTTGAAGTAGGTGAGCGCATGTGGGGAACAGAATCGCGAGGCAGGTTCACCGCCAACCATCAGCACGCACATTGCCAGAGCATCTGTTTTGCCAGGGATAGAGATATTCCCGTGACAGGCTTACACACACACACACACGCCCTCCAGAGAGACCTGACCGCTGCCCGCACGTCGACGTTCACGCGCGCAGGGAAGTGGTATGGCTTTGCTGCGTCTGGTGGGCGCGCGCTCACCACCGTCACGCTGGCGTGGACAAACCCCGCCGACGCTGCGTCACCAAAGGGCTTCCTCATTGGGGACCTTCGCTGGTCAACCACGGTTCTCGTGGCAAGGGCGTGAGGTCGCCCTTCCACTCCCAGGCGTGCGTACACACTCAGAGACGTGCGCACGCCCTGCTGGGCTTCTCATGAAAACTGATCAGTTGGGGACTTCCGCTGGCCAATCACGATTGCCACGTGCACAGGCAATTGCAAGGGCAGCTTGATGCCCCCCATCCTCCCATAGGCGTGCGTACCATGTATGCATAAATAAATATACTTGGACACAATAATCAAGCTCGCACAAGCGCTGTTCTAGCTCCCATATCTGTATGTGATGTACATACATCCCCATTTTGATGTCTTGCTGTGCACGTTCCGGCTGAGCGGGACTAGTCTTTCGTATGAGAGACGATGCATTCCCTCACAAACCAAATAAATACCATCCCTCACAATTGGATGAATTGCTCCGCACGTTGCGGGACCATTCTCTCTTGCATGAGAGCGGATGCATTCCTCATAAGCAGTAACAGTAACAGTAACACGGGGTTTCCAGCTAAGCAGGCTACTCTTCTACTAGAGACACCCGCCGATACTCCAGCACACTACAGTACTGATGATGGATGTTACAGTCAGGGACACCTCTTAAGGCGTATAAGACCGTGCTCGGCGCCATATGGCCCGAGCACCTTTTTAAAACACTACGGCACTCCGGGTTCCCAGGTGATCACTCAACCCAGTACTGATGGAGCTCACTCACGCTTAAGTTCCCAGTTCTGATGAGAGGGGCTGCTTTCGTGAGGATATGACCGTAGCATGTACTAGTACTAGGGTACCGCCGGCTCCCGGCCGATAGACTCCCGCTCCCGCCGGCTAGACTACCCCAAACAGCGGTCTCTGAGAGACATGTCTGGCAAGGAGCATATAGGAGAGGACCTTCCTCAGGGTCACAGTAGTGGCCTTGTGGCCAGTCAAGCCGGCAGAGCCGACTGGCGCTGACTGGAACGGTCCCCGCCTGGCAGTGCATGGCTGTCGAGCTCTCGTTTGCATGGGGCTCAGCCGGCGCCCCATGCCTCATGCATGGCCAGGTCCCACCCTCCAGGGGTGCATGGACGACAGAGTTGTCATGGAGGCTGCCTGAAGGCCTTCCAACGCCAAGATCCTCATAAGCCCAACAAATAATTACACGCGCGCGCAATTGCACACGATGATCACGCGTCCGACCCCGTCATGTCTGCTAGGTCATCTGACGCAATGTGATTTAGCACGCGCCCCAGAACGCGCCCCCCGAGTCTCGACGCAGCGCTCATGAGCAGCCTGCGTGTGGTCGCAGTCCCCCCTGCCGGCGCCTCCGGCACGTCTGCTACTACACCCGCGTCGAGCGTGAGGTCTTGCACGTCGTGCACGCGGTGGACGCCCTTCTCCATCAGCTCGACCAGCGACTTGTCTCCCTGCGTGTGTGCGTGGCGGGGGGTGGGGCAGGGGGTTGGAGACAGCACGTGTTGTGGTGGGCGTTCGGCAAGGAAAGCGGGTGTGAGGACCATCAGCTCAACCAGCGACTTGTCTCCCTGCGTGTGTGCGTGGCGGGGGGTGGGAGGCAGCGCGTGTTGTGGTGGGCGCTAGGCAAGGAAAAAAGGCGTGAGGTCCATCAGCTCAACCAGGGACTTGTCTCCCTGCATGGAAGCGACAAGCACAATGCAAGGTGACTGCGTGCGTGCATGGCGGGGCTGGTGGTTGGTGGGCGGCAGCATTGTCATGGGCGCAAGGCAAGGAGGGGTCTGAGGTCGAGTCAATCAGCTTCACTTGTCTAACCGGGTGGGTGGTCGATTTTACAGTCTGTCGGACGCCTTTGATGGCGCATGAGACCCTAGGTTTGCGTGGCGGGGGTGGATGGTGAGTGGGCGGCAACGCGTGTTGTGGGCGTAAGGCAGGGAGGGGGGGTGAGCAGTCCATCAGCTCAACCTGCAACTGCCTCCCTGGGGTGCCCGCCTGCTCTGCCCTCTGTCATCCAATCCAGTCCACAGCCTGGTATCGCGGCAGAGGGACTGCACTCTCCTGGTGGCATGGGCAGGCGCCTCCCTGGAGTGCCCACCTGCCCCCTGTCGCCCAATCCAGTCCACAGCCTGGTCTCGCGGCAGAGGGACTGCACTCTACTGGCTGCATAGGCGCGCGCCACGATCGCCGCCTCAGCCTCGGCGCTCTGGCAGCCGTCCCAGATCCAGACGCCCCACAGGCGCAACAGCCACCAGCATAATGACACGCCGACCGGCAGCCTCAACGGCAGAGGCAACACACACACACGCACACACACACACACACACACAAACACACACACACTCCACTGCCTGGGCTGCACGCATGCACCAAACCCACCGTCCCTACGTCCTGGCAGCCGCTTCCGATCCGGATGCCAAGATTGGACAGGAAGCACAGTGACCCCTGGTGCTGCGCGTGCGTGTTGGCCGCCTGCATGCATGTGGCGGTGGCGGTG
>VFSX01000845.1:0-29184 GCA_016618255.1 Chlamydomonas sp. UWO 241
ATGCTCACAAGAGGCTCGCGCTTCAACAAATGCCGATTCAAGTGATTGCAAATTGCGAACCTCTTAATTCCATCCGTCATGGTGAGCAAGGACACCCAGCCCTCTGAAGTTTTCTAGACTGCATGGGTTGTAAGGGTGGTGCATGGCAAGGTGGGGTTGGGGTGGGGTACACAACAACTAGCGCCAATCCACGTGCCGTGCACCTAGCAAACAAGCACGGTCGACGGCCGTACGCGCGCAGCGCAACAGCACCACCGAGCGCTGAGCGCATCAGAAATTGGGCTGCCATGTAGAAACTGTCGTCTATATTGGTGCCCCACATATATTTATAAACGTTTGGTGGCAAAGGAACTACTACTGTACAGCTCAATGTACTTCACGGCTTGAGTTGTTCACGGCAGCTCATTGCCGTTTTCAGCTTATTAACGTCCCAGAGATCACGGCAGCCCCAAACACAGACCACGCTTCACGTCCCGGTTCACGGCAGAAAACGCACATGGGCACTGCATGGGCAGCTCGTTCTGAAAAGTTTCCTCTCCCCCGTGAGCATCGCCCTCGCGAGGTTGATCGCCGCTGCCAGGCGACAGGTACGGTCGTCGTCGTCGAAAGCATTACACAACGGGAGCGCCGGAGCACCTAGACCTCGACACTCTGCTAACAGACCTCAGTCCCTGGGCTATCCTAGCTGTCCTGGGACTGTCCTGGGGGCCCCGCTGCTGTCCCACGACTATCCCAGCCAGGGATAGTGTTATCTAGGGATTGCTTGGTAATGGGAAGAACGGGGGACCCCATCCGGGCCGCGCATAGAATTGCTTGGCTTTCTAGCTGGAGAGACACCGCCTCAACTTCTACCCCCAGCCCTACAGAGATACCGCCTTACTTGCTTCCCCCCAGCCCCAGAGAGATACCGCCTTACTTGCTTCCCCCCAGCCCCAGAGAAATATCGCCTTACTTGCTTCTCCCAGCCCCAGAGAGGACCTGGCAGGGGGGGTGTGTGGGGGGGTGGAGGGGGGGGAGGCAAGGCAAGGGCGGGGCGCACTCTGCGTATTTGCGGCCGATGGCGGCTTGCTGGCAGTGTGCGCAGCGTGATCGTGTGCGGCCGCTACATGTGTGTATGATATGTATCCAAGGGCAAACAGCACGGTAGCATGCATGCATCACCCATGCATGAGTGAGATGCATGAGTGACCTCCAGTGTAAATTCGAAATCCTGCGATCGAGCCCAAACCGAGGCTAGACTAGGTGCGACCCCTAGAGACGAAACGCGCTTTTAAAGGTTCGGACGTCTTAAAGGGTCGGACGCCTCACCTGCGAGGAGCGCGTCCAGGTCGTGCTCCAGACCCGTGTACGCAAACTTCGTCCCAGGCGGCGCAGTCCATGGCGCTGCCAGATCCCAGGATCTGACAGGTATCGTCTCGGAGGCTCGGCTCTCCATCCTCGGCTGTGCATCTGCAAGCACCGTTTCCGTGGCTGCCATCATCACGGCCATCAAAAGGCAAAACTGGAGAAAGGCAGACAGCAGCGATCTGAGGGAGAAAGGCATCACCGAAGCGCGCAGCGAACGCAGAGCAATCGTCTTCGTCATGCATAACACATGAAGGACGTCTCAATACGTACCATTCAACCCTGTGGTATGAAACATTCACGTATTGCGTTCAACTTTTTGCCCCACAGAGTTGAACCGCGCCCTCACGGGACACTCGCGCGCCCTCCCCTACCCGTTTGAACCAGATAACCGAGTTCCCGGCCTTGCTCGATGCAGAGTGGTGGTAAATTAGAACTCGCGCCGTGCTGCCTTCCAGAGCCAGCAGGGAGTTTGTGTGTGCCAGTTGCATATCCCTTCAAAAAAGAACGCCTGTACCAGCTGCCCCGGATGCAGTGAATACCAGGCAGGCAACACTAGGAGGCAGGTGGGGACTGTGTGCTCATGCACGAGCGCATGCATGCAGCCCATGCGCCCCCATGCACACCCGCACTCCGCGCAGCGCGTGCTGCCCGACCTTAACCCTCTCCCACCAGTCACCTGCAGCATGGATGCCGGGTAGCTGCCCCCCCCCCCCCCCCCCCCCCCCCCCGCACGCACGCTGTGCTGATCTGCACGCAGCGCGCGCTGCCCACCCCTGCTCCTCTCCCACCCCAGGGACCTGGAGCTTGGATGCCAGGCAGCTGCGGCGGCGAGCGCGCTGCGCGCGGCTGCCGCCGGGGCTGCTCATTGGGCTCTCCCCCCCCCCTTCCCCCCCCTTCGCACGCACGCTGTGCTGCGCTGCACGCAGCGCGCGCTGCCCACCCCTGCTCCTCTCCCACCCCAGCCACCTAGAGCTTTGAGGCCAGGCAGCTGCGGCAGCAAGCGCGCTGCGCGC
This sequence comes from Chlamydomonas sp. UWO 241, assembly GCA_016618255.1. Taxonomy (NCBI): domain Eukaryota; kingdom Viridiplantae; phylum Chlorophyta; class Chlorophyceae; order Chlamydomonadales; family Chlamydomonadaceae; genus Chlamydomonas; species Chlamydomonas priscui. Next base: position 2,361 of record VFSX01000845.1, read on the forward strand.
GGCTGCCGCCGGGAGTGCTCATTGGCCCCCCCCCCAGACGCACGCACGCTGTACTGCGCTGCACGCAGCGCGCGCTGCCCGCCCCTGCTCCTCTTCCACCCCAGGCACCTGGAGCTTGGATGCCAGACAGCTGCGGCGGCGGATCGTGACGCCCGCTTGTGTGTTGCAGATGGCGGTGCGGCGGCGGTGCCCGCTGCGATGGAGTGCGGCCATGCCGCTTGTGCGTGAGCGGCAGATGGTGGCAGTACGGCGGGGCGCGCTCCAATCGAGTGCAGCCCCGACGCTCGCGTGTGCACGGCAGATGGCGGCGGGGCGGCGGGACACGCTATCATCGAGAGCGATCACGTCGCTTACGTGTTTGCGGCAGATGGTGGCGGGGCAGTAGCGCGCACTGCGATCAAGTGTGACTGCGACGTGACCGCACTCGGTCGCAGCATGCACTGTCGCCCTGCCGCCATCAGCCGAGCACACACTAGCGTCGTGGCCGCACACGCTCACAGCGCACACCGCCACCGTGCTGCCATCTGACACTCACACGCGAGCGTCGCGGCCGCACTCGGTCGCAGCGCACACCGCCGCTCTGCCACTATCTGCCGCACACACGCAAGCGTCGTGACCGCACTCGGTCGCAGCACGCACTGCCGCCCTGCCGCCATCTGCCGCGCACAGACGAGCGTCGTGGCCGCACACGCACACAGCGCACACCGCCACCGTGCCGCCATCTGACACGCACACGTGAGCGTCGCAGCCGCACATGCACACGCCCGCAGCGCACACCACCCAGCTGCCAACCGCCATGCACACACGAGCGTCACCACCGCAGCGCACACTGCTGCCCTGCTGGCAACTGCTGCACACGAGCGTCGTGGCCGCACACGCACACAGCGCACACCGCCACCGTGCCGCCATCTGATACGCACACCGCCGCACCGCATCCGTGATCCAGGTGCCTGGAGTGGCAAACGAGCAGCGGCGGGCAGTGCGCTGCGACGGGCAGTGCGCTGTGCGAAGCGCATCGTTCGCGCGTGTGTGGGTGGAACGTCATGACTGACATATGACTGCTGCCATCATGGGCGCCGCGAGCTTGCATATGGACAGAAGGCGTCAGCCACTGCGGTCGTCGAACGCGCCAGAGCCGCTGTCGCCGGCGAAGCATGCGTGCACCACAGCCGCCGGCCCCATGGCCAGAGCACGGCGTTTGCTGATATTCACGCACCTGCGACTTCTTGCCTGACGCCTGAAACGCGACTGCCTCCTGCGGTGCCTCCCGACCCCGCGTCTGCTGCTCCAACTCCTCGCGCTGCTTGAGCACACTCGCTGTGAGAACTGCCTGCTGCTGCGGGGCCGCCGTCATCTGCTGCCTGCGCTGCACCATCCGATGTAGCCCACCCGCACTCTCCGCTGGCAGCTGCAGCTGCTGTTGCTCCTCTTCCGGCAGCGACATGGGCATCTGCTGCATCCTCTGGAAGGCCTGTAGCCTGTAGCGGCCACGGCAGCAGCTGACTCGGCCACTGGCGCAGCACCACCCCCCTGCTGCCCTCTGCTGCATCCCCCCCCCCGGCATGGAGGAGCTGTGCAAGTCCTGCGTGTTTCACCACCTGTCATAGCTTCCCCAGGTTGACCTGCCTGCCACAGCGGTGTTGTTTATCCGCGCTGCCAGACGCGACGTCCAGCAGCGCGTGGTTGGCGGGCAGCGGTTGCCGATTGGGGATGGATTCCCAAAGCGGGTCGGATGGCGCCCGAGGGGGGCGCGGTTCGACTCTTGGGGGCCACAGGGTTGAACACTCATATGCCTCGCGGTTCACAGGGTTGAATGTTTCATACCACAGGGTTATGTACGTATTGGGAAAACATCGCCGATGTGTGAACGGGGTAGCTGCCATTTTCCTCCCTCTTCGACGCTACGCGCTACGGGGCTCGACGTTCAAGGCATGGGTAACACGCATCGGCACGAGGAGTTGCGAGGGTGCGGGAGTGTCGTTTGCATGGGCAGTTTTTTTGTGTCGGCCGACCGCGGGACAGCTGGCCATAAGAAAGGCGGTATCTCTCTGGGGCTGCGGGAAGCAAGTAAGGCTGTATCTCTGTAGGGCTGGGGTAGCAAGTCAGGCTGTCTCTCCAGCTGGAAAGCCAATGGACTCTATGTGGTGCCGGGCTAGGATCTCCCTACGAGAGCTGACCCGACTGAGTCGCGGCTAAGTTGCGGTTTCAAAACGGGCGTTCGCGACCACTTGCGACTTGAACTGCGAACCGCACGACCTGCGCTCCGCACTGCCCCCCGCGCAGCGGCGATGGCCATGTGTGATTTAAACTGACATGCACGCCAACGGTGGGAGTCTGAGGTGCACTATCAACGAAGGTCGATGCAATGAGACCAAGCCGCCCGTCTCAAGTCGCCGTCCAAAGACCCCCCAAGTCGCCCGTGCACCATCACGCACTCTCGGGATCCACGAGCGCCCAGCAGCCAATAGACTGCCATGCATCAAGCAAATCAAGGGGGGGGGTGCGCGTGGGGTGGAGGGGCGCGCGCATGCATGCAGGGAGTTGGGCGCGCGTGCACATAGGGAGCCGGGCGCGTGCACTGGGTGGGCGTGCATGCATGGGGAGGGAGCAGTGCATGGGGAGGGCGTGCATCAGGGGGAGTTGGGCGCACGTGTGCATGGCATGCATGGCGCGGCTTCTCACAATGCTACGCATGCTGCGCAGCAAGCAGGCTGACAAAGAGACCCCCTGTCACCCCTTGCCTACAGGCCGCAGGCTACACGGTCTGATGTTAACACGAGGCAGCGCAAGAGGCTGTGTGGAGGTTGACCACGGAGAGGAGAGAGTGGGCCTCTGTTGCTGTGGGCCTCTGTTGCCTCATGAGGCAACAGAGGGACAGAGGCCCAGAGTAGCATTTACCTTAAGCTTTTCGTGCTGTAAGAGAAACGCCCCAAGCGACCATCGGCTAAGTCGCGTCTTGGAGATCGGAACTAATCGCGTCTAAGTCGCGACCAAGTCCTGATTTATTGCGACATTGTAAGACGCGGTAAGGATCGCTCTCTGAGGTGACTCAGTCGCGACTTAGTCGGGTCAGCTCTCGTAGGACCTAGCCCGGGCGTCAGTAACATAGCCGAGATTGAAACGCCGTTGATTCAACAGGAAATCCCTGTCGAATAGGGGCTGTTGACTCAACAGAACAGTAACCCACCTTTTCAGGTTGATTCAACTGCGGTTATTTCAACAGAATCTCCCTGGTGCCAGTTGAGCAATAGTTGATTCAACCATCCCTCAACAACAATAGGGGCTGTTCACTCAACAGAACAGCAAACCACCTGTTCAGATTGAATCAACTGCTGTAGGGAAGGGGGGCTCCTTCCAAGAGAACGTGTGCTAGTGGCACGCCACCATGTACTGCCGGTGTTCCATCTCTCTTCCTCTAGGTTCTTCTACCTCCCTCTCTGCACCGCCGGTGTTCTATGCCATGCGGAAAGAGCCTTGCGTGCCTGTGACCAGGCACTTCCAGTTCAATACAACCAGGCCAAGCTGTGGGTTGCAGGAGGTGTTCGGACGCAGCGTCAAGGTGGTGCCCAACAGGACACGCTGCGTTACATGTAGACACTAGGCCCAGCTGCTGCCTTGCCCGCGCGATGATCATGTACCGCTGCACTGGCTTAGCGCGTGCCACTCGTTGCCGATCTTGATAACGAAGGGTGCAGCCCGGCATCGCTTTGCAGCAGAAGTAGCGTCACTGCGTGCAGGCAGGCAGCAGCAAGGGCAGGAGTGGGTTAGTGGCAGCACCGTGGGTGAGTGGCAGTCGTGTGGGCGAGTGGCAGCGCTCACTCGAGCGCCATGCAAGTAACCCGCCGTTGAGGTGGGGAGGGCGTCGTGCGCCGGCGAACTGAGGAGAGCAGCTCGCGCCGGCGCCGTGCAAGGAGTACGCACACTTGTTGCCCGACATGTTGGATTTCCCTGTGCGCACAGAGGTGGTGTGTGTGCGTGTGTGTGTGCTGTTTTGTGTGTGGGGGGGGTGGGCGTAAGAGGCGCATGCTACCGTTGAGGTGGGGAGGTCGGGGAGCGCTTGCACAGAAGTGGGGGGGGGGAGGGGGGGGCACGCGCGCACGCAGATGGGGGGCGCGCGCACGCAAGGTGTGGGAAGGCGGGGCTCGCACGCGAGAGGGGGGGGGGGCACGCACGCAGTGGTGAGGGTTGTGTGGTGGCATGCATGCGCGCACCTCGCCAGCATGGACGGCGCTTGGTACTGTCCAGCTTGAGCTTGGTCTGCAGCCACATGTGCATGGGCGCTGCGCCCATGGGCGCTGCGCCCATGCAACCCACATTGCGCACCATGCGTGCTGCACACTGCGGATTGCGGGACTGTTCACGTAGCTGCTGCAGCTACGTGATCAACATGTGACCAGGGCGTCAGGACACTGGCCATACGTGACAGTACGTTATTTGACCTCCATGCAGGAACGGCGGCCACGCCGCCGCCGCCTGACCGCCCCGACCTCCGTGCAATCTGCTCATGCGGGACCATGAACAGAAAGCGGGGCGAGGGGCGCCGCCGAGGGGCGCCGCAGAGCCGCGGGATGTAACGTCGCAGTCAACTGCGACAACCGAGCTCTCGGATGCATCGCTGCATGCCCTACTGCATTCCTCGGTTACGGAATGGGTGGCGTATCAACCTGCCATCATGCATCATCGCCCCACTTGAGCGACAGAGTGGGCCTCACACCCATTTCATACCCTTCATTTCATACCCTTCATACCCATGAGTGTCACCTGTCCCTCTCTGTGTGAGGCAGGAAGGGCAAGGGTAGTGGTAGTTTTGCCACCATCAATCAATTGATACACTGAATGCTACCCAAGGGTTGAGTGTGGTGCTGCCGCGAGTTAATCACACGCTTTCCTTCCTCACGCGCGCGTGCACGCAGGAGCAGCACTGCTGCTGGATCTTGATCCTTGATCCTTGATGATTTGAATGAGAGAGTTGTACAATCCACAGCCCGTGGTCACACATACGGTTCCAAAGCTCCAGCGGGACTTAGAGAAAGAGCAGGCCCAAGGCCCACCAAAAGGTCAAGTAGCCCACGGTACACGCCGTCCAAACTTGGTGGCGGGCGCCAAGCAAGCAGCACCACAGTTCAGGATCCACACCCATCCTCGGTCGCACAGCACGGATTGTAAACAGCATCATCATCATCATCATCATCATCTTCATCATCAACTCTCGCATACTCCGGGCGGCGGGCGGGGTGGGGGGTGAGGGGAAGCACCAGCTCATGCCTTGCGCCATCAGGTGGCAAGCTGCAACCAATGCAGAATTTATTTGAATCCTCTTTTACAGTTGCATGTTTTGGGCATGATGGTGGTAATTTGCCGCAAGAGTACTTCAACAAGCCAGACCGTCACGTGTTGGTGCCGGTCTCGGCCCCAATCACACCACAAAAGTAACCAGTGCGATTTCGTCTCAAAATTCGTACATAGCCTAATGCCTACCCCATTGAGAAATCTACAAAAAAAGTTATAATTTGTCCATTTCCAGGACGGGATATCTCAAAACTCCCCCTAAAACACGTGGTGCGCGGCGTGTAAAACCAGCTGTCCCCTACACCCCACAAACCCACCCACCCCGGGCACATTTGCTTGCAGAGCAACCTGTAGAACCATAACCGCACATTCACGACCTCAGCGGATCAGCAACGAGCGAGAAAACCTCCACACTAGTGTGGAGGTGTTGAAACGGAGTTGATTCAACCCGGCGGTTGAATCAACATTGCGGCCCTGTCGAACGCCAGTTGAATCAGCTCCTGGTTGATTTGACCAGGTATCAACAGCATTCAACAGCATTCAACAGCGGCTTCAACAGTCGACTAAAGGACCGACAGGGGTCCCCAGTTCTCCCCTTCCCAAGCAATCCCGGGATAGCACTATCCCAGCCTGAGACAGTCCTGGGACAGCAGGCGGGGCCTGGGACTGTCACAGGACAGCTGGAATAGCTCCGGGATTGAGGTCCGTTAGTAGAGTGTGGGGGACGCCTCCCACCACACGCCATTGTCATGTACGGGGGGGAGGGGGGGGATTTATTTTTCCAGATTTTATTGAAATTCTCCAAGGGCGGGGCAGCAGACTTTCGACCCCATGATCAAAAACTTCGAATTTTCACGCTGGACCGGCGCCACGCGTGCGACCTTCCCCTCCCTGAATAACGTCCACATCCAAACCTAACAAAACGCACCGTGGTGGGTGTGGGGGGGGGCTTTTCACACAAAAAAACATTCTACTCGAACCCCCGCTCAACATGACAGTGGGCGCATAAGATTCCGTTCATCAAGGGGAGTCGAATTCCCCCCGTCTCCCGCAACCTGCTTGTACGGTCCCCTCAAGGCGGGAATATCAGGCGTGACGCCAATATATTTTTGGTCCGCGTTGCAAGATCCCTTTGGTGCAAGAGCCCTTTGGCTTCAAGATGCAAAGGCAGGGCAAACAACTGTGTTGCTATCTGTGTCCCCACGTAACCCGCAATAACCCGTCAAAGGCAAAGGGAAGTGCGGCCAATCGAGGAGGGAATGAGGTTGGTGGGGTTGGTGGGGTTGTGGTCGTGGGGTGTGTGGCGTGTGTGTATGTGTGTGTGGGCTCAAGCGGCATTGTGACAGCAAGATTAACTCGGGCGGTGTGGCGGCACATTGTTTGGTGGGAGTTTTCCATCATTTTCAACCCGCCTAGCTGGCGATGCTAGCAGTCACACCAGTAAGCTGCAGATGTTGTGTGCACCTTCTCATCACATTTAATCCAATGCAATCCAAGGGGGTTAGGAAGACTGAATCGCTTGGATCGGAGGAACGCACAATCGCCCGTAGCTCGCCACGACAATCCGAGGTTTCATCATACGGCACGGTGATGATGGATGTTACAGTCAGGGACACCTCTAGAGGCGTTTAAGACCGTGTTCGGCACGTATGGCCCGAGCACCTTACTGAGATGGCTGGCTGTTGGTGGTAGTGAACCCCAACTATGTAAAGTGCGTGGGCGCGCCCCCAGGTCCCCCTACGCAGCGGCAGCAAACGGTATTTGTTAAGACGCCAACGGTATCTGTTAAGACGCAAACGGTATCTGTTCAGACTAACGCGAACGAACGCGACAGAGAGTGATCGCTAGGAGCCCTCGGTAGATGGACTGTACGAATGATACGGCAGAGTCGAATGCGAGTCGCCTGCCTAAGAACCTTCCACGAATATGTGATTGTAGCTAGAGGTAGCTAGGAAGCTCCATGGCTGCTGCCAGGCAGCTTCCGAAGGAAGCTTCGTCCTGCATGTTGCATGCTTAACTATTCCCTTCATATGTCCCTTTCCAAAGCTAGGGCTGCGGACCCTAGCCCCCCTTCAAGTAGAGTACTGGTAATCACGTCCATCCTCGTCCCTTGCCAAGCCATCCAGCCCAAGTCAGCCGACGCCAACGCATGCACCTCTGCGCCATCATCGTCTCAGTCTCGACTGGTCTACCAGCCTCTGCTGCTAGCCCTCCACCGTCGCCTGCTTGCGCGCGCCCTACGCATGCAGCCAGCTCGTCTCCTCTGCCCCTTTCCCCCTGCGAGCTATTGAGTAGAACCCCCGACGTGACTCCCTACTCATAACTAAGCTCACTCGATTAGACATAGCAGCCAAGAGCGTCAGACCTAATAGGCCCCTCTCTGATGCCTTACGTTGGTGCCACAGCCGACGCCCCGTGACTTGCTACATCAACACCTCTCATGATGACCATTAACACCGACCACATTATGCCTTTCCAGAAACAGGCACTTCCCCGTGCGAGTCTGTTGTCAAGGTCGCCGCAGAGCGCTGGTCTGTCCCACCGACACAGTCACAGAATTGATCACTCAAAAGGTCGCCGATCGGCGAGTCTGATGGCATAGAACGGGGGAGCAACACTGCAGGTTGTGCCTCCCAAAACCCGCCCCCCCCCCCACACACACAACGTTGTGCCGGTGCTTACACAGCCACACAACTCTCCTTCAATACAATCTCCAAACAAAATGCACACCTAGGCCGCAATCCACGCTGCTATATAAATCCTTGGAGGTCACGAGTACCTGCCGCCCCCCTCCCCCCCCAATCCCAAGCCTTGAGGGTGCGAACTGTTAACTTCAGGTTTACCAGGTTTGACGCGTACTATCAACTGCAACTGTCAACTAATGCCTATCACATCGTGACTTTCCACTCCCACTCTGTCTCGTGCCATTCGCGCCTCCTTCCACAGCCCTACCACAACTCATGGTCGGCGTGCGCTTGCTTGTCTCACGGGTTCTCCTTGTTGAGCCCCCGTAGAATTCTAGTCGGGCCTTAACTCAAGGCCCGTCCCTGGTCTTATGGGCGCATACATGCAAAACACGCAGAACCCTACCAGCCACTGTCTCAGTTCCCGGGGCAAGTAAGTCACTACCAACGTCACGAATGACAGTTGCACAAGAGCTGTAACCCTAGACATAGCCTGTAGTGGCTGAGGTATCTGGGAGGCAGCTCTGGCAAAGCCGCCCTACCCCATGCTCGCAGTTACAGTTACAGTTACATCGGCTTTCCAGCAAAGACTACCCTAGTTCTAGTACCACCGCCTAGACCCAAGTCCAGTTCTGGCCGTAACAATTACTTGTGAGGGGCGGTAGCCACCAGCCGGCTGCCTGCCAACGTGTAGTCCCAGAGCAAAAAGGAGAGCTATTGTGCGACGCCTCCAAAATAGGTCCTAACTGCTTCTAGGGGATAGGGGGTCAAGTGGCGCTTGCCAATCTACTTGACCGCCGTGGTGGAGGGGCCGGCGCCTGAGGGGCAGCCGGACCGTACACCACGGCTCTCCACCCGACCCTATCCTGAGCACGCTCAAACGCCGCGTCCGAAAAAGTCTTCCAATCAGAACGAGTGCCACTAGTTTCGCCTAGCTGCTGAATCAGTAGCTTAAGAAAATAGTGTCGGGAGGAGGCTGGAGGCCGGCCTTGCTGCCGAGCCACATCCATTGTGCAGTCAAAAGTCGTACGAGGAAGACGAGAAGCCGGCATGCGCATCACATGGCCTAGCCACTGCATTGATCGCTTTGCCACAAGGCTCTCAATTGGCTCAGTGTCGCACGCCTGCCGAATATAAGTTAATCTGTGCCGGTCGACCAGGCGCACACCCAGAATGCGACGAAGGCAGTTAGAGTGGGCAACCTCCAATCGAGTCAGTTGTGTTTTAGTAGGGGCCCATGTTTCGCAGCCGTACAGAAAGTGGGGCAGCACGAAAGTGTTGTAAACCCGCATTTTAGACTGCACTTGCATCTTCTTGCTGGCCCAAATCTTATCAAAAGACGCAAACACGCCCAGCGCGCGACCGACACGCACACCGATCTCCTTTTCCACACCACCACTCTGGGTTATCCAACTCCCTAGATACTTAAATGCAGAGACGGTCTTCACTTCACCACCAGTCAGCGCAAACGTGGGCAGATCCGCATCAAAATCTGCTGGCAGAATCATCACTTCTCTCTTGGCGGCGTTGATTTGCATGCCAAAGCTAGAGGACACTTTGTTAAGGATTTTCAGCATAGGCGCCAACTGAGCTGGGTCATGCGAGAACAAACATAAATCGTCGGCATACATCAGCATTACTATGCGCTCAACCGACGACGACAACACAGAGCCGCCGGCTCGGGTCACGACTGACACGCCAGCCCCTATGCTCGCACCAACATGCAAATGGCAAGCGAGCCATTCACCACAACACGGCTTGAAGCCCAGACGCAAGCTGTGGCATGGCCGCTTGCCAGCGGCCGCATGCAGAATGGCAGGCGAGCAATGACCATGGACGTATCTAGACGCCCGGGGCATCTGGGGCGGCAGCTGAGGGTGGGCCGCCTCATGCCGTGCACGCATGCTGACGTGCGTGGCGGCACTCGCCTGCACGTGTGTGTATGTGTGTGTGTGTGTGTTTGTGTGTGTGTTTATGTTTATGTGTGTGTGTATGTGTACGTGTGACACCCACCCCAGTGCTTCTGCAATTGATTCAAATTAATTAATTCTTACAGCCCGGCCGCAGACGGCCAAGGCCAAAATCGGCCAACACGACAAAAAACGGCAAAATCGACCCAAATCGGCAAACCCTAAAAAAATCGGGCGGTAAACCCTAAAAAATCAACCAATTATTACCGCCCAGAAACTGCCGTAAGCGGTAAACCACCCAATCGAAGAAGCACTGACCCACCCACCATGCCAGTCTGCTGTGCCCTGTCTCCTCTTGATGAGCCATCAATCGACACAAACAGAAACACACAGAAACACACACCCACACCCACAAACACACACGTCCGCAAATAACCACACACACACACACACACAAACACACTGACCTTCCAATGCGTCCTCCCACGCAAGTTTGTGGCCACATGGGAGAAAGGGGTGGGTAGGGAGTCCGGAGTCCGGGGCTTCGGGCTGCGTGCATTGTAGTGTGTGTGTGTGTGTGTGTTTGTTAGTGGGTGCATGTGTGTGTGTGTGTGTGTGTTTGTTAGTGGGTGCATGTGTATGTGTGTGTGTGTGTTTGTGTGTGTGCTTGTGTGTGCATGCATTTGTGTGTGTGTGTGTGCGTGTTTGTGTGTTTGTGCGTGTGTGTGAGTGAGTGATTTGGCACGCCTACACCTGTGGCGTTCAGTTGCGTGTTGCTGTGTGTGTGTGTGTGCTTGCATGTGTGTGTTTGTGTGTGTTTGTGTGATTGTGTGTGTATGTGTGCTTGTGCGTTTTTGTTTGAGTGTGATTGTGTATGTGTATGTGTATGTATGTGTGTGTGTGTGTGCGTGTGTCTGTTGAGTCGGTGGGGTGAGGTGGGTGGATGGGCGCCCGCGTTCCCCTTTTCAAGTAAATAATACAACAGGAAATAAAACGTACTGTGCTGCACCTGAGGTGCACCTATTCATGCATTCGCTTACCCAAAACCACAATGGCTTCAAATTCTCGTCGACCATCCACAGCTCCAGGTCTTCCCACGCTGAATGAGTGTGTGTGCGTGTGTGTGTGTGTGTGTGTGTGTGATCGCATGTGTGTGTGCATGCGTGCGTCAGTGCGTGCACGATTTTCCATGCTACGTGTGTGGAGAGTGTGTGTGTGTGTGTGTGTCATCCAGAATGCATGTGCACATGCTGCAGATCTCTCTCTCTCATGATGTATCTCTCTTTGTCAGCAGGGTTCCGGTGCCGGGTGAAGCCCCCGGCAGCCAGAACCACTCTACATGCGCAACTGTGAGGCATACTGGAGAATTTCGTGAGCAGTCTGGCAGACAGCCTGACCCATCGCAGCCCCATTGACTTGCAGCTGTCCGCAGATGCTGGTGCTCGTACGGTGAGGCTGTAAGATGCAGCTGATGCACCTAGATGGCACAGCATTGGCAATAGCCATGTTGTGACGCAGCATTAGCTGAATGTTGCCTGGAGCTAGACCCTCATGGAGGGATGTATCTGGCACACGTGCAGCAGTTCCTGCCTTGACAGCTGCACAACATCACTCTCCTTGCAGGTTCTCCAGCAGGCCGGGAGGCAGCCCCCAGATCTGTCAGTTGCAGATCTTGGGGTGGATTTCATACTAAAAATGGCTTGTGCTGAGGTCCATGGCATGCTGCCTGTCTGGGAGGTCACCCACCTCACCTAGCTGACAGTGTGGTGTGGCAGCATGCCTGTGTGTGGGCATGCATGCACAACTGAACCCACGATCACTCAGGGTACAGTCTCTAGCTGTCCCAGCCCCGGAAGCCAGTTCCAGATTCAGATGTTGGGTTAGATTGCATACTACAGATGGCATGTTCTGCAACCTCACTCAGTGAGGGCTCCTGGCACCTGTCTGGGGTATGAATTATGCCTGGCTGTGGTTGGTGTTGGCCCACAGCATGCCATATGCATAGCTTGCTAGGGCCAGTGTGCAGCAGCAGCAGCAGCAGAAGCAGCAGGCGCCAAGCAGCAAGCAGGCAGCAGCAGGTGCCACCAGCAGCAGGCAGCAGTCGGGAGCACCAACAGGCAGCAGAACCAGGTAGCAGCAGCAAACAGCAGCGGCAGGCAGGCAGCAGGAGCAGCAGCAGACAGCAACGGCAGGCAGGAGGCACAAGCGAGTTTGTGATCCACAACCGGACCGTCGCCCAGTATCAGGTGTCTGATGGATTGGCATGCAACCGCCACAGCTGCGTGCATGGCCTGAGATGCAGATCTCAGTCAGCCGCACACACGTGCCACCGGATGCTCCATGCATGCTCATGTCTGCCCTCCCCTCCACTCCCATCTGCAGTAGCAGCAGCCATCTGCCCCCGGCCACAGTTCTGGCCGCAGCCCTGGTCGCAGCGCTGTGCACCAGGCGCCTGGTCTGCTGCGACCACAACCCAGTCTTCTTATGAAGCTGCTCAGGGCTCACAGGTGGGTAAGGCTGAGGCTCCTCCCCGGAAGCCAGAAATGCAGCTGGTGCCTAGCAGCTGCACATCAGCTGCTGGGCTCTCTTCAGAGACAGATGCTAAGCTGCATGCAGATCTCATTCACCAGCACGCACATGTCTGCACCTGATGTGCCATGCATGCTAACGCCTGCCCTTCCCTCAATTCTTCCCTCCAGCAGAGCAGCAGCAGCCGTCTGCCCCTGGCCACAGCTCTGGCAGCAGCTCTGTGCACCAGGCACCAGGTCCGCTGCCATCTGTGGTGGACAAGAGCATGCCTTCTTCTGGAGCTGCCCAGGGCTCCAAGGTGGGTGAGCCTGAGGCTACTCCATGGGAAACATAGACACAGGTGCTGGGCAGCTGCCGGGCAGCTGCTGGGCAGCTGCTGGGCAGCTGCTGTTCTTTGGAATCTAGCCATGCAGCTGATGGACAGCAGCTTGGCTGCTGCCCTACCACATTCACAGCATCTGAGGCGGTGCCTCAGGCGTCCCATTCCATGGCGCGGATCAGGCGGCGCCTCAGGCGCTCCGACTGCCTGAGGCGCCGCCTGAGGCACACCCCTGATCGCCTCAGGCTACGCTTCAGGCGTTATTCAAACCGCCTCAGGTGCCACCCCGACCGCCTCAGGCGCCCACCACCGCGTGAGGCGCGACCCTGACCGTCTCAGGCGTTATGACCGCATTCTATGGCGCGGATCAGACGTTGAGATTTTGGTAGGGCTGCTGATAGGCCCCCTTACCAGACAGCATCTGAGATGCACGCTTACATATCTCAGTCAGCAGCCAGTCAGCAGCACACTCGTGCTTATATGCACCTCAGGTTTAATGACCTGTTGTGATACGCACGCTGACGACTTCCCTCATCTACCCTCTGCAACTGCAGGAATCCTGACGCACTGGCTGGCTGGGCAGCACATTGCTGCTGCTGCTACTAATGCGGCTGCTGTGGCAGGTGCTACGGGTGCTGCTCCTGCTCCTGCTGCTGCTCAGGAGAAGAAGACGACACAGAAAAATATATTCTGTGTGGCGTGCCTGCTGCTGGCCCACATGATCATGCTTGCGAGTGAGCACACACCAAAGAGGAGCTGCCCCTCATGATCAAGGGAGGCGTACACATCTGAGCAGCTGCGCGCGGCTGAGCAAGCAGCAGTGACGATGCTGGGATGAGCGGTGGGGGGGGGGAGTGAAGAAGACGTTTTGCGCAAGGATGTGAAGCTGCAGCTGGCAGGGGGAGGCAGAGGGAGGAGAGTGGGCACACTCTCCCCCCCTTTTCATCTCCACTGAGGCCAAGACGGTTGTTTTAGGCCAAGAGGACCCTGGACATCAAGCCATGCATGCAGATCTGGACTGCTCTGTATAATCTGGGTTTTCCCCCAGGGCTCACTTTTCCCCCACACACTCACTCTCAACTGTCAAAGGAGGGCATGGAAGGGCTCTCCAGCCTCCTTTCCCCTTGCTGTATTCCATTATCCCCCACTTCCCCCCCTCCCCCCTTACCCACGGGCTGTTTTCCCCCCGTTCCGAGCACTACCCACAACATCAAATTTTCCCGTGTGTGTGTGTGTGTGTGTGCATGTGTGTGTATGTGTGTGTGTTGGGTGTATTCACGCCATTCGTGCCCTATCACTTGTGTTGTATGGATGGGACCTGAATGACGCGTCAGCTAAGTAGCTACACTGTGCATGTTGAGGCGCGCACACCCACACCCACATCCTCCCCCCCCCCACACACAGACGCCCCCCCCCCACACACACATGCACGCACGTACCGACCTATCGACCCACCTACACCCACCTTTCTTCTTCTTGTCCCAGCAGCATGTGCACAAGAAGTGGATGTAAACACGGCGCGTGTCGCATGCTCCACCGTAGCTCATAGGCTCATTCCAGTTGTCCTTAGTGTGTGTAAGTGGGAGAAGGTGTGTGTGCATACGTGTGTGTGCACATGTGTGTGTGTGTGCACGCATTGTGTGCGTTTGTGTGTGCGTGTGTGCATATGCGCGTTTTTTGCACGCGCGTGTATGTGTGTGTGTCTATGCATTTTTGGGCGTGTTTGTTTGTGTGTGTGTGTGTGTATGTGTGCACCTCTGAAGCTCAAAGGCAGGCTCGAGTGCTCCAGAGAGTGAGTGTGTGTGCGTGTTTCTGTGTGTGTGTGTGTTCACACACGACGACACGACATTGGAGGGAATATGCTGAAGTGCCCCGCAACAAGACGACTTCTTTGCTTTTTTTTGCCCCCGCCGCCCCCTATGTGGGGGCGCTTAGTACATCACTGCTCGGAACCATCCCCTGCCCTCCCCAACTGGAGCGTTTGGTTGCGCCTAACTAGGTCCTGAAAGGGGACCGGAGAGAGATAGGAACCCACCGAAAGAGAAAGCAAACCAAAGAGAACTCATCGTCATCGAAAGCGCAACACAACGGGGGTGCCCCGAGCACAGTCCTCCGTTGTGGCAAACCACCAAGAATGACTGCCCCTATGGTTTTGAGAGCAAAACATTGGCAAATGAGCCCTCTCGACACTCACATATCGGAGCCCCCCCTCTTAATCATCGACAATGTGGATTCCACACCACAACTCCTCGCCACCCTCTGAAACCAAAGTTCACCTGGATGCACGGAGAGCCCTCCCAGAAGTGTGGGTGCATCCACACAGACGTGACGTTCTTGCGGTACGATGCATGCATGCACGTGGGTGGCGTGGAGCAGGCGACGTACGTGTCTGCGTGTGCGCCAGTTGTTTCATGTTCAGTTGTGTAGTTGCCTCTGGTAGCTGACGCCGCATCAAATGCTTCGGCCGCTGCCTAAGTTCCGACTGGTAATAGTCAAACATATAATGTTCTTGACAAACTCTACCGAATGGTGGCATCAGACCATGAAGCTTCACACGTCAACTGGCTGCGAATGCCTATCATCAACATGGACGCAAATGACTGGTTTGCATGTGCGCGTATGTTTGCAAGATGTGTGTGTGTGTGTGTGTGTGCGCTTGTGTGGTGCCTTTACGCTTGGAAGGGGGAAAAACCTATGCCAAACAAAAAAGTAGTTGCAGTTGTTGTTGTTGTTGTTGTTGTTGTTATTGCTGTGGTGGCGAAAAGGAAGGACCACCCCACTTTGGCCCGACAAAGCATTAAAACACACTGAAACACACATTTCGTGCTACCGGAGCTGAGACCACCACCCCCATACTCCATTCATTGGATCACAACCACAAGCCTGCATTTATGCAGGCAAGCAGGCAGGCACGTAGGCAGGCAGGCAAACAGGCAAGGCAGGTCGGCAGCAAGCCAGCCACAAAGCCACACACCAACCATACACCAGCCAACCTTCCCATAATACACCCAAACATGCACACCTGTGTGGACGTTGTTCAGGATAGCTTGGTCGCCATGGCCGCCAGTCTCCATGAACTCTTTGTGCGTCCAGTGCTCCACCATGCTGTGTGTGTGTGTGTGCATATGTGTGGGTGTAAGTCCGCGGAAGTGCCTTTAGGCTTACTGTTCTTGCGGCAGGTATGTGTGCGTGTGTGTGTACGCGTCTGTTTGAACGTGCGCCATGCGTCATTCATTCACTCACCGAATGGTCCGTGGGTTCGCCCGCACTGCCATCACTCCGCTGCATGACGCACGCCCGGGGGGAGGAGGAGAATGGAGGTGGGTGGGCGGGTGGGTGGGTATTAGTTAGTAGGTGGTCCGCGCGGGTGGTGTGTACACATCGATATGATAACAACATGCTGCACACACACATCCCACTCCAATGCACCGCCACATACCCACCCACCTCCAAACACACATACCCCCCCCCCCCCCAACACCACCACCACACGCACACCACCTGTTGAACATATTGATGTAGTCGTTTGTGTGCAGCTTCTGCTTGGCACAAAAAAACAAAGAATGGAGACATGGAGGGGAGGGGGGGGGGGCAATCTCGTCAACACGTGTATATCAGTTCAGACATCAGAGATCAGATATCATTGATTTGAGATTGTGATGTGGGGCTGGGGGTTGGGATGGCCGCCCACAAGCAAAAATGATCAGCACATTTTGATTTTACGACACAAGTGGTTGAAATGCGCGAATGAGAATTCCGATCGGTTGTCCCACATTTGTGCGCGCCACATGGACTGCGGAACCCGGACTCGGACCCCAACACTCGAAGGTGGAAAGTCGCCCCATGCCATGCCATGCCCCCATGCAACTCAAACAATTAATTCCGCCCAGTGCAACAAGAAACCCTGTGCACCAAGAAACCCCCGGCATCCACAGCGCCAGAGGCACCTGGTGCAAGCACCACAAGCGCACATCCCCGGTACGCGCCATCCCCAGAAGGCACCCAGTGTTTCCGTTCGCGTTAACGTGTCACCGGAAAACATGCATCACAAAGTTGAGATTGGGCGATTCAGGCTGGCGGTGTGGGTTTAACTGGGAAGGGAGCCATGCGGCTCGGGTTGAGACGTTATCTCCCAACAATCCTTGGCAGATGCACTGCACACCTCGGGTTGTGACCACCCATCTTCTCGAGCCATGATTGCGTCGGCGTACATTGTATCGAATGCTTTGCCGTAGTTCAGGTGGAAGGGCCTGCAGGTGCGGCAGGGGCGATGGCGTTGATGAGCGAACCTTCACAGTGGCATCGACTGCGCAGCACTATACTTGTAAATAATCGGCGTTGCTGGAGGCCGATCCGAGTTTTTCGTCTGTCCTGACGCCGAATGTTTGCACCCGCAAGGCACATGGGCAATCACAGTAAGCCTGAAGCCACCCACCGCATGTAGGTCACGTCAACGTCGGTCAGTTGCACGTGTATGCCCTTGCGAAGGATGGCGAGCATTGTGTGGGGCTTGGCCCATTGCACGGCAAGTGCGCCGGGGCTGCCAAAGTTGAACGAGCCTGGGATTGAGGAGGGGAGGGTGGGTGGGTGGGTGGGTGGGGGTGGGGGGTGGGGGACTTTCAGAAGAATCCATGGATTGGGGAGGGGAGGGTGTGTGTGGGGGGGGGGAGGGGGGCACTTTCAGAGGGATCCTGGGAACACAAGGCCCACAAACACACCCTCTCCCTTGCACACATGCCCGGCAAGAAACAGTGGACCTAGTGTTGTTGCTTCTGTGCCTGCCTCTGCCTATGCTTCTGCGAGTGATTGTGTGTGAGATGCTGCCCTACCTATTCACAACACCTGAGGCGGCGCCTCAGGCGTCCCAATCCATGGCGCGGATCAGGCGGCGCCTCAGGCGCTCCGACCACCTAAGGCGTCGCCTCAGACGCACCCCTGATTGCCTCCGGCGCCGCCTCAGGCGATATCCAAACCGCCTCAGGCGCTACACCGACCGCCTCAGGCGCCCACCACTGCCTGAGGCGCACCCTGGACCGTCTCAGGCGTTATGACCGCATTCCATGGCGTGGATCAGACGATGGGATTTTGGTAGGGCTGAGTAACGCTGGCCCACAGTCTTGCATGCCATTTAACCCCATGTCCTTGGATTACGCCATTTGGACCCCCCCCTCCCATGAGCGCCCTTTGGCCCTGTCTTGTGGATGCGGTTTGTGTTTAGAGTCTCATCACATTTTATATATTTGATTGATGACTACGCGCAACACTCAACGGCTACGCCCACGACACGTGATTGTTGGGGCAGAGATCTACATGTGAGGGCCAGACCTGCTACGTTATCTGAGACGTTACGAGCAACTACGAGAAAGTCATGCTTTTGCCTATGCTCATGCCCCTGTTACAGCTTGTGCTGCATTCACCGCTTGGCTAACCACTTCTGCCTACCGTCTTGGACTGTGACGGGCGCGTGTCGGGCCGCGTAGTAGCACGGCATGTTCATGTTGAGGCAGGCAGCCAGACTGGCATTGTCAAACGTTGCGACAATGTACGACGACCCCACCTCGCCCCAACGTGACATGCTGTACACGCAGTTTGCGACAAACCTGCATGTGTGTGTGTGTGCGTCGTGTGTGTGTGTGTGTGTGTGCGTGTGTGTGTGTGTGCGTCGTGTGTGTGTGTGTGTGTGTTGTGTGTGCGTGTCGTGTGTGTCGAGTGTGTGTGTGTGTGTGCGTGTGTGTGTGTGTGTGAGTGTGTGTGCGTGTGTTCACACCATGCTGTGTTTGTGTGTGTGTGTGTGCGTTTTTATGTGTGCGTTTGTGTGTGCGTTTGTGTGTGTGTGTGTGTGTGCATGTGTGCATGTGTACGTGTGTGTGTGTGTGTGTGCATCGTGTGTGTGTGTGTGTGTGTGTGTGTGTGTTGGTATGTGTTGGTATGTGTTGGGGGTGGGGTGGGGTGATGGGGTGGGGCGGGTGGGTGGGTGCATGTTGTGTGCGTGTTGTGTGTGGTTTGAGAGTGTTTTCAACAAGTGTCCAAAGGAGTGTCCTTGGGAATGTTCTCCGTGGATTGTGCTCTTTGTACCTCATTGCGTTATTATTGCCAAAAGCCTGCCAGAAGCTTGCTCATCCTTTCAGGCCATGTCTTGTCTTCAGGTCACACTTCCTCGATGGCGGATATGCTATCCCGGGTATCGTGTTCGGTCGTTGGCGACGCCACACTTGCTTCTCTCTTCCTTTTCCGACCGCACACATACAAAACCAACCATTTGCTGCCGCTGCGGTAGGGGACGTGGAGGTGCGCCCACAATCTTTGGAGAGTGAAAACCTGTTAGCACTAGTATCCAGAAAAAGTGGTGTGCTTCAAGGAACATAGAATGTCGTGTGTGCCACCGCAACGTAGGAGGGAATATGCTGAGTTTCACCAGCGAGGAGACGTTTTTGTGCTGCGGGAAAGTGTGACAGTGCGAGGGCTGTGGAGGCGTCAAGGTCATTGGCCAGCAATCTTTGCTCAGGTGCTCAGATTTTATGCGCCGAGCACGGGCCTATACGCCTTTAGAGATGCCGACAAACGGCAACATCCATCATCTTCATTGCTCAACATTTTCACAAGATGCCTGCGCTGCCACATGCACATGCAAGTGATTGCAAATCGCGCACCTCTTTATTCCTGCCGTCATGGTAAGCAAGGAAACCCAGCCCTCTGATGTTTTCTGGACTGCATGGGTTGGAAGGATGGTGGGAGTGGGGGCATTGGGTAGGTGGGTGGGTGGGTGGGTGGATGGATGGTTGAGGATGAGTGTTGTGTGTCGTCGTCGTTGAATGCGCAACACAACGGGAGCGCCTAGACCCTGAGTACAAAACCAAGACCCGAAAAGGCTTCAGCCAGCAAGGCGATGCCACACACAGCCCCCTAGCACAATCACCCGTTGTGACAGTAACAGTTACACGGGGTTTCCAGCTAAGCAGGCTACTCTTCTACTAGAGACACCCGCCGATACTCCAGCACACTTAAGTACTAGAGTACCGCCGGCTCCCGGCCGATAGACTACCGCTCCCGCCGGCTAGACTACCCCAAACAGCGGTCTCTGAGAGACATGTCTGGCAAGGAGCATATAGGAGAGGACCTTCCTCAGGGTCACAGTAGTGGCCTTGTGGCCAGTCAAGCCGGCAGAGCCGACTGGCGCTGACTGGAACGGTCCCCGCCTGGCAGTGCATGGCTGTCCAGCTCTCGTTTGCATGGGGCTCAGCCGGCGCCCCATGCCTCACGCATGGCCAGGTCCCACCCTCCAGGGGTGCATGGACGACAGAGTTGTCATGGAGGCTGCCTGAAGACCTTCCAACGCCAGTCACCGGCAGACGAGCGACCCCGAGGATGAGCGCGGTGACGAACGCTGCGATTGGTGAAGCGGATTTACTCTGTGTTGCCTCGGCGGTCGCCACCGCTGAAGCCGTGATGGTAGCCCGCCTCCACGGGCAGCCATCTTGACCAATGTCCAGCATGCATTGACGGGCGCCAGCTCCTCCGCTCGTCGATCAACTCGTCGAGATCGGTGCCGCATGGCGTCCTGCATGGGGGGAGGATAAGGGCCGTCTCCCAGCACGGGCCGCGGCAGCGCCGCGGCTACTCGCCAAGCCATGGCAGCGCCGGGCAAGCCGCTCCTGAGTGTTCCACCGAGGGGCAGTCTAGCAGGAGCCGGGCCAGTCGTATTTTACCCCGCTCGTCAGCGGCACGGAGATCCTCGTCACCAGCAGCGCCGCATTGCTGGGTCCAGGGCTCGGCGACGAGAACGCGCCTCCGTTAGTCGAGCCCCCCTCCGTTAATCGATCCCCCGTTGTGACAAATCGCAAAGAACTAACCCACACGGTTCTGAGAGCCAGAAAAAACAGGGACCAACACCACCCCGGGCCCAGACCGCAAGGAAACCCCGGGGAGTGCACACATAGAGTTAGGCCCCCACACACACAAAATCACTTGACTGGGTGTATGTGCAAGGGATGACAGGTGCCTGGGTGCCTGGGTTGGGCACACGGCCTCTCCTACCCTCCTGTATGTGGGGGGGGGGGGGGGGGGGGGGATTGGTGTGGGGGTTATTGATGTCCCAATCTCCCAAACTGCGCCCATCGCACGCTGCATGCACCATTGCCACGACGCTGATAACGATGGTGTGCTCAGACTTTGATATGGTGGACCACAGACGCCAGGCCGGTTGGGTCCAAACTCTGCATGCCTGGTGTGGGACAGCCACGCCTCAATCACGGTGTGCGATGGGGTGTCTGGGTCGTACCTGCGAGGAGCGCGTCCAGGTGGTGCTCCAGACCCGTGTACGCAAACTTCGTCCCGCGCGGCGCAGTCCACGGCGCTGCGACATCGCCAGTCCATGCTGGTGTCGCCTTGGAGGCCCGGCTCTCGATGCTCGGCTGTGCATCTGCAAGCGCCTTGTCCGTGGCTGACATCGTCACGGTCAAAAGGCATACTTGGAGAAAGGCAGACATCAGTGGTCTAAAAAAGCATTGCCTCGACGAAGTGCGCAGCGGACGCAGTGTCATCGTAGTCGTCGAATGCATAACGCATGGCGTTTGACGCCCCTGGTTGACACACACGCCAATGTGTGAACGGGGAAGCTTCCATGGTAGCTTCCTGTGAGGGCGGGGCGTCAGTGGGCCCAGTAACTGGAACTCCCGTAACTCAACCCCAACCGTAACTGTTACTGGAGATACGGGGGGGCCTTGTCCAGAACCCAGTAACTCGTCCCGTAACTCAAAAACGTGTGAAACACTGCGGAAAGTGCGACTCGGCGCCCGGCGTAGAAGTGACCACAGCGTGCACGCTGGAAGGGCCAGGGGAGGGTCAAGGGTGGAGGTCAGTTTTTCTCTTCTCCCCCTCTCCTACTGCCACAGGCGATTGAGTTACGGGGTTACCAGGAAGGGAAGCCTGAGATACGGGTTGTGCGGGAATGGGGGTGTGGAGTTACGGGCCCACCCTGGTGAGACCGCCGTGATTGTCGTCGTCGTCAGCCACCCCGCACCCAAGGAACCGCATTGGGATCGGGGAACCGCTGTGGGGCTGGATTGCGCAAAACTATATCCGAAGGTGCAAACCAGGGGGGGGGGGGCAAAAAAATCGTTTTCAAACCCCATCCTCCATTTTTTCTAAGAAGTCCCCTGGGGGGGGACCCCCCCCCTAAGAACACTCTGGTCTTATCTGATGGAGCTGAAACTTGGTGGGCAGCTTCGCCGCATCATCCTCTTGCTATGGTTGCAGTGGGTGACTGTACAACTCAATCCTACTCCTGAAACTGGCATCAGGAGGCGGCCACGCGCCCCGGTAACAGTAACAGTAACAGTAACACGGGGTTTCCAGCTTATCAGGCTACTCTTCTACTAGAGACACCCGCCGATACTCCAGCACACTTGAGTACTAGAGTACCGCCGGCTCCCGGCCGATAGACTACCGCTCCCGCCGGCTAGACTACCCCAAACAGCGGTCTCTGAGAGACATGTCTGGCAAGGAGCATATAGGAGAGGACCTTCCTCAGGGTCACAGTAGTGGCCTTGTGGCCAGTCAAGCCGGCAGAGCCGACTGGCGCTGACTGGAACGGTCCCCGCCTGGCAGTGCATGGCTGTCCAGCTCTCGTTTGCATGGGGCTCAGCCGGCGCCCATGCCTCATGCATGGCCAGGTCCCACCCTCCAGGGGTGCATGGACGACAGGGTTGTCATGGAGGCTGCCTGAAGACCTTCCAACGCCAGTCACCGGCAGACGAGCGACCCCGAGGATGAGCGCGGTGACGAACGCTGCGATTGGTGAAGCGGATTTACTCTGTGTTGCCTCGGCGGTCGCCACCGCTGAAGCCGTGATGGTAGCCCGCCTCCACGGGCAGCCATCTTGACCAATGTCCAGCATGCATTGACGGGCGCCAGCTCCTTCGCTCGTCGATCAACTCGTCGAGATCGGTGCCGCATGGCGTCCTGCATGGGAGGAAGATAAGGGCCGTCTCCCAGCACGGGCCGCGGCAGCGCCGCGGCTACTCGCCAAGCCATGGCCGCGCCGGGCAAGCCGCTCCTGAAGTGTTCCACCGAGGGGCAGTCTAGCAGGAGCCGGGCCAGTCGTATTTTACCCTGCTCGTCAGCGGCACGGAGATCCTCGTCACCAGCAGCGCTGCATTGCTGGTCCAGGGCTCGGCGACGAGAACACGCCCCGGTACAGCCCCACACTCCCAGGCCCCCTCCACGCCCTCCCAACTAATGAAACACACAAACGACCATGTATTTGGCATCTGTGTCGTCAGACGAATCCAGCACGCCAACTCCCAGACCAATCGGAGGTCTGCAGAGCATCCTGCCCCCAAGGGGGTGTGAACCAGTGGTCCACACCAACTGCCCGGTGTGGGAACCCCCTTGCACCCCCATACCCCTGCAATACATACTGTGGTCTGTGTGAGATCTGAGGGTGGATTCGGACCCCTCTTCATGAGGGGAATCCAACGTGCCCACTCCCATGTCGAACGAAGGACAGATCCAAAAGTGACATAATTTTCTAAAAAATACCCTGGGGGGGGACCCCCCCCCCCCGGCCCGTTTTGTTAGGGGTGGATATGAATGTAAGTCTAAGAGGGGAAGGGCATGGCGCCGGTCCGGTGTCACACGGAGAAGTTTTTTAGGATGGGGTCGGAAATCAGGCTACCTGCCCCCCGCTGGTGCAAGACATAATCATTTTTAACACGTTGTGGATGGGGTGGGGTGGGGTGGGGGAGGCATGCTGGGAATCTTGCCTGTCTTTCCTCCTATGCCTCTCCTATGCTCATCTTTTTATAGAGACCTTGGACCTGAGATATCGCCGTAAATATGATGGCCAAAGTTGGGGCACGGGGGGGGCGACAGAGGGGTCCAACTAATCTTTCTAGTAGGCCTGTTCGACAGGAAAGACCGCCATTTAACAGCCTTGGTGAGAGAGCCCAGCAAAACCACTCAGAAGTGACCTGGGTATATCCATACTCCTCAATGTACTTCCGGTTTGCCGCAGTTCACGGCAAGCCTAAATGTCCGTTCCTCAGCTTCCTAAATGTCCCACGAGTTCCAGCGCCTCACCCTAGACTAAACTGAGGCCGTCACCCTCGCAAGTTTACAGCCGCTCCATAACGACAGGTCGGAAATCGGGGCGAGTGAGCGGCGGCGCTGCGTGATCACGCTACCAAAATCCCAACGTCTGATCCGCGCCATGGATCGTCATAACGTCTGAGACGGTCCGGGGTGCGCCTCAGGCGGTGGTGGGCGCCTGAGGCGATCGGTGTGGCGCCTGAGGTGGTTTGGATAACGCATAAGGCGACGCCTGAGGCGATCGTGGGTGCGCCTCAGGCGGCGCCTCAGGCTGTCGGAGCGCCTGAGGCGCCGCCTGATCCGCGCCATGGAATGGGCCGCCTCAGGCGCCGCCTCAGGCGTTGTGAATGTGGTGGTCGACCTCATGAGTCCCACGTTTTTTATCTTCACTCGGGCAACTCGGGATTTCAAGCGCCCCCGGCGCCGGATCCACGGTCACGGCACAGTTCAGCGTCAAGCCTGCCGTAACCAGTAGTGTCCTTAAGGAAACTGGGAATTCCTGTTCCCTCTTGTGAACATCGGATGGGCCATGCCGAATCGCCTCCGCAGGCGGCCGGTCTTTTCGCAGAAAAGAAAAAAACGGTGTCACGGTTTTTCGGAGCGAATTCCGCGACTCGCCCCCGCAGTTTTCCCCCCAAATTTCCTGTTGCCTCTGCGTGGGGCTGCGGGGCGCTAGGAAAGCACTGCTGTGAACCCTGCTACTGTTAGACACACAACGTATATGCTGCCCAGGGGGGGCGCAGCAGGGGATGCTGGCAGGCCGGGTGGTGCTGGCAGGCAAAATGGTGTTGCGCGGGGCCGCGGGCCGCCGCCTCCGCCCAGGGCCGCGCGGCAGCCCCTCGTGTGCGTGCTACCCCACGACCTGTATGAGCAGCTGCGGGTGCTGCCCAGGCAGGTTTATGCGCTGAGCTTCGTGTTGCGCGCGGACCGTGACATGGCGGGCGACTGCATGGGAGTCGACCTGCGCGCTCTGTCAGCCGGCGTCGTTGCCGCCCTCCGCTTGGCGCTGCAGGGCTCGGGCGTTAAGGCGCCAGGGAGGGCGCGGGCACGGGCGGCGAGGCCCCTGAGCTCGGGCACGTCGGCGCTCTACCAGGTCGACATGGAGTGTGATGAGGCCCATGCGACTGCGGTCAAGGGTGCGCTGCATGCGCGCATGGCGCCCCTGGAGGTGGACTGTGGTCGCATGCGCGCTGCACCAGCAATGCTACTGGACTCTGGGGGCCCGGTGGACGACGCGCACTACCTGGTGCGCTTCACGCCGACAGACACTCTGCCGTGGACGCCGGCACATGTGCACAGCTGGCTGGGGGCGAACGGGGTGCGCGCTGACTGGGTGGTGCAGTACCAGTGCGGGGCTGGCGGGCCGGTGCCGGTGCAGTGGCGCGGCGCTGCGCGAGGGCAGGGCCCCGCCCCCAGCCTCGCCTGGCTGTCTGCCAGGGAGCCAGGCTTTGTGGCGTCGGTGCACGGGGCCACGCCTTTGTGTCCAAGGCCATCCGCGCGCCGCACGTGGAGTGCCGCCAACGCACCGACGCGCCGTCCTTCTGCCGGCTGCGCGTGTCGCGCCTGCCCCTCAGCATGCTGGGGCCCGCGCGCCCCGCGCGTGCCGCGGACGCCGCGGGGGCGCCGGGTGGGCCACCGCCGGGTGGGCCGCCGCCGGGTGGGACGCCGCCGGATGCGCGCGCTGCGGGGGCACCGGGGGCGCCGGGAGGGCCGCCGCCGGGTGGGCTGCCGCCGAGGCCGCCGCTGGGGGGGCCAGGCCCCGTCCTATGCCGCGGCTGTCCAGGGGCTGCATGCGGGGCCTGGGGTGCAGCACCAGCTGGGCACCATCGAGGAGGGGGCGGACGATGAGGACCACGACTCGTACGGTCACGGTGCCGGTGACGGTGATGACGATGAGGACGGTGCGGGGCCTGGCGGTGGTGGTTCTGCTGAG
This sequence comes from Chlamydomonas sp. UWO 241, assembly GCA_016618255.1. Lineage (NCBI taxonomy): Eukaryota > Viridiplantae > Chlorophyta > Chlorophyceae > Chlamydomonadales > Chlamydomonadaceae > Chlamydomonas > Chlamydomonas priscui. The sequence goes on from VFSX01000845.1 coordinate 28,113, forward strand.
GCTGCTATTGCGGCTGCTGCTGCGGCGGCGGCGGCGGCAGGCCCCTCGGACGAGCGTGCGGCCAACTTAGTGCTCCGCGAGCATGCGCTCGCAGCAGAGCGCCAGAAGAGAGTGCAAGTGGACCAGCTCCTTGCGGAGAGGCGCGCCTTCGAGGACCGGCAGAAGGCTACAGCAGCTGCGGCAGCTGTGGGCGCAGCTGCGGCAGCTGTGGGCAAGGAGGCCCTGCAGGCCGACCGGGACCGTGAGGAGCGCATGCTCGACGCCACCCAGTCGGCTGGGCGCAAGCGTGCGGGGGATGATGAGGAGCTCGATGCCGCTGACGATGCCCCGCTCGGCACCCCCGTGGGCCTCCGCCAGCCTGAGCCGCGACGCGGCGAGGCGGCGTTTGAGGCGGCAGAGGACGGCGAGGAGGGGCGGCGCATGGCACGCCGTAGGACTGGTGGTGATGAGGGTGGTGTCGCCATGCCTGCTGCTGCTCCGGCCGCGGCGGGTGGGGGCGCGGGGGCTGCAGAAGCTGTTGGTGGTGGTGGAGCTGGAGGAGCGGGTGCGGGTGGAGGGGGCGGGCAGACGTAGGCCCTGGCCACTACTGGTGGGGCCACTGGCCGTGGAGAGGATGGTGGTGGATGGGTCCGCGGCAAGGTTCATGCCTTTGCGTACGCGCGGGGCGGACAGTGCATTGGGCCCGTCCACAACCCCGGGATCACCAGCGGACTCAGGGACGCCATCCCCTGCGGGAGCTTCCCGACAGCCGACGCAGCGAAGGAGTGGATCATGGACATCCTCAACGGATACACTGTCCAGACCCCCGTTGTGAGCAAGCGGGGCGGGCATCACGGCTGGCCGATGGACCATGTCAGAAACATCCTCAATGCGGCGGGCTGCCCCGTGATGTCGGCGCTGCCGGACGACTGGCGCCTGGGTGACCCCCTGCCAGATGGCCACCCGTTCATCGTGCACGAATGACGCCACCTGCTGGACAGCCTGCGCGCGGAGGCCGCTTTGCCCCCGGCCTCCGGGTGGGCACGCACAACGTGCGCGGCCTGCGAGAGGGGCCCAAGCTGGTGGATCTCAT
>VFSX01000088.1:2500-12500 GCA_016618255.1 Chlamydomonas sp. UWO 241
GCCGCCATCGGCTCCACCGGCATGCTCATCGCCCTCGCGTGCGCCACCGTCGCGCTGATCGCCAGGGATCACGCCGGCTACCGCGCGGGAGTCGGCCTCCTTCTCGTCCACCTCGGTCACGTGCTCGCTGGCACAACCGAACTGGATCTTTCCCATGAGCTCTACGCTCGCATCTCCTTCGACCGCCCCGCCGCCCAGCCGCCCCACGACGGCCAAGCAGCGCAGCCCGCCCAGGCCCACGCCCCCCAGGCAATCGCCGCCGCCCACCCGCCCGCCGCCCGCCAGGCCCCCATGCGCATGCCCATGCCCGGCGCGCGGCGTGGTCCCGCCCCCCCTGCCCCTCAGGCCCCCATCGTCCCCCCTGGCCCTGCAAGCCAGGCAGCAAAGGCCGCCCTGGTCGGCGTGTCCGAGGTGGTGAACGCCGCCGCACAGGCCGCCTCCAAGCGCGCCCGTTCCCAACCTGGCAAGCGCGTTTGCTTCGAGCAGCCTGCCGCCGCCGGGCCCTCTGCTGCCCCCGCCCCCAAGCCTTCCGCCAACTCCTCCCCCGCGGCTCCTGCCGCCCCCGCCCCCAAGCCTTCCGCCAACCCCTCTCCCGCGCCCTCCGCTGCCTCCCCCAAGCCTACCGCCAACTCCCCCCCCGCGCCCTCCGCCGCCCCCCCTCCCAAGCCTTCCGCCAACCCCTCCCCCGCGCCCTCCGCCACCCCCCCTCCCAAGCCTTCCGCCAACCCCTCCCCTGCGCCCCGCGCCACCTCCCCTCCCAAGCCTTCCGCCAACCCCTCCCCCCCCACGCCCTCCGCCGCCCCCGCCAACGCCAACGCCACCCCCGCCATCGTCACCTCCGGCCCCAAGACGTCCCTCACCCCCCCTGTGACTTCCGCCGCCCCCCTCGCCACCACTCCCGCCGTAAGGCCCGCCAAATTTTCCGAACGCGGCCAGTCGACCTCGCCCGCGCGCCCGGCCGCGCGCCCCTCCACCACTTCCACCGCCCCCGCCGCGAAGCCTGCCAAGCCTGCAGCGCGCGGCCGGTCGGCCTCCCCTCTCCGCGCCCTCAACGCCGCTGCCAACGCCGTTGCCGCAGTCGCATCTGCCGCAGCCGCCGCCCTCCTCCCCACCTCCCTCACCCCCTCTGCCCCGGCATCCCCCACCTCCACCACTCCCGCCCCCTCCGCCGCCCCCGCCGCCCCCACCCACGCCACTGCAGGCTCCCCCTCCTTCCAGGGGTGGGACCACGCAGCCGGCACCGCCGACTCGCCCACCACCCCCCAGAACGCCCTCACTACCACCGATGCGCACACACCCTCCGAGCTCTCCAACCCCGGCACAGGGTTCGCAGACTACGGCGGCCCCTCCACGCACGAGTCCCCGGCCTTTGTCACCCGCAAGGGCAAGGGCTCGATGATCGAGGCCATCAAGATCCGCGAGGCATCTGCAGGCATTGGTCAGCGCATCACCCGCTCCATCACCCGCTCCATGTCCCTTGAGCAGCTCTCCCCCTCAGGCCCCGGGTGGGGCAGGAGTAAGCGGGCCCCACCCCACCGACGGGCAGGACGACTAGCCAACGTCCCTGCACCTTCCGTCCCCCCGGCTACCAATCGCCCCCACCTCCTTCACCCATGCCACGAGCTCATCGCGGCCACCTACAACAGATGGCTCACGCTTCAACCCCGTGGCACACCCCCTTGCTCTCGCCAAACACCTCGCACACCTCCGCATCGACATATGCGGCCTCCAAGAGGTGCGGCACCCCGGCTCCGGTAGCCAGCCGCTCGAAGAGAATGGCTACCACTTCATCTGGTCCGGTGGGACCAAAACACCCACGGCGTCGGCGCCCTCCTCAGCCCTGACACCGCCAAGCTCCTCCTCAAAGAGGGCGGCTACGCCGCACTCAGCGACCGCATCCTCGTCCTACGCTTCCGCCCCGCCGGCGCCCCTCCCGTCACCGCAGTCATCGCTTACGCCCCCACAGACGCCGCGGATGACGCAGTCGCCAAGGACGTGTTCTACGAACAACTCCACCGCGACGTGCTCTCCCAAACCCCCTCAAACCACTTCCTTTTGGTCCTAGGCGACTTCAACGCCAAGATCACAGCGGCATCCCCCGACGCCCACCCGTCGGTGGGTCCGTACGCCTGCCCCCCCTCCACCGCCCCTCCTCCTTCTTCCCTCCCTACTCCCCCCTTGCCGGGTTCCACCACAAACCTGGCATCAGCGACAACGGCCACCGGCTTCTCGACCTGTGTGTCGCCCACAATCTTGCCGTCACCTACACCTTCTTCCCCCATCCCCCTTCGAGCGTATTTTCCTGGTACAGCAACACCCAAAAGGATTGCAACATCCCAGACTACATCCTCGTCCGCCGCCCTCACCTGGGCTCCGTGCAAGACGTGCGAGCACGATGCCCCAAGACCCGGGGACTTGACACCATCGCCCGCTCTGACCACGCCCTTGTCACCGCGCGCATCCTCTTCCGCTTCTCCAGAGCCTGGAACATCACCCACTCCCGCCGTCCTCCTCCGCCCTCCCGCTATTTCACCGACCTGCTCCGAGACCCTGACACGCGGCTCCACTTCGCGGCAGCAGTCGAGGAGGCCCTCGCCACCCTCCCCCCTTCCCCGACCCCACCCACCCTGGACCAGATGACGAGCCACCTCACCGCGGCCATCCACTCAGCGGCCAGATCCACCCTTGGCCCCCGCCCACGCGAGGTCCCCATCCACTTCTACTTCCCCCCCGAGACTCTCAAACTCGCCCACGACCTTCAGTCCATGCGTTCCGACAGTGCACTGACTGGCAACCGTGACGCCCCCAAGGAGGCGCGCATGACTGCATGACGCTGCTGCCAGCTCAAGTCCGCCATCGCACGCGCCACCAACAAGCATTGGGACGGTGTTGCTCAACGCGTGCAACACGAGTTTGACGACAACAACCCCCACTCCGCCCACCGCATGCTGTCCAAACTCGTCGACCGCCCCCCTTCCGCCGCCCTCCCTGCCCTCCGTGTCGGCGACCACCTGTGCTTTGGAGCTCAGGCGGTGGCAGACGCGTTTGGAGAATATTTCCGTGTCCTCCACACTCCACTCCGCTCGGAAGTCGACGAAGCCACCCTCGCCTCCCACCTCATCTTCACACCCACCACCCCCGCACCGCCCCCGTCTCCCTCCCCCTCCTCCTCCTACACTACCCCCGCTCCGCCTCCGTCCCCCTCCCCCTCCCTCCCCCCTCCCCCTCCGCCCTCCCCTCCCCCCCTCCCCCCCGGCCTCCCTCCCCTCCCTCCACCCTCCCTTTCCTCACCCCCCTCCCCTCCCCCCCTCCTCCTCCCCCCCTTGCCTCCCCTCCCTCTCTGAGCGAGGTGGTCTCCGCGATCAAATCCCTCAGGAACTCTGCCCCCGGCTCTGACGACATCACCTCCCCCCTCCTCAAACACGGCGGCACCGCAACCGCAACCGCCCTCCACCAGATCATCCTTACCTGTTGGAATACCACCTCCATCCCCGCCGCGTGGAACCAAGCAGACATCTGCCCCCTCTACAAGGGCGCATCCTCGGGCCCACCCACGCGCAGCAAGTCCTACCGCGGCATCTCCCTCCTGCCCGTCGCTGGCAAGGTCTACACTCACATCCTCCTCAACCGCCTCAAGCTCCAGCTGGAGCCCACCCTCCACACTTCCCAGTTTGGCTTCCGTCCGGGCCGTGGCACCTCCGATGCCATCTTCACCCTACGACGCCTCCAAGAGGAGTCACACCGCGCCCACGCCCCCCTCCATGTGGCTTACGTCGACCTGTCCAAGGCGTTCGACAGTGTCAACCACGCCGCCCTTTGGAAAACCCTCCTCCACCGCGGCGCGCACCCTGCCCTCCTTGCACGCATCGAAAGCCTCTACTCTGGTGCCACCGCCAGAGCCCGAGTCAACGGTGCATACTCCGCCCCTTTCCCTCTCAAAGCTGGCGTCAAGCAAGGCTGCCCCCTCTCCCCCCTCCTCTTCAATGTCTACATCGACACAGTTGTCCGGTCCCTGATTGCCCAGCTCCCCAACGCTGGCATTCAAATTGGCTACATGATCGACGGAAAACTGTACACTCCTGAGTCCCGCAAGGACTTTTTGACCACCATACTCCCCCTCCTTCTCTACGCCCTGCTCGCCCCCTCCGAGGAAGACCTCTGCACCATGCTCACCCTCCTCGACCGCATCTGTTCAGACCTGGCCCTTGCGATCAACTACGACAAAACCGTGGCACAATCCCTCGGCCACCCTTCTGCCCACACCGTCCCCTCCGCCCCTATCACCATCCCCTCCAACTCCTGCTCTACCCCCCACCTGGTCCACTCCACCTCCCAAGTTCAAATACCTGGGAAGTATTCTGTCCTCCCCCGCCGCCCCTTCTGATGACGCTCCCAACACGTCTATTCCGACATCCTCGACTCAGAGATCTCACGCCGGATCGGAAGTGCCTGGTACGCCTTCAACCGTCTCACTCCCCGGTTCTGGAACTCCAACTCAATCTCTCCCACTACCAAGATCCACCTCTACAACGCCTTTGTGATCTCTGCCCTACTGTATGGCTGCCAGACATGGACGTTGAACAAGGCCCACATCCACCGACTTGAAGTAACCCACAACCGCTTCCTCCGCCTCATCAAGGGCATCCCTCCTCACACCACAGAGCACACCTCCACCACCACGATGCATGCCTCCCCCCCTTGTACGTTCCCCATCATCGACACGATCAACAAGCACCGTGCTACGTTCATCGGCTCCCTCATCCGCCGCCTCCCACCTCCCTCGTCCCCCCGCCCCTCCATCTCCACACACCCGCCCGTCCCTTCTCCCCCCCCACTCCCTCCCGACATCATATACCCCCCCACTGCCGCCCTTTTTGCGTACCGCCGACCGGACATGACTTCGCTCTATGCCGGCGGCGCCATCACATCCTACCGGCTCAGCGCCGGCGACTTTTTCGCCCACTCCGTCAAGTTCCGTTCCTCCGTAAACACCCACTTTTCCAGCTTCAAACGCGACATCTCCAAGCACCCCGAGTTCATGGACCTCTTGTCCAAGCGAGTCACACCCGAGTGGATCCTCTTAGCGAGATTTCCACAACTGTGGAGGTCAATCTGCCGAGACCTAGTTTCAACTCAGTCGAAGCGGAGTGACGAACACAGCCGTCAGTGACCCGCATTTGCCCCTTTCCCCCACTGCTTTTTGAATGAGGTTATTCACCCTCTTGTTGGCGCACAGTTGGTCACCCGCCTCCAAATGGAATCTCCTCAATGATGACCAGAAACAGCCTATCTAGGTCTGCCGTGCAGAGTTCTCTGTAACGATATCTCTCTCTCTGTGTGTGTGTGTGTGTGCGTGTGTGTGTGTGTGCATGCGTTTGCGTGTGTGTGCGTGTGTGTGTGAGTGACGCTGCCAGCCGAGTCGAGCAGGGGGCCTCCAGAGTTGCCGGGGTTGATGGCGGCGTCTGCGCGTGTGTGTGTGTGTGTGTGTGCGTGTGTGTGTGTGCGTGTGTGTGTGTGTGTGTGTGTGTGTGCGTGTGTGTGTACATGTGCGTGCTTCAGAGCTGGGTAGGGGGCTGGGGGAGTAGAGCAGGGGTCCGCCAGAGTTGCCAAGGTTGTTAGCAGCGTCTTACAAGGAGGGAGGGAGGGGGGCACGTGAGTAAGGGAAGGAGAAGTTGCCGGATTGGGGTTTGCACAATGCTTGAACGAGGAGGGGGGGCACGTGAGTCAGGGAAGGAGAAGTTGTCGGATTGGGGGTCGCACAATGCTTGAACGAGGGAGGGGGGCACGTGAGTAAGGGAAGGAGAAGTTGCCGGATTGGGGTTCGCACAATGCTTGAACGAGGGAGGGGGGCACGTGAGTCAGGGAAGGAGAAGTTGCCGGATTGGGGTTCGCACAATGCCATGATTTAACAGGGGGGGGGAGGGAGGGGGGCACGTGAGTAAGGGCAGGAGAAGTTGCCGGATCGGGTTTCGCACAATGCTTGAACGAGGAGGGGGGGCACGTGAGTAAGGGAAGGAGAAGTTGCCGGATTGGGGTTCGCGCAATGCCATGATGTAACCGGGGGGGGAGGGGGGGGGGCATGATGTTAATGGAAGGTGAAGTTGCCGGATCGGGGTTCGCACAATGCTTGAACGAGGAGGGGGGGCACGTGAGTGTGGGAAGGAGAAGTTGCCGGATTGGGGGTCGCACAATTCTTGAACGGGGAGGGGGGGCATGATTAAGGGAAGGAGGAGTTGCTTCTGGGGTTTCGCACAGACCTGCATGGATACTCAGGAACTGCAGATATAACTGCCACACCACCTGGATGCAACGTTATTGAGAATGCAACTGCTGCACGCATGTCCGGATGCCCAGTAACGGCAACTGACATAGTAACTGCAACTGACATTGTAACTGCAACTGCCACACCTGTCTGGATGCCGCCCGGGATCAGCGTCCCAACCTGGCTGCGGATCTGGCGTTCCACGCCGGAGATGACGCCTGGTGTTGGGGACCGGAGGTGTGCGTGTGTGGGGGGGGTTCGGTGTGTGGGGGGGCAATGGTGCCTGTGTCAGCCAGCCAGCCAGCCAGCCAAACGAGCAAGCAGGGAGGGGGGGGGGGCGCGTCAGTGATGCCTATGCCTAGTCTACTGCAGCTGGCGGCGCTTGAGAAATGCCCACGATTGGGTCTCACACGGGACGACTGAATCTAAGATGATGAGCTCAGAACACAGAATGCGACGTGAATATGTTATCCGCTATAACCGGGGAACAAGCAGGCTTGCTGCTCTCTAACCTTTGGCTACATTTAACGCGATGCTCAAGACGCACCTGTCTTCACGACGAAATGGCCTCTGCTTGCCCGTGAACTCCTCACCGCCTTTTCCAACATTAGTTTAGTTAGTACAGGGTTGTGCCCCTCACCGAGTCCTTCTGTGCCTCCCTCCAACACCAAGGGGAGGGGCCTGCGACACGTTCAATGTCGTGCTCTGCTGCGTGCGTGCTAGGTGCTTTGCCAAGGGGTGAGCTTATGCTCAGAGCCGCGTATGGGTAGCAGGTTTCAAGTCCTGTGCAAGCTGGTTGAAATCCCAGTTAGAAATCCCATTATAACGTTAGAGGTTGCGGCCCGGCTTTTCAACCTTCTCTTCATTTCAGGTCACTTATTGATCAGATCCACGTCCCTTCTGACACACAATGATCAGTAGCCTCTGCTGCCTCTACGGTGGAGGTCTACGGGAAACGATCCCCCGGGCTCGTGAACCCCGGTCGTGCCCCCACGGGGAGGAGTCAGATCTGGGGGCCGAGTGCCCTGTCTAGGTCCAGCCCCGACCCACTAGCCCCCCACCACCAGTAGCCAGCTACCCGTCTGTAGCGCTCGGGCGTTGTCCGCCGAGCAAGGTCGAATACGCTAGCCGGTAGGCTCGTCACACACGACTGTAAAATCCATCATCATGCCAGCCAGCCAGCCGGCTAGCCGTAAGCCAGCTGCCTGCGTTTGCGCATGTGCGTGCTGAAGAGCGCCGGTGCATGCATGCGTGCGTGCGCCACGCGCCTGGATGTAATGGCCTGGGTCTGAAATAGTGCGTGCGCATGCGTGTGGCAGGGCGTTGCGTTGAGTGCGTTGCCGCGGCCCACAGGCACCTAGCCACGTGCACCCCCCTTCCCACCAGTGATTTTGTTTTTAGTTTTTCTTTCGTTTTTTTTTTCTGGGAGCCGGCGCGCGGGCCAACGTCCTGTTGACCGCCTTCACTGCTGCCTTAGCATAATATAGGTAATTTTCAAGATTGTGACGAGCGCTGCCTGATGGGATCGTTAGACCATCAAGCATCTTGGTTGGTTGAGCTCCATCTGATGGGATCGTTAGAAGCCAAATGGCTCCTAATGGCTCCCAGAGGTCCAAAACAAAATCACTGCTTCCCACACATGGCACAACGCGTCCGACGGACTGTGGAATCGACCACACGGGACGGCCACATGTGGCAGGATGCTATACTTTTCACCGGAGTGAAATGGTCGTTGTCAAATGCATAACACAACGGGCGCGCCTAGACCCCAATAAAAACACAAGACCCCCAAAAGCTACAGCCAGCGAGGCGCACACCAACATCCACAGCACAGTCCCCCAAATGTAATGGAGTAAAAAGTGTTGGTTTGTGTGTGAAGCTGTACCTCTAAAAGTGTGTCCTGTGCGGGCGATACATCCAACAAATTCGCACAACAGTGCAGCAAGCCAGCTCCGCTCCTTTATGAGAGCAAAAGCTGGCACATGCCACTTGATGAACGGAGGAGGAGGGTGGCCAGGCTGGATGCCCGAACTGAGACGCATGGCGCAACCAGATGTACTAGAACTAGTGGGATGGACACAGTCAATGTGTGTCCCCTCAGTGGACTAATGCGGGTTCTAACTCTGCATGCCTCAGGGATTGGGTCCGAAAGCACAAGTCTAATACGCCGTTAAAGGCGTCCAACAAGACTGTAAAATCGACCACCACACACACCTGGCTCGCCGCAACAAACGTCACGTCAGCCTTGCTCTCTTCGTAAGCCGTATCAAGCAGCTCCGCCCTCTCGGCGCTTGCCTTGAAAGCGGCAGAGGCGGACTTCCACTTGGCCTCAAAAGGCATCATGTAAGTGACCTAGTACGCCATCAAAGGCGTCCAACAAGGCAGTAGAATCGACCACAAAGCACAGTTGGTTCCGCACCTGTGGTGAGCGTGTGTTCGAATCCGTACGGGTTGCCGATTGCCAGCACCTGCAAAGGCGCAGGCATAGCGCATGGGGTTAAAAGGGGTTAAGGCAGGCCGAGGGGGGGGGGGCAATCTTCAGACCCCGTCCAATCGTGAGTTTGAATCCGTGCGGGCTGCTAATGGCCAGCACCTGCATGGGCACGGGTACGGCACACGCGGGGTAGTAAGCATACGTGAGGAGTTGCTGGATTCTACAGTCGTGTGTGACGCACCAGACAGGCATGCGTTTTCGAAGAATGTTTGAGGTAGGATTTAGGATTTAGGGTTTCGGGTTAAGGGTTCAGGGTTTAGGTTTAAGAGTTTAGGGTTTAGGGTTAAGGGTTAGGGTTTAGGGTATCCATAGGGTGGGTGTGGTGAGCGTGTGTTCGAATCCATATGGGTTGCTGATGGCACCTGTGCGGGCATCGCACAAAAGGGTTAGGCAGGGGGAGGGGAGGCAGTCTCCAGAAGCCATCGCCCCAAACTCTGGATTCTGACCACGCGCAGCCCTGCAGAGACTAGTAGAGGTCTACGACAAGTCGATGCAGGGAGCGTGCATGCATTAACCAAGAGGTTCTGGTCACCTGCTGTCCCACGCGTAGCCCCGCTGACTGTGCGAATTCCAGCGGCCGAAGCTGACCCCCCTGATGAACACTTGCCAGTCTAGAGACGAGTTGAGGTCTACACCAAGTCAGTGCAGGGAGCGTGCATGCATGTATGCAAGAGGTTCTGGGCACCTGCTGTCCCACGCGCAGCCCCGCAGACTGTGCGAGTGCGAGTGCCAGTGGCCTCAGCCTCTCCTCCCCCGTCCCACCCGCTAGCTCTTTAGACACACCCTCGCCCTGTGAGTTTGTGGCCCCTAGCTGGCGGTGGTGGCGGTGGTGGTGGAAGTGGTGTGTGTGTGTATTGTGTGTGTCACCTGCTGCCCCACGCGAAGGCCTGCAGACTGTGCGAGTGCCAGCGGCCGGAGCGACTCAGGGTCGGCGTTGATGCGCACGATCGCGAGGTCGCGCGCGCGGTCGGCACCCACCTGTGTGTGTGTGTGTGTGTGCGTGCTTGCGCGTGTGTGTGTGTATGTGTGTGTGTGTGTGTGTGTTTTGTTTGCGTGTGTGTGCGTGAGGGTGAGGGTGAGGGTGAGGGTGAGGGTGAGGGTGAGGGTGAGGGTGAGGGTGAGGGTGAGGGGGAGGGGGAGGGTGAGGGGAGGGGGAGGGGAGGGGGAGGGAGGGTCACACACCCACACACCCAGACACCAGGATGCCATGAAACACACGGTTCACGCCATGTGGCATCAGCAGC
>VFSX01000088.1:17500-27500 GCA_016618255.1 Chlamydomonas sp. UWO 241
ACACACACACACACACACACACACACACACCGAGCGGTCAGGTTGGCGGGCGCGACCGCGGGTGTGACCTCCGCAAGTGTGAGCGCCGCCGCGGGCGCGCAGCCCATCAGAGTGCCGCCGGGGGTGGGCCACCCGCCGTTCACACTCCCAGCGGGCATTAGAGCGGGCATCGCTGACAGGGACAGCGTGCCCAGCAGCAGCGCGCCGCGCCGGCTCGTCGTGCTCTGCTGCTGCTGCTGCGCCTGCTGCGCTTGCTGCTGCGCCTGCTGCTGCAGCTGCGCCTGCGTCTGCTGCTCCTGCTGCTGCTCTGCGCGCTGCATGGCGCCGCACCAGACGGGCGTGCGCCCGCGAGCTGCGCGACACGCCCATGCAGGCGCCACCCCACTTCCACTGCTGCTGCTTCTGCTGCCCTCACATGCATGGGCCCTGGCATGGGGTGAGGGCGCGGGGCGGGCGCACCGCCCACGCCATGCACCCTCATGAGTGCCATGCGTGTGGCGACTTGCACAGAGACGCATGGTTGTAGTGCACGAGGCCTGAATCAAAGCGCGGGCCAACACAGCGTAAACCCTTGGATCGCTGAGCACGCGACTTCCTGACCACAAATCCGGGTGTGGAGGTGTGGACTTGGGCGATATCTCTCGGAGCAGGGCGACTCAGAGAGCGATCCACGATGGTCGCGATGGGCTAATTGAGGCCGTTTGCGAGGAGCGGGCCAACTCTTCACACACACACACACACATACACACACACACACGCATGCGCGCGCCATGCATCGTCATCCCCCTTGCCAGGTGCCTGTTGCAGAGACCAGGTCGCTGCAACACACAGACATCTTGCGCGCGCGTGACCACTGTAACAACAACGCACACACACACACACACACACACACACACACATACACACCTTACCCACGCGGTGTGTATGGCTGATGTTGGCAGATGTGGTCGCGTTGCCCGGCCCACTGCCACACATGTGTACACCCCTAGAGCTGCCCATCCCTGAGTGGTGCATACACAAACGATGCGCGTGGGTCTTGGAGTCGTCGCTGCAGCGTCCCTCCACCCCCCCCCACACACACACGCCACTCGGTGCTATCGTGAACTCGCGAGTTAGTTGTCACCAACACGGCATGGCTGTGAGGGACTTGGCTGCGAGGGACACAGGGGGCACCGGGCTCTCATCCTTACTTTCATAACCACCACCTCACAGTCTATGCAGCCTGCACAGTGGTGCTGCTTGCTTGGCGCCCGCCACCAAGTGTGGATGGCGTTACCGTGGGCTACTTGTAGCTTGACCTTTTGTGGGCCTTGAGCCTTGTTTCTCTAAGTCCCACTGGAGCTTTGGAACCGTACGTGTGACCGCCAGAAGTGGATTGTAAAACTCTCATCATCATAGTCTATCTGATGGTAACATCCATCGTCAATCACGATCGTGATCGTCAATCCATCACGTCACACTACATACCTACTACAAATCATAGATCACAAAGGTCAGGTGTCAGTGTATTAGTAGTCACTACGGTCAGTGTGTGGAGTCACTAGCACGGTGCTACCAGCTTATATCACGGTTCTAACTACTCACTAGCGTATATCACGGTTCTTACTACTCATCCTTACAGCCGTCGTCGTCTGGCAGGGGGAGTAGGGCGGGGGCGGGGGCGGGGGCCCTGGCGCCGCTCCAGCGGGGTTGGGCGGGGGGGGGGTGCACGGGTGCGAGGGGCACGTCGAGGGGCTCCTCAGCAGGGTTGGGCACGGGGCGTGCGGCGGGCCCTGGCGCCACTAGTGCTCCAGCTGGAGCGGGGTTGGGCAGGGGGTTGGGGGGGTGCGCGAGGTCCTCGACAGCGTCCAGCTCGAGGTGCTCGACATCGTCCTCAAACGCTGCATCGTCCTCATCGTCATCGTCAGAGTCACAGTCGTTCTCGGACTCCTCCACAGCGTCCGGCCCGTTGCACACTCCCAGCCACGTGCAGGGCACGTGCCACGTCCTGTACAGCGACTCGTACATCGCCTCGAGACTGAGCATCCACCACTTGGCGGCTGCAAACACATCGCGGTCGGTGATCTTGATGGAGGTTCAGATCGCGTCGCCGAAGAGGGCGCCACGCGGACGCTCGGGCGGAGCGTAGGACAGAGAGAAGAGCACAGGCAGGAGCAGAGCCACGAGTCGTGGCCCACGACCACGGCCACCCAAGCGCGGGGTGCATTGCGACACAGGGGTAACAGTAACAGTAACAGTAACACGGGGTTTCCAGCTAAGCAGGCTACTCTTCTACTAGAGACACCCGCCGATACTCCAGCACACTCAAGTACTAGAGTACCGCCGGCTCCCGGCAGATAGACTACCGCTCCCGCCGGCTAGACTACCCCAAACAGCGGTCTCTGAGAGACATGTCTGGCAAGGAGCATATAGGAGAGGACCTTCCTCAAGGTCACAGTAGTGGCCTTGTGGCCAGTCAAGCCGGCAGAGCCGACTGGCGCTGACTGGAACGGTCCCCGCCTGGCAGTGCATGGCTGTCCAGCTCTCGTTTGCATGGGGCTCAGCCGGCGCCCCATGCCTCATGCATGGCCAGGTCCCACCCTCCAGGGGTGCATGGACGACAGAGTTGTCATGGAGGCTGCCTGAAGACCTTCCAACGCCAGTCACCGGCAGACGAGCGACCCCGAGGATGAGCGCGGTGACGAACGCTGCGATTGGTCAAGCGGATTTACTCTGTGTTGCCTCGGCGGTCGCCACCGCTGAAGCCGTGATGGTGGCCCGCCTCCACGGGCAGCCATCTTGACCAATGTCCAGCATGCATTGACGGGCGCCAGCTCCTCCGCTCGTCGATCAACTCGTCGAGATCGGTGCCGCATGGCGTCCTGCATGGGGGAGGATAAGGGCCGTCTCCCAGCACGGGCCGCGGCAGCGCCGCGGCTACTCGCCAAGCCATGGCAGCGCCGGGCAAGCCGCTCCTGAAGTGTTCCACCGAGGGGCAGTCTAGCAGGAGCCGGGCCAGTCGTATTTTACCCCGCTCGTCAGCGGCACGGAGATCCTCGTCACCAGCAGCGCCGCATTGCTGGGTCCAGGGCTCGGCGACGAGAACGCGCCTCCGTTAATCGAGCACAAGCCTCACATCACTGTATTTGAGCGGCTGCTCTGCTGTCGACACAGGGGTGGGCCTCTGAAAAGGGAAACAGCATGGAGCCCACGCCGAGCAGCAGGTGAGGGAGCGCAAGCAATCCAAAGTAGGGGCTTCCAGGCCAGGTCCTGGCGCAGAAAATAATCCAACGGCGAGGCATGCCGCGACATACATATGTATGTACGTGTACCACGACGCGTTGCATCCTCCAACGGGGTCTAGTTCGTCAGGTCCCGCTTGTACGCTGCAGGTGGTGATGGGTGCAGGGAGAGAGATGGGAGATGTGTGTGTGTGTTGTGTGTGTGTGTGTGTGTGTGCACACATGTGTGAATGTGTGTGACAGCGTGCCGGCAAGCGTGCCATGTGATGTCGTGTGCCCGTCGTCCACGCCACCTGGTGTCCAAGGTGTCGGTACGCAAGCGGTCGGTATATGCATGCATGTGCATGTTTGGGACGCGGTCTGGAACGCGAACTCACAGTAGAAGCTCGCATCCCACGCATCCGTGTCAGCCTGCGCGGGGCGCCCCACAGCAACGCCACCATCCTTTTGCAGCGCTGCTAGCTGCAGCTGCAGCGCCAGGTTGAGGCCGCGCTGTGTCTCCACAGCGAGCGTAACCTGCTGCAGCCGGATATCCAGCTTCAGGTTGCGGCCGCGCTGTGTCTCCACAGCAAGCAGCTCGGCACCTGACATGTTCATTGTTTACAAGTCACCAACTCATGCAGGTGATACAAGCAACCGAGGTGGGTGTGCTTGCATGCTGTGCTTTACCCCGATTCGCACAGCGGATTCGCATAAAAACCCCACACTTTGCCTAGGAGGACCCCAAATGGAAGGTGGACGAAGAGAACGTAGTGCTGAGCAGTGTTTCCGTTAGCCAACCCGCAACCCGACAAAGTGCACTTTAGGGTTGAGATTGCGTGAATTCCGACCCGAAAAAGTGTGATTTTTTGCATTTCACACTTTCCGTCAAAATTCGCCTCCGTCGGGTTGAAATTGGCGAAATGAGCGTGAGTCCCGGGTTGAGCCATCATCTTTTTCCAAGATCCTTAACGGAACCACTGGTGCTTAGTGCTCCTGAGCGGTGTGATGGCCGTGGGGCCAGGCGCCGGCTGGCCCCATGCAGCGCGTGCTTGGTGTGGACCAGCTGGGTAGGTGACACCGGCCTTGCTCGTGTCCGCGCGGCCGCGGGGCGACGGCCTGCTTTCACGGGGGGCCTCGGGCGGCCGAGGCGAGCACGCGCGTCGGGAAGACAGCGACCAGGTAGACTAGATAGATACGTGTGGCAAGCACTGAAGTTTCAAGGTTCAAGGTTTGGCAGTGGGAATTGGCGTTGGATGGGTCTTTGGAGAGGCCAGGCCATGACAGGGGTGTACGGGGCGTGCCCCCCCCCCCGTCCCAGTGGGGCGGCTTACACTGAGGGGAAAGGGGGGAGCACGCATGCATGTGTATGTGGAAGCACGTGCGTACCGAGCCGCAATTGTTGCTGCGACACGCACGCACCGCTGCGACCGCGTGCGGACGGGCGGCTGCCCGGCTTCCACTCAGGGGGAAAGGGGGGGGTCACGCGCACGCGCGCACGCGATCACACTAGTGTGTGTCTTATCAACGTGTTTTCGTGTGTTTCTGCTGTTGGTCACTGTCCTGGGACCACTTGACTCACCCCCCGGTGTGGCCGCAGCGGAGCCTCTGCAACAGTGGGCAAAAACTGCATGCAGCCTGCAATCAAATGGCGGTACTACGTCCATGCACCCCTGGAGGGTGGGACCTGGCCATGCATGAGGCATGGGGCGCCGGCTGAGCCCCATGCAAACGAGAGCTGGACAGCCGTGCACTGCCAGGCGGGGACCGTTCCAGTCAGCGCCAGTCGGCTTTGCCGGCTTGACTGGCCACAAGGCCACTACTGTGACCCTGAGGAAGGTCCTCTCCTATATGCTCCTTGCCAGACATGTCTCTCAGAGACCGCTGTTTGGGGTAGTCTAGCTGGCGGGAGCGGTAGTCTATCGGCCGGGAGCCGGCGGTACTCTAGTACTTAAATGTGTTGGAGTATCAGCGGGTGTCTCTAGTAGAAGAGTAGCCTGCTTAGCTGGAACCCCCGTGTTACTGTCAATGTTACTGTAGGAAAGCCTCTGTGTAAAGCTGTGGGTCCAGGCCAGTCTGGACCGGGTCCAAGTGGGTTACTTCAAGACCAGCTGTGGACCAGCTCAGGACCGCCTGGACCAGCTCTGGACCGCCTGGACCAGCTCTGGACCAGGGGCTTCTGGACCAGCTCTGGTCCAGCCTGGACCAGCTCCGGACCGGCTCTGGACCAGGGGTCGTGCCCGGAGTGCAGCGCGACAGTCGCCACAGTGGGAGGGCGTGGAAATGGGGCTGGTGTGCACGCGCACGTGCCTGCGTTGGTGGCGTTGGTGGCCCAGGCACCGGCAAGGATCAAGGAGGCGCGTCAGCAGGAGCAGGAGCTGCTGAGGCTGTAGATGGACCGCGTACAAGACTGGAAGCCTCCTTGCCATGGTCCGGTGGCACACACATGCACACACGCGCACACACACACACGCACACACGCACGCACACACTACCCCCCCTCCCCCCCCACACACACATGCATGCACTCACATGTGGCGGCTGGGTCGGCACACGTGCACGGGTGGTTCAGCAGCGGGCGTATGCGTCTGCATGGCCGTTTTGAGCTGCCAGCATGAACGCGGACTCACCATTGGAGCATACGTGCCATGTCATGGCTGCGACGTTGGCAGACGGGTGGTTGAGCTGGCGCATGGCCTCTACGTGGCCTCTCGCAGCAGCAGCATCAGGGCACAGTGCCTTGCTCATCCGCGGATACCAGCGTGGCGCACGGCATGGATTGCTGCTCGATGTAGTCACCACCCGGCGACACTTGGAACACAGAGCCACCCCTGGCTGACCCCCCTACAACCCCTTTGAATGGTAGCTAGCCTCGGTAGGCAGCTCCCTCAATCCCACGCCCCAAGGGTGCGTACTGTAAACTGTAAACTGTAAACTGTAAACTGCTGCTCGATGACGCTGCTCGCGGTTCTGCCTGGATCGGCGCTCGGCAGGCTCTGCATGGCGACCACGACACCCTGCTGAGCAGCTGCCCCCATCGACTGGCCTTGACGACTCCCGACGCCCCGTCGGCCAACTATCCACGTCTTGTACTCGCTTCTGCCAATTGAGGTTCAGAGATCGATCACACACTGCAGCGCGAGCCGCTGGAATGAGTTGCTGCAGTGTGCACGAGGGCTGCCGCGTAGCTCACGACCGCGTGTCTGGTCCTTCCAGAAGCAGGGAAGAGATGTCTTAGAAGAGTGGTCAGACCCAGCGACAATAGTTTCATCACGTTTCTTAGCAATCGCGACACTGTAGTTGCGCGCCTCCGCTCCTTCCACAACCCGGCGCAGGATTCGCCCCGCCCACGCCCAACCCCTCACGACGGCCCCTTGTGTGCCTTGCCGCCCGACGGCCCCTTGTGCCCCTTGTGCCCCTTGCCAACCGCCGTCGCCCGCGGCGCAATGTAGCCAGTCGCCTCGAGCAGCTGGCGCGCGGTGTTGTTGATGAGGGCAAAGCGCGAGGGACCTGCGTGCACGTGTGTGTGTGTGTGTGTGTGTGTGTGTGTGTGTGTGCGTGTGTGTGTGTGTGTGTGTGTGTGTGTGTTGTGGTCGAAGTGCGAGGTCGTTGCGCTAGGGCCTCCCAGAATCCACGCCCCGGGGCCCTGAGCAGAGGAACTGGGCAGGTGCTGGACAGGTGCTGGGCAGGTGGGGGGCAGGTGCTGGGCAGGTGCTGGGCAGGTGGGGGCAGGTGCTGGGCAGGTGCTGGGCAGGTGGGGGGGAGGTTATGGGCAGGTGGAGGGCAGGTGCTGGGCAGGTGGGGAGCAGGCCCTGAGCAGAGGAACTGGGCAGGTGCTGGGCAGGTGGGGGGCAGGTGCTGGGCAGGTGCTGGGCAGGTGCTGGGCAGGTGGGGGGGAGGTTATGGGCAGGTAGAGGGCAGGTGCTGGGCAGGTGGGGAGCAGGCCCTGAGCAGAGGAACTGGGCAGGTGCAGGGCAGGTGCTGGGCAGGTGGGGGGCAGGTGCTGGGCAGGTGGGGGGGAGGTTATGGGCAGGTAGAGGGCAGGTGCTGGGCAGGTGGGGAGCAGGCCCTGAGGAGAGGCACTGGGTAAGTGCTGTGCAGGTGCTGGGCAGGTGCTGGGCAGGTGCTGGGCAGGTGGGGGGAGGTTATGGGCAGGTGCTGGGCAGGTGCCAGGCAGGTGCTGGGCAGGTGGGGGGCAGGTGGAGGGCAGGTGGAGGGCAGGTGCTGGGCAGGTGCTGGGAAGGTGCTGGGCAGCTGCTGGGCAGCTGCTGGGTAGTTGGGGGGCAGGTGTTGGGCAGGTGCTGGGCAGGTTCTAGGCAGGTGCTGGGCAGTTGGGGGGCAGGTGCTGGGCAGGTGCTGGGCAGTTGGGGGGCAGGTGCTGGGCAGGTGCTGGGCAGGTGGGGGGGAGGTTATGGGCAGGTGCTGGGCAGGTGCCAGGCAGGTGCTGGGCAGGTGGGGGGCAGGTGGAGGGCAGGTGGAGGGCAGGTGCTGGGCAGGTGCTGGGAAGGTGCTGGGCAGCTGCTGGGCAGCTGCTGGGTAGTTGGGGGGCAGGTGTTGGGCAGGTGCTGGGCAGGTTCTAGGCAGGTGCTGGGCAGTTGGGGGGCAGGTGCTGGGCAGGTGCTCGGCAGGTTCTAGGCAGGTTCTAGGCAGGTGCTGGGCATACGCAGAGTGATACATGCGAGACCACCGCCGGCGGTACGGGCACGGGCGAGGTCGTTGCGCTAGGGCCTCCCAGAACCCACGCCCCGGGGCCCTGAGCAGAGGATCTGGGCGCGTACGCAGAGTGAAGCATGCAAGGCCATCGCCGGCGGCACGGGTTAGGGCGGCGCACCTAGCAGGACTCCACCGAACCACCGCGACACGACGACGACACAGCCGCACACGTTGGCTGCCTGCGGTCGGAGCGATGCGTGTGTGTGCGTGTGCGTGTGCGTGTGCGTGTGCGTGTGCGTGTGCGAGTGCGTGTGCGTGTGCGTGTGCGTGTGCGTGTGCGTGTGCGTGTGCGTGTGCGTGTGCGTGTGCGTGTGCGGGTGCGTGTGCGTGTGCGTGTGCGTGTGCGTGTGCGTGTGCGTGTGCGTGTGCGTGTGCGTGTGCGTGTGCGTGTGCGTGTGCGTGTGTGTGTGCGTGCATGCGCACTCAGTCGTGCCTGCATGAGGTGCAGCAACCGTCCGCCCGCCGCGGCCTCGCCATCATCGTCGCAATCCTGGTCGGAAGGGACACCAGTGTTTCCGTTAGCCACCCCGCACCCCCAGAAAGTGCATTTCCGGGGTGAGCTTCGCCGATGTCTACCGGCGTTGCGCGAGTTTCGACCCCAAAAGTGTGAAATTCGACATATGTGTTCACATATGTTTTCACATATGTTCGCCCCAGGGGCCCCTGGTTCGCCCCCAAATTGCCTTCCTACAGAGTTAAATTGTGGAATCGAGCTGGAGGTCTGGGTTGAGCCATCACTTTCCCAAGATCATCAGCAATCCTGTTCAGCAGGGACACGCCGGGGATTAGGGATCAATCTGTCAGTGCCTGAGCAACACCAAGTCGAGTGTTTTTGTTCATGTGTGGACTAGGGGGTGGGGGTTGAGGGCTCGTACGCGCGCGCGTGTGTCGTCACGACCCTCTGAGACACGGACGGGTGGCACACCCACCTACGCCCGCGCTGCCCAGCAACAGTAACACAGGGGTTTCCAGCTAAGCAGGCTACTCTTCTACTAGAGACACCCGCCGATACTCCAGCACACTCAAGTACTAGAGTACCGCCGGCTCCCGGCAGATAGACTACCGCTCCCGCCGGCTAGACTACCCCAAACAGCGGTCTCTGAGAGACATGTCTGGCAAGGAGCATATAGGAGAGGACCTTCCTCAGGGTCACAGTGCCCACTGCCCACACTCCCAATATCCCACACTTTGCACACACCACACACCACACTGCTCCCACACCTCACACCCCCACACCTGCATGCACGTGTCCCTGCCCGCGACGTGTATCCGGTACGCCATCATGTTGTGTGTCGCGCGCACTGCCCACACCCCGCGCCCCACACTGTCCACACACCCCACCCACCCCACACTGTCCACACACACCCACACTGTCCACACCCCACACCCCACACCGTCCACACCCCCACACTGCCCACACCTCACCTGCATGAACGTGTCCCTGCCCGCGACCTGTATCCGGTATGCCATCATGCTGTGCGTCGCGCGCACTGCCCACACATACACACCCTACACTTTCCACACACAAACTCACCCCACACTATCCACACCCCACACTGTCTACACCCCGACACACCTGCATGAACGTGTCCCTGCCCGCGACCTGTATCCGATACGCCATCATGTTGTGCGTCGCGCGCTGGATCTTGTTGCTTCGCAGCAGCGCGGCGACAGTGGCTTTGACCTCGTTGACACTCGACACAGGGGCGACGTGCGCCTGCGGTGGGTGTGTGTGTGCGGTATGTGTGTGTGTGTGTGTGTGTGTGTGCGTGTGTGTGTGTGTGTGTGTGTGTGTGTGTGTGTGTGTGTGTGTGTTGTGTGCTGTGCGTGGTGCGTGGTGCGAGATTTGGAGTGGGGACGCGCTGGATGTTCTTGTGGCTGCGCAGCAGCGCGGCAACAGTGGCCTTGACCTCGTCGACACTTGACACAGGGGCGACGTGCGCCTGCGGTGGGTGGGTGGGTGGGGGGCGTGTGTGTGTGTGTTGTGCGGGGTGTGGGCAGGGGATGCGCTGGATGGTCTTGTTGCTGCGAAGCAGCGCGGCGACTGTGGCTATGACCTCGTCGACACTTGCCACAGGAACAACGTG
>VFSX01000088.1:30000-77500 GCA_016618255.1 Chlamydomonas sp. UWO 241
CGCCCGAGCCTGCGCAGGCGCCCACGAGGTCTGCCTGCTCCCTGAGCCACTCCAGGTACTCGTACATCACAACCTCGCCTGCGTAGATGCCAAGACGTGAGGTTAAGGTTGATTCAATCGGGTGGTTATGAATGGTGGCCAGCCGCTGCTGTGCCCGCGAGCGCTGCATGCTCGTTGAGCGAGCCCGCACTCGGGGCACTCGCGCACGTGACGGCCTCGCCTGCGCAGTCGCCAGGACATGAGGTGGTGGATGATTCACTCGGGGTCTGGAACCAGTCTGGAATGGCGGTCAGCAGGTGCTGTTTCATGCGCACACCAGGTCCGCCTGCTCCCTGAGCCACTCCAGGGAATTGTACAAGACGACCTCGAATGCGCAGATGCTAGGACATGAGATGTTGGTGGATGATTCACTCGGGGTCTGGAACCAGTCTGGAATGGCGGTCAGCAGGTGCTGCTTCATGCGCCCACCAGGTCCGCCTGCTACCTGAGCCACTACAGGGAATTGTTCAAGACGCTGCTTCCTGTGCCAGCAAGCCCTGCATGCCCCCTGAGCCACTCGAGGCACTCGTACAAGACGACCCCGCCTGCGCAGTCGCCAGGACGTGAGGTGTTGGTGGATTCACTCGGGGTCTGGAACCGGACTGGAATGGCGGTTGACAAGTGCTGCTCCCTGTGTCAAGAAGTTCTGCATGCGCCGGTGGTTAGACTGGCGTCGGAGTAACTGGGGTTTCAACTTGAACTGGCGAGGCGAGAGGCAGGTGAAGCAGGGAGGTGTGCCTCCCAGTATTTCCGTCAGCCAACCCGCAACCCACAAACCTGCAACAACGGGTTGAGATTGAGAATTGCAGTTTTCGGGCGCTGCGGGTTGAATTGCACGAATTCCGACCCGAAAAGCACTTTTCACACTTGTGAAACCGGCATTTTCACACCCTTTTGGCATAAATTGCCTCCGTCGGGTTGAGGTTAGGGAGTGAGCTCTGAGGCCCCGGTTGAGCCATAATTCTCCCCAAATCCTGGCGGAACCACTGGCGTCTCCCCAGTCAACACCTCTTCCCCAGGCTCTCTCCAAAGTGTCTTTAGAGAGGGGATTCCCCAACCAGCAGTAGCCAGCCACTCCTGTCAGGTGCTCAGACACGCCGAGGACGATAACATGTATTATCCATCATCATCAGTGCTACCCAATCACGAGCTCCCCTGGCGTGAAGTCGGTGTCCACATGGCCCGAGCTCTCCCCTAGCCTCTGCCCAACGTGTCTAGGACTAAGCTCCTACCCACTCACGAGCTCACCTGGCGTGAAGCAGGTATCCACGTATCCCGCCGCCCAGCCTGCGCGCAGTGTATGTGTGTGTGGGGGGGGGAAGGGGCGGTTAGGGGCGCGAGAGAAAGAAAGAGAGCCTGCGTATGTGTGTGCGTGTGTATGTGTGTGTGTGTGAGAGAGAGAGAGAGAGAGAGAGACAGAAGAGCCACCGCGCAAGGCGCACGCAAGCGCCGCGTGGTGAGTGGTCGATTGCACAGTCTGTCGGATGCTGATGTTGGCGTGTTGCACCCGAGTGTGCGTGCCTCAAAAGCTTGCTACCACCACCCCCTCGTTAGGCAGCCAAGGAGAAGCTGAGCTAATTCTTTAGCTAAACAAGAGGAAAAGTCTCTTGTTTTGGAGCTTGCTAACCCCGCCTTCGGCCGGGGGTATAGGAGACTTAGCCAAATCAAGAGACTTTGTCTCTTGGTTAGCGAAAGAATCAGCAAGCTGATTCTTTTGAACTAGCTGCTCTCGCCAAGCACAGAGATAGCTACAAGCATCGCCCATCTAGACCTGAGTGGTCGATTCTGTCGTTCGTCGGTCGCCTTTGATGGTGCATTAGACCCTAGGGGAGAGGCCGGCAGCTGTCAAAATTAGGCCCTAGCATGCCGTCTGCCATCATGATTGCTGTGCACGCGGTGCGTGTCTCAAAAAAGGCGACAAGGTAGTCGGCCATCTCGTGCCAGAATCTGGAGTTCTCCTGGCCTGCAGGATTCATAAACTCCCGCATCCACGCATATAAATCGGCTTCCTCGGGTCGAGGGATGAACCGAAACAGGTTGTGTGCCCGCACCCGTGCCTCTTCTTAGGCAGGGCACACTGAGTGTGCATGCCTGCCATCGCCCACCTAGACCTGCCGTACGGGGGCAGGGCCATGCTTGTGTTCGCGCACGATGGCACAAGGGGACACGCGAGAAGGACCGTCGTCGTAAGCATGACACTTTGGGAGGACGCCCTCAGCCCTGAAACACAAGCCCCAGAAACGCGACAACTCCGAGCCAGAGAGGCCCCGCCACCAAGCCAGCAGCAGCAAAAAACTCCGAGGCTCAAGAGGGCAACGGAAGATATGTACTTCGTCGTCAAAAGCATGACAGCTGGGGAGGTACAATAAAATCCTGAAACAGCAGCCCCAGAAACGCCACAACTCCCAGCCAGAGAGGCATCGCCCAGCCCCCCCACGAATAGAAGGGTAAAGGAAGACTTGCGTCGTCAGCGTAAGCATAACACTTAGGGAGGCAATAAAATCCTGAAACAGCAGCCCCAGAAACGCCATAACTCCCAGCCAGAGAGGCACCGCCCAGCCCCCCCACGAATAGAAGGGCAAAGGAAGACTTGCGTCGTCAGCGTAAGTATAGCACTTAGGGAGGTATAATAAAATCCTGAAACAGCAGCCCCAGAAACGCCACAACTCACAGCCAGAGAGGCACCACCACCAAGCCCCGCAGCAGCGAAAAACTCCGAGGTACAGGAGGGCAACGGAAGATGTACGTCGTCATCGAAAGCATGACAGATGGGGAGGCGCCCTAAGACCCTGAAACACAAGGCCCAGGAGCAACGCAGCCAGCGAGGCACACTAATCCCCCAGCACAGTAACAGTAACAGTAACATTGGCTTTCCAGAGAAGACTACCTTCTAGTCCTAGTACCACCGCCTAGACCCAAGTCCAGTTACGGCCCCAACTATTACTTGTGAGGGGCGGCAGCCACCAGCCGGCTGCCTGCCAGCACAAGCGCCCAAAGTGGCGAACAGCAAACATTCTCTCCCCACGCTGTTCTGAGAGTCAAAAGCAGGCATGCGAGCCTGTTCTCCACCCTAGACACCACAGGTCCCCCCCAAACTGACTCACGCACCCACTATGTCGTCCGACAGGTGTGGGCCGTTCAGCTCCAGGATGGGGGGCAACGACGAGGGATAGCTGAGCGGAAGGTGCGCGCGCAGCACGAGCCGGGGGAAGGCGTCGCGGTCAGGCAGGTACGCCTGGGCGCGGTGGGCGGGTGGGTGGAAGGGAGGGGGGGAGGGGGCAGGAGCGGTCCGGACGGCGCGGGTTGTGTGTGTGCGTGAGTGCGAGCGTGTGTATGCGCGTGCGTGTGTGAGTGAGTTTGACACAGGCACACACATACACAAACGGCACACACACAGGCGCAGAGAGAGAGAGAGACGGAGAGAGAGAGAGCAACAGAGGGGGCGAACAATCTGCACGCATGGGCATGCATGCATGCAGCGCGGGTACCCATGCCTCAGCCAGCGCCACCTGCAGCGACCTCTCTTCGACATTGATATCGATGTCATCGCCGTAAATTGCCGCAAGCGCATGTAGCTCGTCGGTGCCTGCATCAGCGTCGGGCATCAGAGCCGTCGCTGCTTAATCCGCTCTCCGTCCAGGCGTCGCTGTTGCTAACCCTCCGGCTCTGCTCCACATAGTGCCTGCTGGTGTTGTTTTGGTGCTTCCGCTACCCAGAGTAGCAGATTTGGTGTGGAATGCTCACACTTTAAACACAAGAACCCCCCGCCCTG
This sequence comes from Chlamydomonas sp. UWO 241, assembly GCA_016618255.1. Classification (NCBI taxonomy): domain Eukaryota; kingdom Viridiplantae; phylum Chlorophyta; class Chlorophyceae; order Chlamydomonadales; family Chlamydomonadaceae; genus Chlamydomonas; species Chlamydomonas priscui. The sequence goes on from VFSX01000088.1 coordinate 33,812, forward strand.
AATGCTTGGTTGACTTTGGCCAGGAGATTGTTGCAAGATGCACAAAAACGTGGTGCTGTCGTGACTCGCTGCTTGGTCGCACAGATGGCCTGAACGACAGACGTTCGTTATGTCTGTTCGCTTATGTGTTTGCGTTTTTCAATCCTGTCTTACATGAGATCTACACGGCACGGAGGCAGCGACCCGCCTGCGCGCTCGCACGCCGCGCGCACCACCATAATGGGTGTGTGCTCCGCGTGCTGCTGCGACTAGGCTTCGCGCCTCCCCGCCCACCCGCCCACTATCTCCCGCCCCCCAAACCCCCCGGTCGGCCAGTGTCCAAAATCGCGCTGGCGTGGCGCTGGCACAGCTGATGATGCCTCTGACGGCAGCGGGCCTCCTCAGAAATCGAGGCCACCCTCGCGCGCAGCGTCAGCCAGGGCCTGTGCGTGTGGTGTGTGTGCGTGTGCAGGCGCAGGGGGGCGTCAGGGCCGGAGGTGGCTGTGCGGCACTGAGCACTGTGTGGCACTGGCACTGTGTAGCACTGAGCAGGCCTAGTTGTGTGGTTGGCAAGGGAGGGGGGGGAGCGGGGCGGGGATGCATCGCTGCGTCCCGTGCATGCATCCATGCAGGGGGCGAGCCCGCCGCCGTGGCTCGTGCCGTGCTCAGCAGCAGCTCATTCGATGGTGCCAGCCGTGTGACAGAGGCGCGCGTGGCGCCCCGCTCCTGCCCCCTCCCCACACACGCTGCCCCCTGTCGACACGGCACGCTCGCAATGCAGCGCACCTTGACGCGTCCGTGGTACTTGACGCCGCCCCTGTCAAACGCGACCTTCTCGATGCCAGCGGCCTTGCACATCTCTGCAATCTTCTTGCCGACAACCTTGGCAGCTTCCTATGCGAGTGTGTGCGGTGTGCGGCATGGGCGGCATGCATGGGGGCACGCATGGCGCGTCACACGCCCCACGCGGACCATGCATGTGCCTCCTCCTCCCTGCATCCGGCTCCCGCGGCTGCTGCAGCAGAGACAGCGCTGATAGCCTGAGATATCAGCGTGTAGCTGCCAATGCGAGCTGCTGCCCAGGCACTCTAGTCTGGCGTGCTTGCGCTGCGCTGCCGCACCTGCGTGCTGCCGTTGCCCTCCACCAGCTCCAGCTTGATGTCCTTCAGAATCGTCGACGCCTGGCACAAGGTGTGCCCCTTGGTGTCGTCGATGATCTGCGCGCAATCGTGCATGCATGCTGCTGTGATGCCCCAGCCACTCTCGCAGGTCCCATGCGCTCCAACCCAACGCCCCCTCCCCATTCCGCCCCCCGACGCCACAGACATGCCCGGGGGGATGACCCCAGGCCATGCGCATGCCGCTCCAGCGATGCGCATGCGCCAGGGGGCAGTGGGGACTCGGGCGGCGCGCCGAGCTCCTTATCTGTGGCGCACGCCACATGCCGCCGCACGGGCTTGCAGATGCCCCTGTGTAGACCAATCCACCCCACCTGGCAGTAGATGTGCTCGTTGGAGCGGTAAACGGCGAGGCGCGGGCGCTCGGCGTCGCCGGAGAGCTGCGTCAGGCGCATGGGAGCGAGAGGTGAGGCGCATGAGCCACGCCCCAAGCCAGGCCAGCCGACACACGTCCGTGTTGACAACGTCTACTGCATGCATGCATCTTACCGTCCTCCGCAGGCGCTTGTGCCTGGCCTGCGTCTTGGCCTTGGAGCTGGTAGCCACGGCCTGCACGGGCTGGAAAACCCGGCAAGCTGCACACAGCAGGGAGGGAGGGATGGGCGCAAGACAGTCAGTTGCAACGCCCTTTATCAGATGGTAGTGAGCAGCGATGGCGCCATCGCCATCGTCGCGAGTCAATCCTCTTTGCGCACCTGGCCTGGCGGCCTGCATCCGCACGCCCGAGCCCAGCTGGGTACGCAGCACAAACTGCATCGTGGGAGGGGCTTGGGGACTGGACACACGCGCTCGTGGCGTGCATCACAGTCTGAGTGGGTGTGGATGAGTGAGGGCGAGGCGAGCGTTAGCCCTCACGTCTGATGTTGCTGCAAATGCGCACATCCACGGCCCCATATTGAGGGATTTTTCACGCGCAGGTCGAAGCTTAAGTGGTAAGAAGAGGGGTCGCTCGTCGTCGCTCGCACATGAGCCTAAAGTCAATCTGCAGTCACCATCAAATCTAACAATAAAAGTCCATAGCCTGGGCAACAGCCTTGGGCCTTGGGCCTTGGGCCTATCAAGCCCTAAGGGTTTGATCATCCAAACCATCCTCTGCTGCCACGGAGAGAGTCGCCTCGCGCGATGAGCGCCGGCACAGCAGCGAACGGCATGGGGCACTCACGTAAGCGTGAGGCCGATGAGGCGCCCAAACCTCCTCCAACAAAATGGAAGCAGACCCTAGACCAGCTGCAGCCCGTCAAGACATCCTCCAAGTTCACGGTGAATGCATGCCTCACCTAGTTGGGGTGGCAGTGGATCAGGATCGCAACAACCTGCATGCACATGACGGGCCATGCAGACAGGCCATGCAGACACGCCTGACAGGCCACGCGGACACTGACAGGACCGTCGATGGGGAGGGGGGGGCGTGTGCGTGTGCATGCGCGCGTGCCAGCTGCCAACCCACCTGTCGGCGCCGCGTGTGCCTGTGCCTGTGCCAGGTCTCCAAGCGTATCTCGATCACCGACCACCCAGTAATTGCGTTCACCCGCAAGGCGAGTACACACGTCCCTTGCTGGCACACACACGTGCTCTGCTGGCACGCGCACATGCCCTGCTGGCACAAGCACGCCTAACTGTCGACGCTGCGGCGTCATCAGCGATCGCTGCCTGCCAAGCGATAAGGAGGCCCTACCACAATCCCATCTCCTGAGGCGCGCAAGTGAAGGCGGTCACAATGCCTCAGGCAGTCGAGGGTGCGCCTCAGGCGGTCGGAGCGCCTGAGGCGCCGCCTGATCCGCGCAAGTAAAGGCGCCGCCTGAGGCGCCGCCTCAGCCTTGGTAGGGAGGGGGCAGTTTGCCCTTGGGGCCGGGCGTGCACTGCCCAGCAGGAGGGGGACGCGCGCCTTACTGTTAGGATTTAGCGGGAATTCAGTACCTGGTACTAACTCAAGTACCCGACTTAAGAACCCGACCTAGTACCCGACTACCCGACAGTACCCGACTAAGTACCCGACTAAGTACCGGACTAAGTACCCGACCGACAACTTATTAACAAGTACCCGTGTCACATGCTAGTGTGGGAAGGGACTTAGTACCCGTGTCACACTTTTGGCATCTACAGTGCACCCCCGGGTCACCCATTAAAAAGTAGGTTAGGTCACACCATCATTACTTAAGTACCCGACTTGGTGTCACATACTTTTGGCATCTACATTCAAACGAAGGTTGGGCCACACCATCATCTCGGCCTCCACAGACGGGCGAGGCGATGTGCCCACCCTCCCTTAGACACTGTCGCAAGGGGACATTTTTGGGCCGCGGGCCACATGGCGCCCTACAGGGCCCAGAGCCAGGGAGGATGCGCGCTGTATAGCTCGAGGGGACGCACGCCGGTCGCGCGCATGAGACCGCCACACCCAAACGCCATGCACACGCACGCACGAGAAAGAGAGAGAGAGAGAGACGCACGCATGCACGCGCACGCACACGCACGCACATACACACACACACACACACTCATGCACACGCGCAAACACACACACACACACACACACACGCACACACGCCCGCCCGCCCACCAACGCGCCCGCACCCCCCCACCCACCAACGGTGTCTCCGGCCCCGCCCAACCACAGCTCATGGCCCTCCGTCCAGACTGCGCCTCCCTTGGTCAGGGCGTGGTCCACTGGTCCCCGCCAGAGTCAGCGGCTGATGCGGCGGCAGCAGCAATGAAGGTATAGAGTACGGTGTAGAGTGTTACTTTAGGGTTTAGGGTTTAGGGTTACGGTAACGGGCCATCCCCACCCAACCTGGGCCCATCCCAGGGGGGAAAAGTGGCCAAAACGGGCAACACCAAACTTTGGGAATTTCTTGTGGCTTCCCTGGTTGACCAAATCCACTTTTGACGAGTGCTTTTAAGTTGCCGCCAATCTCATTTAGATGCATGCGTCATGGGTGGCCGTGGCTTGGAGAGACGGTGAAATGCGGAACGAAACCGTTTGGCGTCAAACGCAACCGTGACGTGTAACATTTGACGCCAAACAATTTCGTTCCGCATTGCACCGCCTCTCCAAGCCACGGCCACCCACGACGCATGCAGCTAAATGAGATTGGCGGCAACTAAAAAGCACCCGTCAAAAGTGGGTTTGGTCCAGAGGCGCCACCGCAAAACATGCTGAAAGTTTGGTGTCGCCCAGCACAGTTACCCCCGCAACGCGACACGGCACGGGACCCAACGCCTCGTCAAGTTCATGCCACGGGTGGTACCGATCGGTAGGAGGCGTCGCGGGGGGCTGGATCCCCGCAGCGGCGCGGCAGGGGGTTGGGTGTGACTGTTGCATGGCGCTCCGCGAGACCCGTGACGGCCCCACGACGTATCCCAGCACATGCTCTCGACACCCATGTCTATATTACGTGTCGAGAAAGTATTCTGCTCGCTCGATGGGGCCGTTTTGTCGACTTTGGAATTTTAGGTGTGGCCACATTTTGGTCACAGGTTGGGTGGGGATGGCCAACGGCTGAGGGTTCAGGATTTAGGGTGAACGTCCACTGGTCTCCACCAGAGTCAGCGGCTGACGCGACGGTGGCGGCAATGAAGGTATGGAGTGCTACTTGGAGTTTGGGTCAAGGGTTTGGGGTTGTATGGCATAGGCTTCAAAATGGCGCGAAGGTTTTAGGGTGGTCCACTGGTCACCACCAGAGTCAGCGACTGATGCGGCGGCCGCGGCGATGAAGGTGCAGAGTGCGACTTAGAGCTGGTTTGGTTGTGGTTTGTGCTGTGCTACTCATGGTTGATGGTTAGTGGTTTATGGATGAGTCAGGGCTGAGGGTTTAGTTGGGTGAAGAGCGTGGTCCACTGGTCCCCGCCAGAGCCAGCGGCTCAAGTGGGGGCGGCAGCAATGAAGGTGGAGTGCTGCTTGGAGTATTGGGTTTAGGGTTTATGGACCATTCATGTGAACCCCCAATTACGGTGCATTGATGCGAGGGCTGTGTCAAGGGCAAAGTGCGAAAGTGCACTGGTCTCCTCCAGCGTCAGCGGCTGATGCGGCGGCAGCAGCAATGAAAATATAGAGCACGGTTTAGAAAGTATAACTTTAGGGTTTAGGGTTTAGGGTAACGGTAACGGCTGAGGGTTCAGGATTCAAGGTGAACGTGCACTGGTCTCCTCCAGAGTCGGCGGCTGATGCGGCGGCGGCAGCAATGAAGGTATAGAGTACGGTATGGGAAGGAGTTTAACTTTAGGGTTTAGGGCTAAGGATTTAGGCGTTTAGGGTTTTGGCTAACGATACAGCTAAGGGTTTAGGGTGAACGTCAACTGGTCCCCGCCGAGTCAGCGGCTGATGCGGCGGCAGCAGCGATGAAGGTAGAGAGCACGGTTTAGAGAGTGTAACTTTAGGGTTTAGGGTTTAGGGTAACGGTAACGGCTGAGGGTTCAGGGTTTAGCGTGAACGTCCACTGGTCTCTTGCCAGCGTCAGCGGCTGATGCGGCGGCGGCGACGATGAAGGTATTTGAGTGTTACTTTCAGTTTAGGGTTTAGGGCGTAGGGTTGCGATACGGCTAAGGGTTCAGGTTTTAGCGTGAACGTCCACTGGTCTCCTGCCAGCGTCAGCGGCTGACGCGGCGGCGGCAGCGATCAAGGTGCACGGCGCGACTTGTAGCTTGTGGTTTATGGTCCATGGTTGCGAGGGGGCCGAGGGCTGTGTTCAGGGTGGAGGTGAAGGTCCGGTGAAGGTCCAGTGAAGGTCGACTGACAGTCCACTGAACGTCCACTGGTCTACGCCAGATCCAGCGGCTGACGCGGCGGCTGCGGCGATGGAGGTGCAGAGTGCTACTTGGAGTTTGTGGTTTGTGGTTTAGGGTTTGATGGTATAGGTTTCAAAATGGCGCTAAGGTTTTAGGGTGAAGGTGCACTGGTCTACGCCAGCGTCAGCGGCTGACGCGGCGGCAGAAGCGTCGAAGATGTGAAGTGCTACTTGGTGTTTGTGGTAAAGGGTTTCGGGTTTTATGGCATAGCTTTTGCCCAGGTTTTGGCGCTTAAGCTTTAGGGTGGAGGTCAACTGGTCTCCGCAAAAGTCAGCGACTCATGTGCAGAGTGCAATGCTCATCCGCCTTGAGCCTGAGCCTTGCTCAGAGGTTTTCACTTCTGGCCTTTTTAAATTATGTTTTAAGCCGGCCGCTCAACGTCCAAAGGTCACCACCCAAAGCCGGCCGCTCACGCCGAAAAACAGGGATTCGCTGCTGGGGCGGCCCAGTGGATCCGCTAAGGATCTTGGTGGAATTATGGCTCAACCCGGGCCTCACGGCTCACTCCCCAATCTTAACCCGCCGGAGGCGATGTTTTGCAAAAAGGGTGTGAGAATGTCGATATTCACACTGTTCGGGCCGAATTTCGCGCGATTTCAACCTGCAACGCCAGCCCATATCTGCCTATCTCAACCCGGTGTTGCAGGTTTGCGGGTTGCGGGTTGGCTTACGGAAACACTGGGGCGGCCCCACCGCGGCTCCGTCCCTCAAGCTCAATGATTTTGTTTTGGGCTTCTGGGAGCCATTGAGAGCCATTTGGCTTCTAACGATCCCATCAGATAGAGCTCAACCAACCGAGTTGCTTGATGGTCTGACGATCCCATCAGATAGAGCTCGTCACGAGCTTGAAAATTACCGATGTTTGACAGTCAATGGTCAACACTGAGGCAGCAGTCAAGGCGGTCAACGGGACGTTGATGACTTGACGCTCCCAGAAAATAACTAAAAATAACTAAAAAACTGAAAACAAAATTGCTTCACTGCTCAAGAATCATCATTTATTGCAGGAGACTGCCAGTTTGGCTGCAGGTCGCCGTGCTTCACAACCGTTGCAGACCTAATCTAATGTAGAACCTGGGAGGCCTCATCGCCAGCTGTCCGGGGACGTCCCCCATCATTACCAGCAACCCAATGTTGAGTGAGCTCTGGGGGTGCACAGTCCAAAGTGAGCTAATTTACCCCCCCCCTCCTCTTGAATACAATCAGTGACCACCCGTCGGGTTCAGGATGCCGGGGCACGCGCCAGCACGGGTCTACTTGCACGTCAGTCCGACAGACTGTGTCACAGACTCCCTCCTAAAGCCTTCCAGTAGCTATTCAGGAATCCTGTGCTTTCTAGATTAGTACGAGGCCGTCATATGTGTGGGACACAGTGTGTGCCCTCTTGGACGAACCACATCCTTTTGACCGGATGGGTTCGACAGTCTAGGCGCAAGGCAGGGGCGCCCTGACACCCCAATGCGTGTTACACATCGTCCTGTGACAGACTGCAATTTCCATCCACACCATCGCGTGGGGCAGCCTCCTGTTGCAGCGCACCCAACCCTACCTTGGGCCCACCCTCTGGCTACAGGAGGGGTTGGGTATGGAGCCTGCACTGTGGTGGTGCTTGCTTGGTGCCCGCCACTACGTGGTTGGCGCTACCGTGGGCTACTTTTGTAGCTCGACCTTTTTGGTGGGCCTCGTGCCTGCTCTCTTAAGTCCCGCTGGAGCTTTGGAACCGAACGTGTGACCGCCGGCAGTGGATTGTAAAACAACTTGATAAGGATAATAATAATAATAATAATAATAATAATAATAATAATAATAATAATAACGCCCATTACAGTACAGGGGCTCGATTAACGGAGGCGCGTTCTCGTCGCCGAGCCCTGGACCCTGCAATGCGGCGCTGCTGGTGACTAGGATCTCCGTGCCGCTGACGAGCGGGATAAAATACGACTGGCCTGGCTCCTGCTAGACTGTCCCTTGGTGGAATCTACAGGAGCGGCTTGCCCGGCGCTGTCATGGCTTGGCGAGTAGCCGCGGCGCTGCCGCGACCCGTGCTGGGAGACGGCCCTTATCCTCCTCCCATGCAGGACGCCATGCGGCACTGATCTCGACGAGTTGATCGACGAGCGGAAGAGCTGGCGCCCGTCAATGCATGCTGGACATCGGTCAAGATGGCTGCTCGTGGGGGCGAGCTACCATCAGGGCTTCAGCGGTGGTGACCGCCGAGGCAACAACAGAGTTTATCCGCTTCACCATCGCAGCGTTTGTCACCGCGCTCACCCTCGGGGGCAATCGTCCGCCGGTGACTGGCGTCGGCATTGGTCTTCAGGCAGCCTGCCATGACGACTCTGTTTGCCCAGGCCCCCCTGGAGGGTGGGACCTGGCCATGCATGACGCATGGGGCGCAGGCAGAGCCCCATGCATGGAGTTTGACAACCATGCACCATGCCAGGCGGGGACTTTTCTGCTTCAGCGCCGCCAGTCGGCACAGCCGGCGTGGTTGGCCTCAAAGGCCAGGAGGAGGACAGTCCTTTCCTATACGCTCCTTGCCAGACATGTCCCTCAGGGACTTGTTCGGGTCCAAACTAGCCGGCGGGAGCGGTGGTCTAGACGGCAGGTAACCGGCTGGTGGCTATCGTCCTTCTCAGGGCGGTGGCACTAGGACTAGTGTTGTCTTAGCTGGAATGCCATGTAACTGTAACTGTAACTGTAACAGTACAGGGCCTGAGCCTCCTCGGGGGGGGGGTCAAAAAATTCGTTGTTTAATGCTTCGCGGGGTCGTTTTTTGTCGATTTCAGTCGATTTGACGTCCGAAATCGCGATTTTCGTGGGCTTTTAATCGTTTTCAGCTTCGTGTGGGCGCCCAAAACAGTACTTATTCGCGGAGGCTCAGGCCCTGTACGGTACTGCTTCCCTCCTCCCCTTCCCCTGCCCTTCACCCAAACTCTCATCAACCCCCTGTGGCGCCACACACGACGTAAAATCTCCCCTCCCCCCCCGCCTCGTGCGGCACACACGACTGTAAAATCCACCATCTCCACCCCACCCTCCTTTTTGTCACACACAGATTAAAACCCACCCCCACCCCACCCGCCCCCCGCGACACACACGACTGTAAAATCCACAACCCCCCCCCTGCGCCACACACGACTGTGAAAAACATCGGCATCATCACACACCCCACACACCCACACCCCACACACACATCACACACACGTTTTACGCTGCCTAAACAGACCAAGGCGAGCTCGTGCTACGGACCAAACGAGGGACTGCCAGAGCTTCGCGTCGCGCTGCGCACCAAGGTCGCGAAGCAAAACGGGCTGGCCGAGTGAGTTGGCACGCGTGTGCCTATCTGCCTGCCTGCCTGCCTGCCTATCTGCCTATCTGCCTGCCTGCCTATCTGTCTGCCTGCCTGCCTGCCTACCTGCCTGCCTGCCTGCCTGCCTGCCTGCCTGCCTGCCTGCCTGCCTGCCTGCCTGCCTGCCTGCCTGCCTGCCTGCCTGCCTGCCTGCCTGCCTGCCTGCCTGCCTGTCTGTCTGTCTGTCTGTCTGTCTGTCTGTCTGTCTGTCTGTCTGTCTGTCTGTCTGTCTGTCTGTCTGTCTGTCTGTCTGTCTGTCTGTCTGTCTGTCTGTCTGTCTGTCTGTCTGTCTGTCTGTCTGTCTGTCTGTCTGTCTGTCTGTCTGTCTGTCTGTCTGTCTGTCTGTCTGTCTGTCTGTCTGTCTGTCTGTCTGTCTGTCTGTCTGTCTGTCTGTCTGTCTGTCTGTCTGTCTGTCTGTCTGTCTGTCTGTCTGTCTGTCTGTCTGTCTGTCTGTCTGTCTGTCTGTCGAGTGGGGGCGGGAACGGTCCGCGTGTGGGGCTGACCAGGGGGCGGCGCGGCGCACACAATTTTGGCCGAGTGAGTTGGCGCGCCCAATCAGACGCCCCCCCCCCTCCTCCTTGCCCTTCCCCTGCCACACCATTCCGCCTCGTGCGTGTGTGTGCCAACACAGCCACGACATCTTCTTCACCAATGGCGGCAACCAGGCACGCATTAACCCCATCACCACACACACACCACACACACGCACACATGCAGCCACGCACACGCACACACATACACAGAGACACACACACACACACAGAGAGATAGACACGCACACAAGCACTCACTCACACACACGTGTGCACAAAAACTCACAGCCACTACATCTCCATTACCAACGGCGGCAACCTGGCCTACATGAACCGTATTACCACACACATACACACACACACACAATCACACACACACAATCACACAATCACCCCACCCACCCCCTCAAACACAGCCACGACATCTTCATCACCAACGTCGGCAACCAGGCCTACATGAACATTATAAGCACACACACACACACAATCACACAATCACACAATCACTGTTACCCACAGCCATGACATCTTCATCACCAACGGCGGCAACCAGGCCTACATGAACATTATAAGCACACACACACACACACACACAATCACACAATCACACAATCACACAATCACTGTTACCCACAGCCACGACATCTTCATCACCAATGGCGGCAACCAGGCCTACATGAACCTCGTAATCTCCCTGGTCGACGAAAGCGACAAGACAGTGCTGTTTGCGCCGGCATACTTCGACCACATCATGGTGCGGTGTTCTAGCCTTTAATTGCATGTTTATTGCTCCTATTATTGTATTTTGTGTGTATGTGTGTGTGTGTGTGTGTGTGTTAGACATGGAGCCACAAGACGGTGCTGTTTGCGCCGGCATACTTTCGCCACATCGTGGTACGTGTGGCTTTCTTTTTTCTCGTTGTGGTTCCGGGGTGTGTGTGTGTGTGTGTGTGTGTTTGGCATGGAGCGACAAGACCAGTGATTTTATTTTCAGGATTTTTATGAATTCTTCTACAGCCGGATTTATTTTTGACCGCGTTGACCATTGACATCACGTTGACCGTTTGTCCTCATCTAAAGGTCACTTGACAGCTGTAGACCAGCTCTGTCTGGCGGGCTCGGCAGACTTCCAATGCACTGAATGGGTTGAGCTTTATTCAAGGTCAAACTTCAGCCGGAGCGGCTGTGGAGCGCCGAAAAGGAAATCACTGGACAAGACGGTGCTGTTTGTGCTGGCTTACTTTGACCACATCATGGTGCGTTGTTGTCTCCTTTTTTTATGTAATGTACAGGTTGTATTGCTTCTATTCTTGTATTGTGTGTGTGTGTTTGGTATGGAGCGACAAGACGGTGCTGTTTGCTCCGGCATACTTCGACCACATCATGGTGCAATTTTTCTTTTGCTTTTCTGCCTGGTTTTTTTCTTCGTCGTTGGTTCGTTTTGTCCTTAAGTGTGGGCTCAATGTGGGTCCGGGTATGTTTTGGCATGGAGTGCCGACACGGTGCTGTTTGCGCCGAAATACCTCGACCACATCATGTTGCAATTTTTCTTCTGCTTTTTTGCCTGGATTTTTCTTTCTTCTTCTGTTCCTTTTGCTCCCAAGTGTGGGTTTAGCGTGGGTCCGTTTTTTTTTTGGCTTGGAGCGCCAAGGCGGTGCTGTTTGCGCCGGAATACTTTGACCACATCATGGTGCGTCGTTTTGCCTGTTTTCAGTGGGGGGCAAGGGCCAGGCAAGGGGGACGGGGGGAGGGGGGTCTGGGGGCTGTTTGCGCCGGCATACTTTGACCACATCATCGTGCATGTTCATTTTGTGTCTCGACGTCTCTCTCTCTCTCTCACACACACACACACTCCCTCTCTCTCTCCCTCTCTCTCTCTCTCCTTATACCTCTCCCTCTGTGTACCGTCCTTTTAAAACTACCCACCCACGCATGTCTACGTGTAGAGCCACCAGATGGTTGGCGACGCCGCCAACATCATCTACGACCCATCCACGCTCAAGCCGAGCGCTCAGTGGCTCTCTACCACTCTGTAATTTTCCATCTCTGACTCTCTGTCTCTGTGTCTGTCTGTCTCCCTCTCTCTCACTCCCTCTCTCCCTCTCTCTCTCTCTCTCTCTCTCTCCCTCTCTCTCTTGTTCTCTGTCTCTCTCTACCAACCTTGACACAACTCCGCACATGTGTGCGCATGTATGTGCGTGTAGAGCCACCAGATGGTCGGCGGAGCCACCAACATCATCTTCGGGGAGTGCGACCCTTCAACGCTCAAGCCGAGCGCTCAGTGGCTCTCTACCACTCTGTAATTTTCCATCTCTGCCTCTCTGTCTCTCTCTGTCTGTCTGTCTCGCTGTCTGTCTCTCTGTCTCTCTCCCTCTCCCTCTCCCTCTCCCTCTCTCTCTCTCTCTCTCTCTCTACCTCTCTCTCTTATTCTCTCTTATTATCTGTCTCTCTACCACCCTTGCACAACTCCCGCGCATGTGTGCGCGTGTATGTGTGCGTGTAGAGCCACCAGATGGTCGGCGACGCTGCCTGCCCATCTTTGGGGAGTGCGACCCATCCACGCTCAAGCCGAGCGCTCAGTGGCTTACTGTGCACTCCCTCCCTACCACTCTGCAACTCTCTCTCTCTCTCTCTCTCCTCACTCTCTCCCTCCCTCTCTCTCTCTCTCCCCCTGTGCTACACCCTAATAAAACACCCACGCATGTCTACGTGTAGAGCCACCAGATGGTCGGCGGCGCTGCCAACATCATCTTCGGGGAGTGCGACCCTTCCACGCTCAAGCCGAGCGCTCAGTGGCTCTCTTCCACTCTGTAATTGTCCATCTCTGCCTCTCTGTCTCTCTGTCTCGCTGTCTGTCTCGCTGTCTCTCTCCCTTTCTCTCTCTCTCTCTCGATCTCTCCCTCTCTCTCTTATTATCTGTCTCTCTCTACCACCCTGAACACAACTCCCGCACATGTGTGCGCGTGTATGTGTTTGTGGAGCCACCAAATGGTCGGCGGCGCTGCCAACATCATCTTTGGGGAGTGCGACCCTTCCACGCTCAAGCCGAGCGCTCAGTGGCTCGCTACCACTATGTAATTTTCCATCTCTGCCTCTCTGTCTCGCTGTCTCGCTGTCTGTCTCGCTGTCTCTCTCCCTTTCTCTCTCTCTCTCCCGATCTCTCCCTCTCTCTCTGATCATCTGTCTCTCTCTACCACCCTGAACACAACTCCCGCACATGTGTGCGCGTGTATGTGTTTGTAGAGCCACCAGATGGTCGGCGGCGCCGCCAACATCATCTACGGGGAGTGCGACCCTTCCACGCTGAAGCCGAGCGTTCAGTGGCTTCGCAACGCACTCGCTGCTGAGCCGGGGAGGATCAAGATGGTGACGGTGGTCAACCCAAACAACCCGACAGGTGTGTGTGTGTGTGTGTGTGTGTGTGTGTGACTGTGGGCGTGGCTGTGGGCGTGGCTGTTTGTGTATGGGTGAATGTGTGAATGCTGGGGGGGGGGGGCAGCTGTCGCCGTCACTGCCATACTCACGCACAACGACTCACCGCCCGTGCGCCTGTGCGCGTGCACACGGGCATGCTGCCCAGCAGCAACAACAACAAACAACAACAGTTACAGTTACATCGGCTTTCCAGGAAAGACTACCTCTAGTCCTAGTACCACCGCCTAGACCCAAGTCCAGTTCTGGCCCTAACAATTACTTGTGAGGGGCGGTAGCCACCAGCCGGCTGCCTGCCAACGTGTAGTCCCAGAGCAAAAAGGAGAGCTATTGTGCGACGCCTCCAAAATAGGTCCTAACTGCTTCTAGGGGATAGGGGGTCAAGTGGCGCTTGCCAATCTACTTGACCGCCGTGGTGGAGGGGCCGGCGCCTGAGGGGCAGCCGGACCGTACACCACGGCTCTCCACCCGACCCTATCCTGAGCACGCTCAAACGCCGTGTCCGAAAAAGTCTTCCAATCAGAACGAGTGCCACTAGTTTCGCCTAGCTGCTGAATCAGTAGCTTAAGAAAATAGTGTCGGGAGGAGGCTGGAGGCCGGCCTTGCTGCCGAGCCACATCCATTGTGCAGTCAAAAGTCGTACGAGGAAGACGAGAAGCCGGCATGCGCATCACATGGCCTAGCCACTGCATTGATCGCTTTGCCACAAGGCTCTCAATTGGCTCAGTGTCGCACGCCTGCCGAATATAAGTTAATCTGTGCCGGTCGACCAGGCGCACACCCAGAATGCGACGAAGGCAGTTAGAGTGGGCAACCTCCAATCGAGTCAGTTGTGTTTTAGTAGGGGCCCATGTTTCGCAGCCGTACAGAAAGTGGGGCAGCACGAAAGTGTTGTAAACCAGCATCTTAGACTGCACTTGCATCTTCTTGCTGGCCAAAATCTTATCAAAAGACGCAAACACGCCCAGCGCGCGACCGACACGCACACCGATCTCCTTTTCCACACCACCACTCTGGGTTATCCAACTCCCTAGATACTTAAATGCAGAGACGGTCTTCACTTCACCACCAGTCAGCGCAAACGTGGGCAGATCCGCGTCAAAATCTGCTGGCAAAATCATCACTTCTGTCTTGGCGGCGTTGATTTGCATGCCAAAGCTAGAGGACACTTTGTCAAGGATTTTCAGCATAAACGCCAACTGAGCTGGGTCATGCGAGAACAAACATAAATCGTCGGCATACATCAGCATTACTATGCGCTCAACCGACGACAACAACACAGAGTCGCCGGCTCGGGTCACGACTGACACGCCAGCCCCCTCTGGCATCACGTCTAGCGCCTTTTTCACTATGTGGTCAATAAAAACATTGAACAACACAGGAGCAATGACGCACCCCTGTCGCACACCAGACGACACGGGGAATTCGTGCCCGATTTTCCCAGCCAGCCGCACGGCAGCTGCGGTGTTGGTGTGAAGATCCTCCAACAGATCAATAATGTGCGGATGAACACTATATAATCTAAGGACTCTCCACAGTGCCGCACGGTTTATGCAATCGTAAGCTTTAGAATAGTCGACAAATGCCACAGCCATGCATTGTTTGTACTCGGCATGTGCCGCGCTCAGCGAGCGCAGAGTAAAAATCGCATCAACAGTGCATCTGCTTTTTCTGAAACCACACTGAGCCTCATGCAACTGACCATCAACCTGCGTGGAGACGCGGTGCAGAAGTATGGCAGCGTACACTTTCCCGGCAATAGAGAGAAGGCTTATACCGCGGTAGTTACCAGGGGAGTCACGCGGACCCTTCCCCTTATATAACGGTGTGAACATAGCAGTTTTCCATTCCCTCGGGGCTCTCCCCGACCGCCATACGGCGATGATGACCCGATGGAGCCATGCGATGGCAGGTGGGCACCGCAACAGCATGGCGTCTAGCTGGTCACCGCCCGGAGCGGCGGCCGAGCGCAACGCTCGCACACACGCTTCCGTCTCAGCCAGGTCAGGGGGACGCCCGTGCGCCTCGTCCACCTCTGTGGCAAACAACAACAACAACAACAATAACAACAACAACAACAGCAACAACAACAACAACAACAACAACAACAACAACAACAACAACAACAACAACAACAACAACAACAGCAGCAACAACAACAACAACAACAACAACAACAACAACAACAACAACAACAAAAGCAACAACAACAACAACAACACACAGGCGTCCTGCTCAGCAAAGCCGAGCTGCAGGAGCTGGCTGACGTGTGCGCCGACGGCGCGGCGTGGCTCGTGCTCGACAACACGTACGAGGTAGGTGATGGTGGGTTTTGTAACCGCGATCGGTCTGAAGACAAAGCGTGACAATATAGCGTGACGGTAGCGTGACAATTTTACAAAACCGCAAGGATAAATCGGTGCTGACAGTGGATGTTATGTCTGTGTGCCAGCTGGCACTGATGATGTTTAAGGCTCATGTCTCGGCGCTAGCCCCGACACCTCAGTGAAACTGGCTGGCTAACAGGTAGGGCCACTATCAAGCCACACAAGGAAGGAAGTGTGACACCCTCGTCGAGCCGGAGCAGCGTGGCTCGTGCTCGACAACACGTACGAGGTAGCCGGCCGCCAAATTCAAATCCAACTTCAAATCCAACTTCAAAGTGAGTCAACACGTCGAGGTCATCCGCTTGTCATCCACTCGACCCTTCGTACGTCTTCCTACAAATGAACTGCATGCGGAGCAAGTCTTCTAAAGCTTGTATGCGCCGACCGCGGAGCGTGGCTCGTGCTCGGCAACACGTATGACTTGGTGAATTGCCATGTCAGTTCTCCGCTGGCAGCCGGCTGGTGGCTGGCTACCGCGCCTCACAAGTAATTGTGAGGGCCAGAACTGGACTTGGGTCTAGGTGGTGGTACCAGGACTAGGAGGTAGTCTCCGCTGGAAAGCCAATGTTACTGTTACTGTTTTTCTCCTCCAGCCTGACCTTTCCTAAGTAAGTCTTCAAGTGAAGTTAACAAACACCTCACAACCTACTTCCCAGGACTTTGCCAACTTTGATGACATCGTCGCCACGTCAGCAGTGGGCAACGGCGCGCCGCCCACAACGTGCGGCTTCCAGTGCGTGTCTGCGCCGCACGTGGTGCACATCTTCTCGTTCTCAAAGGTTAGGGGGCGCAGATGCGCAGATTAAAACTCCCCGGATGAGTTGTGGGCCTGCGTGGTCGTGCGTGTGAGGTGGCCGGGGGGGGGGGGCGCTAGCAGGTTTCAGTGCGTGTCTGCGCCGCATGTCGTGCACATCTTCTCGTTCTCAAAGGTGGGTGGGTGGGTGTGGTGTGTGAGAGTGGGGGGTGGGGGGGTAGGGGCGTGGTTAGGGGCGTGCAACGTGTGGCTTCCAGTGCGTGTCCGCGCCGCACGCGGTGCACATGTTCTTGTTCTCTAAGGTGTGGGTGGGTGTTTGTGTGGGTGTGTGGGGTGGGGTGGGTGTGGTGGGTGGGTGTGTGGGTGCGTAGTGTGTTGAAGTGTGTGTGTGTGTGTGTGTGCAAGTGTGTGTGTGTGTGTGTGTGTGTGTGTGTGTGTGTGTGTTTGTCTGCAAGTGGGGGTTGGGGGTGGGGGCGCGCAGCCCGCAACGTGTGGCTTCCAGTGCGTGTCCGCGCCACATGTGCACATCTTCTCGTTCTTCAAGGTGTGCCTGTGGGTGGGTGGGCGTGCGTGTGCGTGTGGGCGTGCGAGTTTGGGTGTGTGTGTGTGTGTGTGTTTGTGTGGTGTACATGTGTGGGTGAGGGGAAGGGGTTGGGTGTTGGGGGGGGGGGGGCAGGGGCTTCGAGTGGCTGTGTGCGTGTGTGTGTGATAGGCTACAGCTCCCCCCCCCCACCCTTCCGCAATGCACAACACCCACACGCCTGCCCGTGACCGTCGTCGTCGTCGTCAAAAGCGTAGCACAACGGGAGCACCTAGACTCTGAGTAGAAACTCAAGACCCGAAAAGGCTACAGCTAGCAAGGCGATGACACACAGCCCGCCAGCACAGCCCCCCGTTGTGACAAACCGCAAAGAAATACCCCACACGGTCCTGAAAGCCAAGTGCGGGAATGCGAGCCCATGCCCACACTCGACAATCACTGAGGCGGCAAGCCCCTAACTCATTCCCACCGCAACTCCTCCGCCACCCCCCATGACCAAGCAGTGTGTGCCTGTCCGCACCTCTGTCCACACCGCTGCGCCGCACTTCTGTCCACACCGCTGCGCCACACCTTCGTCCACATTGCTGCCCCACACCTCTGTCCACACCTCTGTCCACACCTCTGTCCACACCGCTGCGCCACACCTCTGTCCACACCGCTGCGCCACACCTACGTCCACACCGCTGCACCACACTTTTGTCCACACCGCTGCCCCACACCTCCGTCCACACCGCTGCGCCACACCTCCGTCCACACAGCTGCGCCACACTTCCGTCCACACCGCTGCGCCACACTTCCGTCCACACCGCTGCGCCATACTTCCGTCCACACCACTGCGCCACACTTTCTTCCGCGCCAGGCCTGGATGGCCTGGATGGAACGCGTCGGCTGCATCGCGTGCCACAACTGAACAACAACTGCCTCTCAACTCGACACATTAACCACAACTGAATCCTAAAAACAACTAGCCAGGCGTACGGCATGATGGGCTGGCTGCATCACACACCGCGACTGACCCACAACTGAACCATGACTCAACCCACAACTGCCTCACAACTGACTCACAACTAGGCCACAACTGTTCCTCAACTGAATCCTAAAAACAACTCGCCAGGCGTACGGCATGATGGGCTGGCTGCATCACACACCGCGACTGACTCACAACTGCCTCACAACTGACCCACAACTGAACCACAACTGAACCACAACTGAACCACAACTGAACCACAACTGGCCCACAACTGAAACCCTTGCCAGGCGTACGGCATGATGAGCTGCCGCGTCGGCTGTGTGGCATCGCAAACCACAACTGACCCACAACTGTCCCGAAACTGACCCACAACTGACCCACAACTGACCCACAACTGCTGACCCAGAACTGAACCACAACTAAACCACTCGCGCCAGGCGTACGGAATAATTGGCCGATGGGCTGATGGGCCCCCGTTCAACACCCACCCACACTCCCGCCAATGGCAGCGTACCCATCCACACCTCCGTCCACACAACTGCCTCTACACTTTTGTCCATGCCAGGCGTACGGCATGATGGGCTGGCGCAGTGGCTGCATCACAGACCACAAATGACCCACAACTAGGCCACAACTGTTCCTCAACTGAATCCTAAAAACAACTCGCCAGGCGTATGGAATGATGGGCTGGCGCATTGGCTACATCGTGTACCATGACCCTGATGGCGACGGGGGCCTGCTGGGGCCGCAGGTGTGTGTGTGTGTGTGTGTGTGTGTGTGTGTGTGCGTGTGTGTGTGTGCGCGTGTGTGTGTGTGTGTACCACGACCTGGTGGTGATGGGGGACTGCTGGGGCCACAGGTGTGTGTGTCTTGTGTGTGCATATGTGTGTGCGTGGGTGTCTGCGTGGGTGGGTAGGGTACCACCACCCCGATGGCGATGGGGGACTGCTGGGGCCACAGGTGTGTGTGTGTGTGTGTTTGTGTGTATGTGTTTGCGTGTGTGTGTGTGTATGTGTGCGTACCACGATGGTGATGGGGGGCTGTTGGGGCTGCAGGTGTGTGTGTGTGCGTGTGTGTGCGTGTGTGTGTGTGTGCTTGTGTGCGTACCATGACCCCGATGGCGACGGGGGGCTGCTGGGGCCGCAGGTGTGTGTGTGTGTGGCTGTGGCTGTGTGTGGCTTTGTGTGCACGTGTGTGTGCACATGTGTGTACGTGTGCATGCACGTGTGTGTGCACGTGTATGTGCACATGTGTGTGTGTGTGCACGTGTGTGTGTGTGTGTGTGTGCGTGTGTGTGCACGTGCGCATGCGTGTCCATGTGCACTGCACTGCACCAAAATTCCCTGAACTACACCCCTGAGCTCAACTGCGCAGCTGATCAAGACCCAAGACACTGTGGCCATCTGCGCCAACCAGCCAGCACAGCACGCACTCTTGACCACCACCGCCCCCCCCACCACCACCACCACACACACACACGTTTTTACTGAACTGCAGTGAACTACACCCCTGAACCGAACTTCTCTGCGCAGCTGCTCAAGACCCAGGACACGAGGGCAATCTGCGTCAACCAGCCAGCGCTGCACGCACTCGACACACCCCGCCCCATCCACCCACCCCGCGCGCGCACACACACACACACACGCATTTGTACTGAACTGCACCGCACTGAACTGAACTGGACTGTGTTCTGCAGCTGTTCAAGACCCAGGACACGATGGCAATCTGCGTCAACCAGCCAGCACAGCGCTCACACGCGCACACACGTGTGCACTGCACTCACTCGTGCCCGCTCGCCCACACACACACACAGACACACACACACACACACACACACGCTCGCACACACACGCACACACGTGTGCACTGCACTCACTCTTGCCCGCTCGCCCACACACACACACACACACACACACACACACACACACACACGCGCACGCACGCACGCACACACACACACACGTGTGCACAGCACTCACTCTCGCCCGCACGCACACACGCACACACGCACACACACATACATACACACATACATACATACATACATACATGCATACACACACACACGTGTGCACTGCTCTGCTCTGTGCAGCTGCTCAAGACCCAGGACACGATGGCAATCTGCGTCAACCAGCCAGCGCAGCACGCGGCGCTCTGCGTCGTCAACGAGGCCGCGGCCGGCGGCACCTTCGCAAAGGACCACATCGCCGCGCTGCAGAGTGAGTCTTGCTTGGGGGGTGAGGGTCTAGATGGACCTCTGGTGCGTGCACGCAAACTGTCGATGCATCCCCAGTGCACGCGGCGCTCTGTATGTTCAACGAGGATGCGGCCGGCGGCACGCCTGCGAAGGCCGTGCTGCAGCGTGGGTCTGGTTTGGTTGTCGCGCTGCAGCGTGGGTCAGGTTGTGTGGGTGGGAGATTCTTTCGATCTGGTTGATTTCACAGCCTTTCGGACGCCTACGTTGGCGCATTAGACCTCTGTATGCACGCACACGCACTCGGAGGGTGTGTGTTTGGGGCAGTGCTTCTCTCAGGCACGGTGGCACCTTCGCAAAGGGCAACATCACCGCGCTGCAGAGTGGGTCTGGTTTGGGGGGGGGAGATTCTTTCGATCTGGTCGATTTCACAGCCTTTCGGACGCCTACGTTGGCGCATTAGACCTCTGTATGCACGCACACGCACTCGAAAGGTGTGTATTGGGGGGCAGTGCTCGCTGCGCTCACGCACGGCGGTGTGTTTGCAACGGACCGCATCGCCGCGCTGCAGAGTGGGTCTGGTTGGGGGTGGGAGATTCTTTCCATCTGGTTGAGCTCACAGCCGTTCGGACGCCTGCATTGGCGCATTAGGCCTCTGTGAGCTCGCACACGCACACGGAGAGTGTGTATTAGGGGCAGTGCTCGCTGCGCTCACGCACGGCGGTATGTTTGCAAAGGGCAACATCACCGCGCTGCAGAGTGGATCTGGTTGAGTGTGGGAGATTCTTTCTATCTGGTCGATTTCACAGTCTTTCGGACGCCTGCGTTGGCGCATTAGGCCTCTGTGTGCTCGCACACCCACACGGAGAGTGTGTATATGGGGCGGTGCTCGCTGCGCTCACGCACGGCGACTCGCTCGCAAAGGGCAACATCACCGCACTGCAGCGTGGGTCTGGTTGGGGGTGGGAGGGTCTAGATCGCCCTCTTGTGGGTGCGCACAAACCAAGGCGCAACATGTCAATACGTCCCCAGTGCACGCGGCGCTCTGCGTCGTCAACGAGGCCACAGCCGGCGACACTTTCACAAAGGACCGCATCGCCGCGCTGCAGAGTGGGAGATTCTTTCGATCTGGTTGATTTCACAGTCTTTCGGGCGGCTATGTCGGCGCATTTGACCTCTGTGAGCTCGCACACGCACTCGGAGAGTGTGTATTTGGGGACAGTGCTCGCTGCGCTCACGCACGGCGGTGTGTTTTCAAAGGACCACATCGCCGCTGGAGAGTGGGTCTAGTTGGGGGGTGGGATACTCTTTGATTGCTGCCCTGTGCCTGCCTGTGTGACTTGCCTCGTCGCAGAGAACCGCAATGTGGTCGCGCCCTGAGCATGCTGCCCCGCAAGATCGTCGTCGGAAGGATCAAACCACCTCTTTTCCTCTACGGATGACTGCCCTGCCTGCGTGCCGCAGAGAACCGTGAGCTGCTGCTGGACGCCCTGAGTGTGCCCCTCCCCGCCCCCAAAAGCGCCGTCGGAGCGTTCGCGCGATCTTCCTCTGGGCGCGCCTCCTGCCACTGATTCCTGCCCTGCCTGTGTGTGTGTGTGCCGCAGAGACCCGCAAGATGCTGCTGGATGCGCTGAGCGTGCTGCCCCCCTGTTACGTCGTTCGGCGCCACTGCTGCTTCCTGCCCCGCCTGTGTGTGTCGCAGAGAACCGAGCCTTGCTGGTGGAAGCCCCCGAGCGTTCGACACCCCAAGGAGCGTGCTGTGCGCCACGGCCCAGCTTGCCGCCACCATTGATTGCCGCCCTGCCTGTGTGTGTGTGTGCCGCAGACAACCGCGAGCTGCTGCTGGACGCCCCAAGCGTGCTGCCCCCCAGGAGCGTCGTCAGAGCGTCTGCGCAATCTACTTCTGGGCGCGGCTCCCGCCACTGATTCTTGCCCTGCCTGTGTGGGTCTTCTTGTTGCAGAAAACCGCGAGCTGCTGATGGACGCTTGGAGCGTGCTCCTCCACCACCACCACCACCACCACGCCGCACCCCAAAGCGCCGTCAGAGCGTCCGCGCGATCTACTCCTGGGCCCGGCTCCCGCCACTGAATTCTGCCCTGCCTGTGTGTGCGTGCCGCAGAGAACCGCGAGCTGCTCATGGATGCCCTGAGCATGCTGCCCCCCATCAGCGTCGTCGGAGCGTCCGCGCGATCTACCTCTGGGCGCGGCTCCCGCCACTGATTCCAGCCCTGCCTGTGTATGCGTGCCGCAGATAGCCCGGGAGCTGCTGATGGATGCCCTGCGCGTGCTCAGCGCGTGCTGCCCTCCCAAAAGCGCCGTCGGACGGTACACGCGATCTAAATCTCGGCTTTCCGCCGGGACTGATACCTGCCCTGCCTGTGTGTGTGTGTGTCGCAGAGAACCGCGAGCTGCTCATGGACGCGCTGAGCGTGCTGCCCCCCACGAGTCTCGTCGGAGCGTCCGCGCGATCTACCTCTGGTCGCGGCTCCCGCCACTGATTCCTGCCCTGCCTGTGTGACCTGTGTGTGTTGCAGAGAATTGCGAGCTGCTCATCGACGCCCAGAGCCTGCGCCCCCCCCCCCCCCCCAAAGAGCCGTCGGAGCGTCCGCGCGATCTACCTCTGGACGCGCCACTGATTCCAGCCCTGTCTGTGTGTGCGTGCCGCAGAGAACCGCGAGCTGCTCATGGACGCCTCGAGCGTGCTGCCCCCCCCCCCCCCTCCCCCCCAAAAGCGCCGTCGGAGCGTTTGCGCGATCTACGTTTGGGCGCGGCCCCCGCCACTGATTCCTGCCCAGCCTTTGTGTGTGTGTCGCAGAGAACCGCGAGCTGCTGATGGTTGCCCCGAGCGTGCTGCCCCCCCTCCCCCCCCAGGGCGCCGTCAGAGCGTTTGCGCGATCTACTTCTGGGCGCGGCTCCCGCCATTGATTCCTGCCCTGCCTTTGTGTGTGTGTCGCAGAAAACCGAGAGCTGCTGATGGTCGCCCCGAGCGTGCTGCCCCCCCTCCCCCCCCAGGGCGCCGTCAGAGCGTTTGCGCGATCTACTTCTGGCCGCGGCTCCCGCCACTGATTCCTGCCCTGCCTTTGTGTGTGTGTCGCAGAGAACCGCGAGCTGCTCATGGACGCGCTGAGCGTGCAGACCCCCAAGAGCGTCGTCGGAGCGTCCGTGCGATCTGCTCCAGCCCAGCCTGCCGCCACTGATGACCGCCCTGTGTGTGTGGCAGAGAACCGCGAGCTGCCCCCGAGCATGCTCCCCCCCCCCCCAAAGCGCCGCCAGAGGGTGCAGGCGATCTACGTTTAGTCTTTCTGCGGGGACTGATTCCTGCCCTGCCTTTGTGTGTCGCAGAGAACCGCAACCTGCTCATGTATGCACTGAGCGTGCTGCCCCCCCCCCCCCCCCCCCAAAGTGTCGTCCGAGCGTCCGCGCGATCCACCTCTGGGCGCGCCTCCCGCCACTGATTCCTGCCCTGCCTTTGTGTTTTGCAGAGAACCGCGAGCTGCTCATGGACGCGCTTAGCGTGCTGCCCCCCAAGAGCGTCGTCGGCGGGTTCGCGATCTACTTCTGGGCACGGCTCCCGCCCGGCTGCGAGGACGACGTGCACACGGTCGAGTTCCTCGTCAAGCACTTCGGCGTGCTCCTGGTGCGCAGAGAAAGAGGCGCAACCCAACCACTTGGCCACCCCCGGCCACCCTCTCCACCATTCTTGCCCCCCTCCCCTCCCCCCGGCCCCCCCGTAGTCCCTTCTCACGTCGCCTGTAATGCCTACTACAACACAGCCTGTAGACACCTGTTTCGCAGCACCAAACTTGTCGGCGCTCAGCCCAAATGCTGACTGAAACTGGTTGGGAGTAGTTCTTGGCACCTTGTATATATGCAGCCTCAGGGGGGACTGGCTAGGGACTAGGGCGGCGTGCACACGGTCGAGTCTCTCGTTAAGCACTGACTCGTGGTGCGTGCGTGGTGACGATCAATTTGCCACAGCCTGTTGGATACCTCTGGGGGGCATGTGGCTAGATAGGCAGGCTAGAACGACGAGCTCGCGGTCGAGTCGAGTTCCTGGTAAAGCACTTTGCTCCTGATGCTGAATCCTGGCACGCGTGGTGATGGGTGTGTATGTGCCTCCGACGAGAGCGCGTGTTGAATCACAACGTGCCCTCTGGGCTCAACTACTGGCAATCTGCCAACCGACGTACACACACACACGCACACGCGAACACACACACACACACACACACGCGCGCGCGCACGCCGCAGGTACCCGGCAGCAGCTGCGGCGTGGAGGGCCACGTGCGCATCGCGTTTGGAAACGTGGTGGGCGACGCAATGGTTGACGCGGCGGGCCGGCTCAAGCGCGGGCTGACCTACCTGGTGGAGCACGGGCTGGAGGAGCCGGGAGCACCGCGGTAGTAGCAGCGCTTCTCTTCGCGTAGTAGAATCACTGCAGCAGCACGGCTCAACCAGCAGTAGAATGGACTGTGTGACAGCTTATGTGAGCTTATTACGCTGTGCCTGTAGAACCGACTCAAGCGCGGGCTGGCCTACCTGGTGGAACACGGGCTGGAGGAGCCTGGAGCACCACGGTAGTAGAGCGCCTCGCTGCTCTCTCTGCAAAGATCACGCGGGCTGATCGTAGTAGCACCAGCAAGGCTCAACGAGCAGTAGTAGGATGAACGGCATTCTGTTGCTACAACTGATTACGCTGCGACTGTGGAACTGAGCTGGACTACCTGTTTGCTACTACTTGTTGGCGCTGCTGGCGCTTGATGATGCGCGCCTGTTGCGTACCCTGCAATAGCTCTCTTTGCCATCCATCAGAGCGCACACCTCACCCTGATGCCAAGTGTAGCATCTGCCACTGCAAACTAGTACGGCACACACACGACTCTTGTGTACGGCAGGGCGTCGCTTAAGCTTCTGCACCTGAGCGACGTCCCGCACACTGACCGGCGAGTGCCACGCACGCCGGGCATGGGCATCCAACTGCAAAATCAGGTCGGCGTTTTGTTGTTACAGCACAGAGTACAGCACATGATGATGGATGTTACAGTCAGGGACACCTCTAAAGGCGTATAAGACCGCGCTCGGCGCGTATGGCCCGAGCACCTTACTGAGATGGCTGGCTGTTGGTGGTAGGGAACCCCAACTCTGTAAAGAGCGTGGGCGCACCCCTAGGTCCCCTACCGCAGCGACAGCAAACGCTTGTTGAAGAACGCATGTGGGGAAACGGAAACGCGAGGCAGGTAAATCGCAATCGTCAAATAGGTGTGCATCAGTTATGTCACGACAGCGCGAGGGCACGGCTGGCTTCTGCCTCACGTCAAGTCGAGCGCCGTGCACGCAGGTACGCCGCGGCGGCCACCGCCCCCCGCACCTCCTCTCCAAGGCCCCCTTGTGGTGAAGGCCCCCGCTACAATCACCGGGGGAGGCTACCACAATCACTGGGGCGCCAAGCAAGCAGCACCGCAAGCGAGGCACCACACTCAGCCCTGTTCAAAGCAGCCAGAGGCAGACCCCAGGTGTAACCAACAGGCTGTGACACCATGATGCGACCAAGAAGGAGGCCCACCCCCAACCACCCAAAAGCAGTCAAACACTGCACCCGCCGTAGAACTCTACCACCACCACAAACAATGGAGAGGCCCCCCGCGCCACAACCACCGGAGATGCCCCGTACCGCGGCCGAGCAGCCCTACACCTCCCACCGCTTCTTCTCCCGCGGGCACGCGCCCTGCTGGTCGCCCGTGATGTCGAGGCTCGGCATCCGCAGCAGCGCCTTGTCGGCGACGACCGGGCCCTCGAGCGGCACGGACGCCGCGTTGATCATCGCCGCCTCCTCCTCGTCCTCCACCTCCGTCTCGCCCTCCTGCTCGTCTTCCTCCTCCCGCCGCTCGTCCAGCGACTGCTGAGCCGCGCGGCCGTCAGCCAGCACCGAGAGGTCGTCGCTCGCCCCAAGCAGCGAGTCACCACCGTCGACGTCACCACCAGCAGCCACCACGACCGCCCGCCCCGCGTGGTGGCTCGGGCTGTCTTTGTTGTTTCCGCTGTCGATGAACAGGCACGGAGACTCGTCGGGCCCGCCCCCGGGCTCGCCCCCGCCCTCCGCGCTTCCCTCGGCGTCCTCGTCGTCGAAGAAGCGCTCATCTTCGTCGTACTCGCTCCCCGGGTCGGACGGCGGCTCGTCGGCGTCGGCACCGAGGCTCGCGCGGCTGGCCTGCTGACTCGCGACCGGCGTGCGCTCCCCCTCTCGTTCTCCACCGCCGCCACTGCCACCTCTGCCGCCGCCGCCGCCATCATCATCAGAGTACTCGTCGCCCGATGGGACGTCGGAGCCCGCGCCGGCCTCGGGCCGACCGGGGAACAGACCTGCGTCCCGGAGTCCACTGAGCGGCGCCACAGGGAACGGTTCCCCCTGCTCGGAGGGGGTGCTCGAGGGCTCGCTCCCCTGCGGAACACAACCGGGTGAGACGCGAGAGCGCGCGGGTGGGGATCAGAGGATTGCTTGCGCGTGGGCGCATAGGAGCTCCTATGGCGCATGCGTGGTGGGGAGGTGGGGTGAGGGGAGTTGCAGGCTCGACGTGTGCCATGCACACGCAACAGCGGGCGCGCCACCCCCCTCACCTCTGCAATCCGGGGTGGGGATCAAAGGGGTGTTTGCATGGCGCGGCGCGTGCGGACGCATGCGGTGGATGAGGGGCGAGGGGAGTTGCAGGCTTGACACACGCAACAGCGCAACCCCTCACCTCTGCAATCCGGGGCGGCACCCCGCTCGGCCGCGCGCCGTCCCCGCCCGGCCGCGGCCGCGACGCACCCCCCTCCCCCCCCCCTGCTGCTGCGCTGCCCCCCCGGCTCCCGGACAGCGGCCTGCTGCCGCCGTGCACCGGCGCCGCATGGGGGTGCTGGTCGAGGTGGTCGTGGCGGTCGTGGTGGTCAGCGTGCAGGTCGTCGGGCGGCAGCACCGGCGGACACACCGGGATGCCGAAGCTGCCCTGCCACCCGCCGCCGGGCGCGGCGGCCATCCCAGCCGTCCCCACGTCGGAGCTGCCGAGCGCACCGCTGTTCTGACCGGGCCCACCCACGCCGCCGAGGCCCGAGCTGCCTGCGCCCCGCCGCGACGACTGGACCGTGCCTGGGCGCGACGGGGAGTGCACCGTCCCGGGGCGCTGCTGGTGCTGGTGCTGGTGCTGCGACGGTGCCTGCACCGTCCCGGGGCGCTGGTGCTGCTGGTGCTGGTGGTGCTGGTGCTGGTGCTGCTGCTCGCCCCGCCCGCCAGTCGGCAACCCAGCGCGGGACCACTCCCGGGGACTGCCGACCGCTCCTCCTCCTCCTCCGCCACCACGCATGCCGCTCAGCGCCGGCCCCGACGACGGGCGGAGGTACGCGTGTGCGCCACCGCCGCCGCTGCCGCCGACCCCGCGCGCGCTGGCGGCCCCGGGGCTCACCGACCATGGGCGTGCGCGGCGGTGGTCATCGCCATCGCCGGCTGCCGCACCGTGGGGGCTCGACGGCCCGCACACCGCCGGGGATCGGGCGCTGTTGCTGCCGGCGGTGGTGGTGCTTGTGCCCGGGCGAAAGCTGTCGAGCCCGCCGAAGAGGCCCCGGCGGTGGCGGTGAGGGTGGGGGAGCACGATGCGCGACGGCCACGCCATCTCGCGCTCGTGCAGCCTGCGGCCGCGGCGTGTGTGGGGGTGTGTGAGCGGGCGGGCGGGCATCGTGTGCGTGTGTGTGGGGAGGAGGGGGGGGAGGGGCACGATGCGCGACGGCCACGCCCGCGCTCGCGCAGCCTGTGGCCGCGGGGTGTGGGGTGTGGGTGGGCGGGCGGGCGGGCGTCGTGTGCGTGTGTGTGGGGAGGAGGGGGGGGGAGCACGATGCGCGACGGCCACGCCGTCTCGCGCTCGCGCAGCCTGCGGCCGCGGGGTGCGTAAGTGTTGGTGGGCGGGCCGGCGGGCGTCGTGTGCGTGTGTGGGGGGAGGAGGGGGGGGGGAGCACGATGCGCGACGGCCACGCCATCCCGCGCTCGTGCAGCCTGCGGCCGCGGGGTGCGTGGGTGTGTGTGAGCGGGCAGGCGTCGTGTGCGTGTGTGGGGGGAGGAGGGGGGGGGAGCACCATGCGCGACGGCCACGCCATCTCGCGCTCGAGCAGCCTGCAGCCGCGGGGTGCGTAAGTGTTGGTGGGCGGGCCGGCGGGCGTCGTGTGCGTGTGTGGGGGGAGGAGGGGGGGGGGAGCACGATGCGCGACGGCCACGCCATCCCGCGCTCGTGCAGCCTGCGGCCGCGGGGTGCGTGGGTGTGTGTGAGCGGGCAGGCGTCGTGTGCGTGTGTGGGGGTAGGAAGGGGGGGGAGCACGATGCGCGACGGCCATGCCATCTCGCGCTCGTGCAGCCTGCGGCCGCGGGGTGCGTGTGTGTGTGTGGGTGGGCGGGCATTACGTGTGTGTGTGTGTGTGTGTTGGGGCTGGATTAACGGAGGCGCGTTCTCGTCGCCGAGCCCTGGACCCAGCAATGCGGCGCTGCTGGTGACGAGGATCTCCGTGCCGCTGACGAGCGGGGTAAAATACGACTGGCCCGGCTCCTGCTAGACTGCCCCTCGGTGGAACACTTCAGGAGCGGCTTGCCCGGCGCTGCCATGGCTTGGCGAGTAGCCGCGGACGGCCCTTATCCCCCCCCCATGCAGGACGCCATGCGGCACCGATCTCGACGAGTTCATCGACGAGCGGAGGAGCTGGCGCCCGTCAATGCATGCTGGACATTGGTCAAGATGGCTGCCCGTGGAGGCGGGCTACCATCACGGCTTCAGCGGTGGCGACCGCCGAGGCAACACAGAGTAAATCCGCTTCACCAATCGCAGCGTTCGTCACCGCGCTCATCCTCGGGGTCGCTCGTCTGCCGGTGACTGGCGTTGGAAGGTCTTCAGGCAGCCTCCATGACAACTCTGTCGTCCATGCACCCCTGGAGGGTGGGACCTGGCCATGCATGAGGCATGGGGCGCCGGCTGAGCCCCATGCAAACGAGAGCTGGACAGCCATGCACTGCCAGGCGGGGACCGTTCCAGTCAGCGCCAGTCGGCTCTGCCGGCTTGACTGGCCACAAGGCCACTACTGTGACCCTGAGGAAGGTCCTCTCCTATATGCTCCTTGCCAGACATGTCTCTCAGAGACCGCTGATTGGGGTAGTCTAGCCGGCGGGAGCGGTAGTCTATCGGCCGGGAGCCGGCGGTACTCTAGTACTTAAGTGTGCTGGAGTATCGGCGGGTGTCTCTAGTAGAAGAGTAGCCTGCTAAGCTGGAACCCCCGTATTACTGTGTTACTGTGTGTGTGTGTGTGGGGGGGGGAGGTGAGAGGAGATGATGCGAGCAGAGCGCTCGATCCGTGCCGCCGAGCGCGCCGCCTGCTGCCCCCCCCCCCCCCCCACTGTTGCTATCTGCTAGTCCACTCTAGATGGGGGCTCGTGTGTTACCTGCTCTTGCGTGAAGCATCTGCTGCTGCGGCCCTCTCTGATGCAGAGCGCTCGATCCGTGCCGCAGACCGCGCCGCCTGCCGCCCAGCCGCCTGCGGTACAACAGCAACACACAGAATCAGAGCCAGGCCTGCTTTCGTCCCGAGCACAACCTGTGCAGCAGCCTTGCTTGTGCACGCGTGTGCGATGGCTGAACGGGGGAGCAGTGTGTGTGTGAGTGTGAGTGTGCATGCATATGTGCAGGGTGGTAGCCTTGCAGGGGTGTGTGTGTGTGTGTGTGCGCATGGCCGCCCACCCACCCACCTCATCGACCGCCTTTGACGCCACCCACGCCTCGTGCGACGACACGCCGACCCCGTACGTGCGCGCGGGGCTGGCCTGCGCGGCGGCGCGCGCAGTCTGCGCGCGCGCGCGCATGGGCGAACCCCACACTGTCGCGCTCGCGAGCTCAAGCCCTGGTCCCCCACGCGGGCTGGACACGCGCTTGCCACCATCGCTGGGGCTTGATGGGCCCGCGCTGGTGCCGCCGCCGCCGCTGCCGCCGGGGCGCACAGACTGCGCGCGCGCGCGCCGTGCGGCCGCCTTGGCGTCTGCGTAGTCGGGGCCCACGGGCGGCGACACGCCGACGGCGGCAGAGTGCGCCTCCCACGCGAGCAGCGCCGCAGCCACGTGCTCGGGGGGCGAGCCGGGACGCTCGGCTGCAGCGGCGCGCAGCGCACCCGTGGCCTCGACAGCGCACGCCGCAGACGCGAGCAGCGCGTGCGCCACGCCGGCCGCGGCAGCCGCGTTGTGCGCGCGCGTGAGTCGCGCGCCGTCGGCCACCCCGAGCGCCGCGCGGAGCGACGCCGCCGCGGCTGCGCGTCGCTCCAGCACGACGTGCGCCCACGCCGAGGGGCCGCCCGCTGCCAGGGCTGTGGCCTCGTCAATGCGGTCGCGCAGCGCAGCCAGCAGCGCGCGCGTGCCGCGCAGCACCGCAGCGTCGCTCGTGGCCGGGTCAACCAGCGCCCTCGCCTGCCCGCACGAGTACGCCGACGCAAACGTGGCGTCGCAATCGCCGTCGGCACGACTCCCACCCCTGCTCGCCGCCTCGGCCTCGGCGGGCGAGCCAGCTGCTGGCGGCGGCAGCGCGTCGCACAGCGGATTGCCGCGCAGGTCGAGCACGCGGAGCTCGAAGCACGTGGCGAGCTCGATTGGGACGCCGTTCAGCTGTGTGTGTGTGTGTATGTGTGTGTGTGTGTGTGTGTGTGCATACATGCGCACACACACATGCAGCGCGCCATCATGGCATGGCATCCATGGCCTTGCCCACCTGATTGCTGTGAAGGTCTAGCATTTTCAGCCTTGACAGCCTGCCTATTCCCGGAGGAAGGACCGTCAGCTGGTTGCGATCAATCTTCAGAACCGTGAGCGACGTGAGCTTATAAAACAGGCTCGCGGGCTGCAAACTTGTGAGGTTGTTCCTGGAAAGCGATAGCTCCCGCAGCCGCCGCTTGTTAACGAGCTCCGCAGGCACCTCAGTAAGGCCGCAGCAGTCGGCGCGCACGGCTACTTCGTCCAGGAGTGCCACCTGCATGCATGGCAGGTGCGCATGCGTGGTGTTGCAAAAGCAAAAGCAAGTGCACCACTAACTCTCACTAACACGCCCGCTTAATTTCACACACACACTCCCTCACCGTGAGCTTCTTGCTCGGCAGCATCGTCTCGCTTTTTTTTGGCGGGGCTCTCAGCACTTGTGCACTTGCACCTCCAGTTGTCATGTTTGCTTGGCGAGATTATCGCCAAGCGCAGTCGGTATATTCACCGGCATTTTCCAGAGGCCAGAGGGTATACATGTGTGCTGCCCACACTTGTGGCTTTTCATGGATCCACGCGCCATACGAAAATCACGTCATCATGTTGGAGGGGGGGCTGGGAGCCGAAGACCTACGGACAGGCTGCATCCCTTCTCTCTCTTCTTCTTCTGCTTGCTCGCCGTCTGGTGGTAGAAGGCAAATTCTGGAATGGCAAGTGCAACGGAACCGGACGCACGGAACAAGCGGGATTGGGCTCTACATCTGCGAGCGGAGGACGCGGCGCGGGGCTTCAGACCCTAGCAGGCGGCGCTGGTGGTGTGGTTGCAGGCATGTATCAGAGCACTAGCTGCCTTTGGTTCCATCCCGGGTGTTGAAAAGTCTCTGGGTGTGTTCATCAAGCACGCTCTGGTGCACCCAATCGTCACCCCGATCGCCTCAGGTGCGCACCACCTGAGGCGGAACTCGCTAGCGCTCTTGCCTGCGTGCCTGGTCTCCGGTGAGCTGAGATTGCGACTGCTGTGCAACGCAACTCCCTCGCTTATTTGATGATGATGATGATGGATGTTACAGTCAGGGACACCTCTAAAGGCGTATAAGACCGTGCTCGGCGCCATATGGCCCGAGCACCTTACTGAGATGGCTGGCTGTTGGTGGTAGGGAACCCCAACTCTGTAAAGAGCGTGGGCGCACCCCTAGGTCCCCTACCGCAGCGGCAGCAAACGCTTGTTGAAGTCGGTGAGCGCATGTTGGGAAACGGAAAACGCAAGGCAGGTTCGTCGCCAATTGCCAGAAGAGACATCCCCCCGTGGGGAGAAAGGCCAAGACGTGGCCGAAAAGGATATCCAGCCGGGCCGCAACCTCTAACGTGTTAAGGGGTTTTCTAACTGGGATTTCAACCAGCATTCACAGGATTCTCAACCTGTTACCCTTAACCCGGCTCTGAGCAGAAGCTGACCCCTTGTAGTATTTAACACATGTGGTGGGCTCATGTACAATCGCCTGCACCAGCTGTCACACATCCTGCTCCCTACGCCAACCTCAGCACGCCCACGGGGTCGTGCACAGAAACAAGCCGCTGTGGTGTAAATACGCTGAACAAGGCCGAATACGCTGCCTTGTACGCGCGTCACACACGACTGCAAAATCCATGGTGATAAGTTATTGCTGCGCCGAGTGGGCCACGAGCGCAGCCCCGGGGACACAGAAACGAACAGGGGGACCAGAGGCGCTGACCACGGGAGCGGGCGCGAACCGCGGCTCAGCTCGGTCAGCGCTTGCCGTCGCCGCTGCCGTCGTCCGAGCTGTGCTCCCTGCCGGCGCTGTGGTCCCTGCCGCCCCCGGCAGGCGGCGCACGCGCCCCCGGCGCGCGCGGCCGCTTCTTCACGCTCGGCACTCCAGGAGGGGCCGTGGCGCCGCCACCGCCGCTGCCCGACCGGCCCGCCGGGGTCATCATGCCCGCGCCCCCCGGGGTCATCATGCCCGCGCCCGCGCCCATGGGCCCCATCCCGAGCTGCTGCATCAGGCCCATGCCCATGCCCATCACACCCAGGTGGGCCATGCCTGGCGGTAGCATGCTCATGCCCATGCCCAGCTGGTGCTGCCCAAGGTGGTGGTGGTGCTGGTGCTGGTGCTGCATCGTGTTGCGCCGCGCCTTGCCGCCGCCGCCCCCCGACGCCTGCGCGAGCTGCATCGCCTGCGCGAGCTGCATCGCCTGCTGCTGCTGCTGGTGCTGGTACATCATGCTCATGTTGAGAAGCATCGCCTGCTGCGCCTCGGGCGACAGCATCGGGCTGAACGGCCCGCCGCCGACGCCACCGCGCATCCCGCCGTGGAACAGCTCGTGCGTAAGCCCGCCCACGAGCGGGTAGTGCGGCGTGTCCTCCGCATCCCCCTCGTCCTCGTCGCCATCGTCGCCCCTGCCCTCGCCGCCGCGACTGCCGCGCCGGCTGCCGCCCTTACCGCCGCCCTTGCTGCTGCTGCTGCAGCCCTTGAGCTTGCCGCCGGTGGTCGGCGTGGCGGCGGCCGTCAGAGCCTTGCCACCGCCTTCTGAGCCGCCCCTGCCACCCCCGCCCGCCGCCTGGCGCTGACCCGGCTGGCCCTTCCCCGAGTGCGCAAACATGCCCCCGTACGGCACGCTGCCCGCCCCATGGGGCAGCGACATGCCGCCGCCGAACAACGGGCCCACGGGCCCGTCTCCTGGTGGCAGCGCCGGTGCGCTGGCGGCGCTGCCGGGCGGCGTCATGTCCGAGCCACAGCTGTCAGAGTCAGCGCCAGTGTTGCGTGCGTCGCGGCGGGCAGGCGCGCCTGCTGCAGCCAGCTTGCTACCGCTGCGCCGCCCGGTGCCGCCCGCAGCCGTGCCGGTTCCGCCGCGCCCACCACCGCCACTCGCGGACGAGCGCGCCGGCGACGCAGCGGCTGGTTGCTTGGGTGTCGGTGCAGACGCCTTGATTGACGCAGCAGCCGTTGTTGGGGTGTCGAGCGCGGCGCCTGCCAGCAGCTCGAGCGCGCCAGCAGCGGCCAACAGTTCATCGTCCTGCTGCCCGCGTGCTGCCGCCCTCGTTGCATGGCCCTGTACTTCCTGCTGCTGCTTCTCTGCCGACGCCTTGGCCGAGGAGGGCTCGGCCTTTGGCTTGGGCCCACCTGCGCCAGCGCCGGCGGTGGTGCGCATGCGCAGCGCCGGCTTCTGCTGCTCCTGCTGCTGCTGCGGTGGAGACTGCTTGGTTGGTGCGCTCGCGGTGCCGCCGCGGCTGCCGCCCTCAGAGCTCTCCTGCTCTGATGAGCGCCCACCCGTGTGCGGGTGGTGCCGGTCATCGGCGCCACCTGCGCTGCCCGGCATGCTTCGCGGGGAGCCGCGCATGGCGCCAGCGTGCCCCAGCATGTCGGGCATACCACCAAACATGCCGCCCATGCCGCCCATACCGCCGCCCGCCATCATCGCCATGCGCTGCTGCAGCAGCGCCGCCTGCAGCATGCTGGGGTGCATGAACGGCATGCCGGGCCCCATGCCCATGCCGTGCGCGCCCATGCCCATGCCCATGTGCATCGCAGGCGCACTGCCGCCGCCGCCGCCGCAGCCGCCGCCGCGACTGCTGGGCCCACCGTCATCGTCCGAACCCTCACCCTCATCCGACTCTGAGTCATCGCCCCGCCGCCCCTGCCGCCGCTGCTGCTGCTGGAACTGCTGCTGGAACTGCTGCTGCTGCTGGAGCTGCTGCTGGAGCTGCGGGTGCATCCCGTATGGCGACCCAAACCCCATGTGTGGCGCCATGTGGCCCATCATCTGGCCCGGATGCATGCCGCCGCCCGTGGGCGTCTGCCCGCCCGCCGCACCGGGTCGTTTCTGTCCTTGCGGTGGGCGATGGATTACCGGCCCCTTGCTGTCCTTGGGCTCCTCGATGACAAAGCCGTGCTGCTCGAGCCAGCGCCCCACCGAGATGGTGGCGCGCCGGTTCTTGCCCTGCTGCTCCACCTTGATGCTGCGTCGCCACTTTTTTGATGCAGCCATGCCTGCAGGCGTGTGTGCGTGCGTGCGCGTGTGTGTGTGTGTGTGTGTGTGTGTGTGTGTGTGTGTGTGTGTGTGAGGGCAAGCAGCGCAGACAGTGGCGGCATCCTGTGCGCACATGCTGACTGTGCAAGCTGTGTCTGTGTGTGTGCGCACGCACACACGCACGTGTGCGTGCACTTGTGCATGCGTTTCTGTGTGTGTGTGTGTGCGCGTCATCAGCATGCGGCCAGCACACGGTCGACATCCCCAGCGCATGCGCATGGGACGCACCCATGCCGGCGCATTACCTGCATGCCTCTCGAACTCGGTCGGCGTCATCACCCTCCCCCCCTTGGTGGTGTTGGAGCTCGCGGTGCACTCGCCGCACTTGCAGATGATGGCCTGTGTTGTGATCAGGAGCGTCCCGGGCACGCCGTTGCAAAATACATCGACCTGTGTACGCGCACGCACGCGCGCGTGTGCGTGAGTACACACTCGTGTGTGTGTGTGTGTGTGTGTCTATGTGAGTGCACGCGCGTGTGTTTGTGTGTGCGTGTGCGTGCGTGCGCATGTGTGCATGTGCGTGCATCATGCGACAGCATCGACTGGTGCTGCATGCGCGCATGCATGCACCAACCTTGTCAATCGCCTGCGGAAGCCTGTCACTCGCAGCTTCAAGCGGGTGCACTCCCTC
Source organism: Chlamydomonas sp. UWO 241 (assembly GCA_016618255.1). Classification (NCBI taxonomy): domain Eukaryota; kingdom Viridiplantae; phylum Chlorophyta; class Chlorophyceae; order Chlamydomonadales; family Chlamydomonadaceae; genus Chlamydomonas; species Chlamydomonas priscui. The sequence continues at coordinate 69,337 of VFSX01000088.1, forward strand.
TGTTACGGCTGCAACCGTGGCGGCTGGACTGCTCATGATCTAGCTTTCCCGAGGAGGCCCGCCTCTGCCGCTCCAAACCGAGCGAGGCGACAGGGGCGAGGCAGCACAGCACACAGCCACCGTGGGTTGCGTGTGTCACCCCCACGCCACTACACACGCATGAGTATCCACCTGGTGAGGTGAGGAGGCCATGGATGGGGCGGCGTTTGCGTTCGCGTAGAGCACAAAAGCCCCCCCCTCCCCGCGCCACGCCTCCTTCGACCGACACCATCCCCGCAGCGCACCTGTTCTTCACGAGCCCCAAATTAGGCCACCATAGCAGCCTGTATCAGCAGAGCTCGGGGAGATTAGGGGGGGCTCAATTTGCCTCTCAAGCAACCTCTGTTTGGAACGTCAAACAAACTATGTGAACGGTGGGAGGAGATGGTTGTTGTTGGAGGGCACCACGAGTGCGGGCCTGCGCATCTCCATGGGCCGCCCCAAAAATGTGGCCTTGTCAGCCAAAGTTGTTCAAGTCCAAGTTGAATAACTTTTGCTCTTGCAAGTCGTGCACACCCGCATCTCGAAGCACGTGGCGGGATCCAGCCAGCTGCAGGTGGTTATTTTCGCGCGAGTGTGTTTTACGTCGTAACCTAGCCGTCCGCCCGCGCCGTTGTGGCCAGTGACGCGTCTGCATATGTGGGGCTGATCATTCGAACGGAACCCCTGCGGACGTGAGTGGCGCGCATGCTCACATGCACATGCCATGCATGCCCGCCGCATTGCCCGCCGCATGCCCCGCAGCACACAATGGCCAAACGCCAACGAGCGCCTGACATTCACCCTCCTGGACGCCATACCACGTCCACCTGCTTGGGGCCAATGCCCCCGCCCGTGCGCATGAACCCTAACCCACTCATTATTCTGGCGGCGTGTCAGCACACGTAGGTCTTCCTGCGCCCCGGGTGCCTGCGACCTTTCTGCTCGCTCACGTTGATCGCTTCACACGCACGCACGCAAGCCCTACGCCGCACTCGATGCCTGCTCGCCCGCCGGGACTCGAGGAGGCGTGTGAGGAGGCGTGTGCGCAACCGCTCGCTCTGGGGAAGAGGAAGAGGAGAGGGCAGCCCTGTGACGAACCTGGCCGCCTGTGCCATCCCTCTGGGACGGCACCCAGCTGCTGAGCCTCGTGCAGCTGGGTTGCAGACCCCAGCTGCACCACCAGCTTCGGTCGCGATGCAGCGGAGCGGCAGGAGCACTGGTCTGGTGGACACCGCTGAGAATGCGGTCTCCATCGCCACTGCTGGTGCCATTCCTTTGCTGATGAAGCTGGTCGAGCGATCGAGGCTCGTCTGCTGTGATGCTTCAACACGCAGCCGGCACCCTGATGAAGCTCACTGTTGACAACGCAGAGATCACGGTACTGGTTAGGCTGGCGCGCTGCGTGGCCTTGCAGACTCTCCCACTAGAGACGTGGGTAGGCCTTAACTCACGCCCTGGGGTCCTCCGGGTGCGTACATGCTAAAACTGTATTTATTTATTTAAAACCAGCGATCGCGATCTCCAAAACGCCGCCGCCGGTGCCCCCCTGCAGCTGCTGGCCCCGAGTGCGCCGAGGTCACAATGCCTGCGACGGCATACACACTGTTAGCGTTCTTGGCTATGGCTATGCCGAGATCCGCGTCGCTGTTGTCGCTGTCAGCTGCGATATGCTGCAGGAGCTGACCAGGCTGAGTTTCACGAGCTTGCTCTGAATTTGACCGTCTCAGGAGCCGAAACGGTACGCCACGCTGAAATTTGTGCTGCTAATCGATTTGTGGTACTAACCAATTTGCGCTGCTAACCAAACTCCATGAAGCCCAGACCAAACTCCCATGGCGTGGGCTCCCGACTGCGAGACCCTCCCAGGTGGTGGCCGCGCTCGTGGTGGACGCAATGGAACGCGGCCGCTGCCACCTGTGGCGCATCACTCGCCCGCGTGATGGTGTGGTGCCCCCTGCTCGCTCAGTGGCGGTTGGGCGGGCGGGGGCGCTGGCGACGATTGATTTGTGGGACGCGCTGGCGTCTTTTGCTGCGGGCGGCGTGGTGCCGCGAGGATGGGCGGGTGTGGTGGGCCCGACCCACCCCTTCGTTGGAGTGGTGGACGGCGGGCTCACTCTGAACAAGACATCCTAGGCCCCTGGGGGGGTCTGTGAGGGGAGGTGACGTCATACGCGTGCGCTGGCGGGTGTGTTGTGGTCGCTGAGTTGAGTGTTGCGGCGGGTGTGCTACCAGCCCCGCTTCCACTGGTTTGGGGGAGGGCTTTCTGGTCCCTTCATGGTTTTATACCTTGGGCCTATCCTCCGGCCACTGGAGGGGTTAGGTGTGGAGCCTGCACCGTGATGCTGCTTGCTTGGTGCCCGCCACGCCGTGGTTTGGTGCTACCGTGGGCTACCTTTGTAGCTTTACCTTTCTTTGGTGGGCCTCGTGCCTGCTCTCTAAGTCCCGCTGGAGCTTTGGAACCGAACGTGTGACCGCCGGCAGTGGATTGTAAAACTCTCATCATCCCAGACTGGGCGGCAGTTAGCAAGGGGACTCTTGGGGACTCCCCTCCCCCCCTTCCCCCTCTCCCCGCCCCCTTTCTCCACCTGGCAGGTGCAAGTTATGTACTGCAGACCTCAACCAACCGACAAAAAGGCCCCCCTCTGGGCCCCAACCTCTCCCACACCCACGCCCTGAGATCGCTTGCGTTCCGTCCGCGCGCGATAGATCAACAATATGGATCCTCGGACGTGATGGTGGGTGGCCTGTGCATGCATCGGTTGCTGAGAGGGAGCGGTAGCGCTGACTCTTGCATCACCCCACGCAGGGCGCGCAACAGAGTAACAACTCGCCGCGTCGTGGCAGCCTGTCTCGCGACTCCCCCTACGCGCGCAGCAAGCTGCGATCGCCGGTGTCAGCGGAGGAGTACCTGTCGAGGCTACAACACTCGCATGGGAGCCATGCAGTGGCCTTCGCCGGGAGCAGGCTCAACGTGCGCTGCTCGTGGGCGTCGTCACGGGGCTTCTACCCCAACAACCCGTTGAAAGAAAATCAGGACGCGCACTGCGAGCACATGCCGTACGGGGGAGAGCCAGAGCAGGCACTGTTTGCAGTGTTTGACGGTGCGCTCCATGCATACGCCATGCGCCATGTGCATGCCCCTCCTCCCCATGCACACCTGGGGTGCGCATGCGGCGCACACCCACGGGATATGCGGTGCCATGCGTGCAGCATATCCGCAGCACTGGTGAATCGTGACATGATTCAAATCATCAGAGACGCTGCCTGTTACACTGCCCGTCACACACGACTGTAAAATCCAACATCATCAGAGAGACCGTCTCTAAGGCGCACTCTCGAATGCACACACCCACACGACCACTCACACACACACACACACACACACACACACACACACACGATCACTCACACACACTATCACACCAGGCCACGGACAGTTCGGCTCCGAGTGCGCGCAATTCGCGCGCGACAAAGTCCCCGAGCTCCTGCTGCACGCGCTGTCTGGCGGGGGCATGTTTGGCGTGCCGCCGCCGACCGCGTTCCTCACAGCGATGGTGACTGCAAACGTACAGCTGCACGCGTCCCCGGCAGTGGACGACAACATGAGTGGTGCGTGTGTGTGTTCGTGTGTGTGTGTGTGTGGAGGGGAGAGCAGAGCCTACGTATGATGGTGACTGCAAACGTGCAGCTGCACGCGTCCCTGGCAGTGGACGACAACATGAGCGGTGTGTGTGTGTGTGTGTGTGTGTGTGTGAGTGTGAGTGCGCGCTCACACACACACACACACACACATGCACATGCACATGCACACGCACACACGCACCCTCCAAAGCCCCCCCCCTCCAAGCACACACGCGCAGGCACGACCGCTGTGGCCGCTCTGTGGTGTGGCCGCATGCTGCATGTCGCAAAACACACACACATGCACACACACACACACACACATGCACACACACACACAAACGCGCGTAGGCACGACCGTGGTGGCCGCGCTGCTGTGCGGTTCTCATGCTGCATGTCGCAAACACAACACACACACACACACACACACACACGCAGTAACAGTAACAGTAACACGGGGTTTCCAGCTAAGCAGGCTACTCTTCTACTAGAGATACCCGCCGATACTCCAGCACACTTAAGTACTAGAGTACCGCCGGCTCCCGGCCGATAGACTACCGCTCCCGCCGGCTAGACTACCCCAAACAGCGGTCTCTGAGAGACATGTCTGGCAAGGAGCATATAGGAGAGGACTTTCCTCAGGGTCACAGTAGTGGCCTTGTGGCCAGTCAAGCCGGCAGAGCCGACTGGCGCTGACTGGAACGGTCCCCGCCTGGCAGTGCATGGCTGTCCAGCTCTCGTTTGCATGGGGCTCAGCCGGCGCCCCATGCCTCATGCATGGCCAGGTCCCACCCTCCAGGGGTGCATGGACGACAGAGTTGTCATGGAGGCTGCCTGAAGACCTTCCAACGCCAGTCACCGGCAGACGAGCGACCCCGAGGATGAGCGCGGTGACGAACGCTGCGATTGGTGAAGCGGATTTACTCTGTGTTGCCTCGGCGGTCGCCACCGCTGAAGCCGTGATGGTAGCCCGCCTCCACGGGCAGCTATCTTGACCAATGTCCAGCATGCATTGACGGGCGCCAGCTCCTCCGCTCGTCGATCAACTCGTCGAGATCGGTGCCGCATGGCATCCTGCATGGGGGGAGGATAAGGGCCGTCTCCCAGCACGGGCCGCGGCAGCGCCGCGGCTACTCGCCCAGCCCTGGCAGCTCCGGGCAAGCCGCTCTTGTAGTGTTCCACCGAGGGGCAGTCTAGCAAGAGCCGGGCCAGTCGTATTTTACCCCGCTCGTCAGCGGCAATAAGATCCTCGTCACCAGTAGCGCCGCATTGCTGGGTCCAGGGCTCGGCGACGAGAACGCGCCTCCGTTAATCGAGCCCCAACACACATACGCACACACACACACACACAAACACACACACATGCACACACACACACACACACACACACACACACACGCCCCCCCCCGCACCCACACGCGCAGGCACGAGCGCTGTGGCCGCACTGCTGTGCGGTTCGCATGCTGCACGTTGCAAAACACACACACACACACACACACACACGCATGCACACACACATGCACACAGAGAGAGAGAGAGAGAGAGATATCGTTACAGAGAACTCTGCACGGCAGACCTAGATAGGCTGTTTCTAGTCATCAATTGAGGAGATTCCGTTTGAAGGCGGGAGACCAACCGTGCGCCAGCAAGAGGGTGAACAACCTCATTCGTAAAGCAGTGGGGGAAAGGGGCAGTGGCGGGTCATTGACGGCTGTGTTCGTCAATCCGCCTCGACTGAGTTTAAACTAGGTGTCAGCAGAAGGACTTCCACAGTTGTGGAAATCATGCTAAGATGATCCACTCGGTGGTGACTCGCTCGGCGAACTCGGGCGCTCGGGGATGTCGCGTGTGAAGTTGAAGAGATTGATGTTTGCGGAGGGCGTAGAACGTGACTGAGTGGGCGCAAAAGTCGCCGGCGTGAGCCGGAAGAAGGTGATGGCGCCGCCGGCATAGAGCGTAGTCGTGTCCGAACAGCGGTAGTCGTGCAAGTGGGAGGCAGTGGGAGGGAGGCAGCGGGAGGGTAGTCGGAGGGAGAGGGGGAGGCGCGGGGGAGGGTTAGGGAGGGGCGAGGGGCACAAGATGGGGTGGGGTGCAGCGGGGATGGAGGGGTGGAAGACAGGAGAAGGGAGGGAGGAGAGGGGAGAGAGGAGGGAGCCACACTGTGGCCCGGCCACATGGCGCATACATAGGCGCTGGTAGCATGGGGGGGGGGTGCATGGGGTGCATGTGCGCGCATGGGGCGCATGGGGAGGGGCAACTCCATGTGACGAGCATGTGGGTGTATGGAGGTCGACGGGGCGGCAGTGGGATAAGCGGTGGGTTTCTTGAGGTGGGGCGTGGGGTCGAATGAACGACTGGGCAGTGGGCGGTGGGCGGGACGGTGGCGGCTATGTGTGTATGTGTGTGTGCATGCACACACACACATGCACACACACACATACACACACATATGCACACACACACACACACACATGCCCCCCCCCCACACACACGCGCAGGCACGACCGATGTGGCCGCGCTGCTGTGCGGTTCGCATGCTGCACGTCGCAAACACGCACACACAAACACACACACATAAACACACACACACACACACACACACACACACACACACCACGCACCCCCCCCACACACACGCGTGGGCACGACCGCCGTGGCCGCGCTGCTGTGCGGTCGCATGCTGCACGTCGCTACCCCCCCCCCCCCGCACACACACACGCCCCCCACACACACGCACACACACGCACGCCCCCCCCACACACGCCCCCACACACACACACGCGCAGGCACGACCGCTGTTGCCGTGCTGCTGTGCGGTCGCATGCTGCACGTCGCCAACGTGGGGGACAGCCGGTGCGTCCTCGCGGAGCCGTGTAGTAGGATACCAGAGGGAGACAAGGGAGGGGGGGAGGGATGAGACAGACATGGGAGGGGGCTCACACACACAACATGCGCGCGCATGCACATCCCACCCTGATGCGCCACCAGAGGCGTCCGAAGGACTGTAACATCAGCCACACTCACTCCAGTGTCCACTTTCCACACACACACACACACACACGCACACACACACACACGCACACACATACACACAAACACACACACACACACTGCAGGTGCGTCCTCGCGGAGCGAGGCGACGACGGGCGCCTCGTGGCACACGACCTGTCGCTCGACCAGACGCCTTACAGGGCCGACGAGTGCCAGCGTGTGCGGCGCGCGGGCGCGCGCATTGCGACGCTCACGCAGGCGCAGAACGGGATGGAGTCGAGCGAGATATACATCAAGGTGTGTGTGTGTGTGTGTGTGTGTGTGTGTGAAATGGGATCGATTCGAGTGAAGCGTTACTGAACGTGGGGAACGAGAGAGTGTGAGTGTGTGCTGTGTGTGTATGCGTGCACATAACAGGATTGAGTCGAGCAAAACATACAACAATGTGTGTGTGTGGAGTATGCGTGTGTGTGGGCTCCCCCAAACCAAGGTTACTATACACTCGACTGAGGCGCTGGTTGGACACCCGCTACTTCAAGAGACATCCTAAGTGGTGCACGTGTCAGACCTCGCAGCAAGTGCCGGGGGCTGTATACTTGCGAGCAGTACAGGTGACGCTGCTGCTGCATGGGCGCGCCGCCGGCTCCGAGAATGCGCCCAGACGCGCCAGCAGCCGCGCCGGGGGGCACAAACACGTCGCCGTCGGTGTTGCTGCTGGTGTCACCACTGCTGCTCCCTCCCTGGTTCCTGTTGCTCTCTTGTCACCACTGCTGCTCCCGCCCTGGTTCCTGTTGCTCGCTCGTCGCGAGCAGAACAGGCGACTGCCGGTGCATGCAGCTCGCGCGCGTGAAACGCTCTGATGGATGATGGATGGACAGGATGTTTCCTTTTCGGCTCAACACAGCCATTTGGCTGTATTCCGGCTGTACTTTGACCTTGAGCACAGCTAAACCGATTCAGTGGATTGGTAGTCTGACAAGCCCGCCAGACAGAGCTCGTCAAGAGCTTTCAAAAAACCTAAATATGATGACAAACTGTCAACGGGAGGTCAACGATCAACACGGTCAAAGCAAAATCTGGCTGTGGAATAATTAATTAAAAATCTTGAAAATAAAATCACTGTGGGTGGATGTGTGTGTATCCTGCCGCGTGTGTCGCCCCCCCTGCCCCCCCCCCCCACACCCTGTTGTTTTGCTCTGGTCGACCCCTCCACAGCACACACACACACACACACACAGTCTTGTTCCTCAGAGGACCCACCCCTTACCGTGTTGTTCTCTCTGATGCCCCCACCCCTTTCTTATGCCCTGGCCGACGCCCCCCTCCCCCCCCACACGCACACACACGCGCACACACACACACACACACACACACGCACCCTCACACACACACACACACACACACACGCCCCATCAAAAGCGTCCGACGGACTGTAAAATCGACCACACACACACACACGCACACACACATGCGCAGTCCGGCTCCTCGGGGGACCCACCTCGAGTATGGGAGCCAGGGCAGAACAAGCCTG
>VFSX01000088.1:82500-107500 GCA_016618255.1 Chlamydomonas sp. UWO 241
CTTCGAGGGCGTAGGCGTGCTAGTTGGCTGTCCCATTGCACCCTAGAGAGGTGTGAGTTGTGTGCTCTGATGGCACCGAGCGTGTGCTCTGATGGCAGCACGCGTGTGCTCTGATGGAAGCGCGCATGTGCTCTGATGGACGTGCGCGTGTGCTCTGATTAAAGCGCGCGTGAGCTCTGGTGGAAGCGTGTGTGTGCTCTGATAGAAGTGTGTGCTTGCTATGATGGAATGGAAGCGCGCGTGTGCTCTGATGGAAGCGCGCGTGTGCTCTGATGGAAGTGTGTGCTTGCTCTGATGGAATGGAAGCGCGTGCATGCTCTGATAGAAGCGCGCGTGTGCTATGATGGAATGGAGGCGCGTGCATGCTCTGATTTGAGCGCGCGTGTGCTTTGATGGAAGTGTGTGCTTGCTCTGGTGGAATGGAAGCGCATGATGCTCTGATGGAAGCGCACACTTGCTCGGATGGAAGCGTGTGTGTGTTACTCTGATGGAGGCATGTGTCTGCTCTGATTGAGACGCGCGTGTGCTCTGTTGGAAGCGCGCGTTTGCTCTGTTGGAAGCGCACGTGTGCTCTGATGGGAATGCGTGCGCTCTGATGGGAGGCGCGGTGTCGTTGCCTTGCCTTGCGCACCACTTGCCTGAGACAGGCACAGGCGCCTCGCCCCCCCCCCCCCCACACACCACAAACCCATCCTCCCCCCCCCCAACACATACCTCCAGTGGCCAGACTCGATGGGCACTGGTGCGACCAACAGTGCGGCGGCGTCATCCGCGCGGAAACCCACGCTGAGCAAGTACAGGTGTGTGTGTGTGTGTGTGTGAGTGTGTGTGTGTGTATGTGTGTGTGTGCGTGTGCATGTGTGTGTGCTTGCGTGTGTGTTTGCATTTGTGTGTGTGTGTGTGCGTGTGCGTGCGTGTGTTACCCGCTTTTTGAACCCCAATTTGAGCAATTGCAGATGTATCCATGTGTCTGTGCGCGCGCACGTGCGTGCGTGTGTGTGTGTGTGTGTGTGTGTGTGTGTGCGCATGTGAGACCCACTATAGACAGACGAGCACCCGCTTTTGACAAACGCCCGCTATTGGCAGATGGCCACCCGCTGTTGACAGACGCCCTCGTGAAGACCTCTGAAACACTATCGTCGTTATCTGGACTGTGTAACGATCTGGAATGGAGTGTGTGTGTGTGTGCGTGTGTGCGTGTGTGCGTGTGTGTGTGTGTGTGTGTCTCTGTGTGGTCGATTTTACAGTCTGTAGGACGCCTCTGATGGCGCAATAGACCTGTGTCTCTGTGTGTGTGTGTTTCTTCACTAGCCGTCCCCTCAACTACGGCCCACTGAGCCGGAGCCAGAGGCGGCAAAGCGGCAGCAGTGTGTCATGCTAGCTAGGAGCCACACAGCGTCTCCCAACGCCACCTGCATGCGTGCTGTGCTGTGCTGTGCTGTGTCGTGTGTTTTGCACAGCCCGAGCCCCCCCCCCCCCGCGCACGCACGTGCACTTGCTCGGCGCACAGCAAGCAGTACGTGCACCGGTCGGCGGCCTTTGCGTCAACAAAACACACCTGGTCACAGCACCCTCTCTCCCACAACTTGACGCACCTACCAACCCGTGTGCCGTGCCGTGCCGTGTGTTGCACGCAGCCCGAGCCTCTCGCCCACGCACCCGCACGCGCACTCGCTGGACGCACAGCAGTACGTGCACCATTCGGCGGCCTTTGCGTCAACCAGATGCACCTGATCACAGCACCCTCTCTCTCCCACAACTTGACGCACCTACCAACCCGTGTGCCGTGCCGTGCCGTGTGTTGCACGCAGCCCGAGCCTCCCGCCCCCGCACTCGCACGCGCACTCGCTGGACGCACAGCAGTACGTGCACCATTCGGCGGCCTTTGCTTCAACCAGACGCACCTGATCACAGCGCACGCTCTCTCCCACAACTTTACGCACCTATCAACCCGTGTGCCGTGCTGTGCCGTGTGTTGCACGCAGCCCGAGCTTCCCGCCCCCGCACCCGCACGCGCACTCGCTCGACGCACAGCAGTACGTGCACCACCAGACGGCGCCATCCGCGCCGACGCACGCCAGCGGCATTCACTCTGCGCGCTCTTCGTTCGACCGCGGCAGCGGCGGCATCAACGGGAGCGGGTGCGTGCGTTTTCACTTTTGTGTTGTCGTGTCTTAGTGCTTCAATCCAAAGCCCTTTAGAGTTAGACCCCCTTCACTGAACTCCAACGCCCTAGCTGGCTGCCGTTTCACGGCAGCAGCAGCCCACGCCAGCGGCATCCACTCTGCTCGGTCGTCGTTTGACCGCGGCAGCGGCGGCATTAACGGGAGCGGGTGCGTGCGTTTACACTTGTGTGTTGCCTTACTTCAGTGCTTAAACCCAAAGCCCTTTAGACCCCCTTCACTGAACTCCAGCACCCTAGCTGGCCGCCTTTTTTGCGGTAGTGGCGAAACGCACGCGAGCGACACACACTCTGCGCGCTCTTCGTTTGACCGCGGCAGCGGCGGCATCAACGGGAGCGGGTGTGTGCGTTTACGCTTTTGTGTTGCCTTGTTGTAGTGCTTAAACCCAAAGCCCTTTCGCCCCCCTTCACTGAAATCCAACGCCCTAGCTGGGCGTTGTTTTGCGGCAATGGCAAATCACACGCCAGCGTCACAAGCTCTGCTCGCTCTTCGTTCGACCGCGGCAGCGGCGGCTTCAACGGGAGAGGGTGAGCCAGCCCTCTCCTTTTCTGCCCTCCCCCTCCCCCTACAAGCTCAGCGCCCTAGCCGCCTACCTTGTTTTGCGGTAGTAGCAGCGCACGCCAGCAGGCACACGCTCTGCTCGCTCTTCGTTCGACCGCGGCAGCGGCTTCATCAACGGGAGCGGGTGCGTCAGCCCTCTACCCTTCCGCCCTACCTCCTCCCCCCCCTGCAAGCTCAGCGCCCTAGCTGGCTACCTTGTTTGCGGTAGTAGCAGCGCCCGCCAGCGGCGCCCGCCAGCGGCATCCACTCTGCGCGGTCGTCGTTTGACCGCGGCAGCGGCGACGTCAAGGGGAGCGGGTGCGTTCGTTTACACAACAGTTTTGCCTATTTTAGTGTTTAACCTGAACCTCCTCCCACTAAACCCCAAACGCCCTTGCTGGCTACCTGTTTTGCGGCATTGGCAAAACGCACGCCAGCGACACACACTCTGCGCGGTCTACGTTTGACCGCGGCAGCGGCGGCATCGGGAGCGGGTGCGCCAGCCCTCTGCCCTGCTGCCCTACCCCCCCCCCCCACACACACACACCTAAGCGCTCAGCGCTCTAGTTTGCTGCCTTGTTTTGCGGCAGTTGCAAATGCACCTCAGCGGCATCCACTCTGCGCGCTCTTCGTTTGACCGCGGCAGCGGCGGCATCAATGGGAGCGGGTGCGCCAGCCCTCTGCTCTGCTGCCCGACCCCCCCCCCCCACACACACACACCTACGCGCTCAGCGCCCTAGCTGGCTGCCTTGTTTTGCGGCGGTTGCAAATGCACCCCAGCGGCATCCACTCTGCGCGCTCGTAGTTTGACCGCGGCAGCGGCGGCATCAACGGGAGCGGGTGCGCCAGCCCTCTGCCCTGCTGCCCTACCCCCCCTCTTAAGCGCCCTAGCTGCCTGCCTTGTTTTGCGGCAATGACAAAACGTACGCCAGCAGGCACGCACTCTGCCTGGCCTGTCATTCGACCGCGGCAGCGGTGGAGTCAACGGGAGCGGGTTCGTCAGCCCTCTACCCTTCCCCACCCACCCACCCCCCCGCCCCCCGAAACGCCAGCGCCTGAGTTCGCTGCCTTTTTGCGGCATAAGCAGCGCACGCTAGCAGGCAGCCACTCAGCTTGCTCTTCGTTTGACCTCGGCAGCGGCGGCATCAACGGGAGCGGGTGCATTAACCCGTGACCCGTAACTGCCCCAGCCGTGTTCCCCCCCCCTGCCGCCGTCCGTGCAGCCCTCTTCCCCCTCCCACCCTCACACACACACACACACACACACACACACACACATGCGCGCACACACACACGCAGACCCTCGTTCAACACGTTGCCCGAGGGACCGCTCCTGTTCGCCGCCCCGCCCCAGCTCCCGTCCCCCCTGCCGCCGTCCTTCCAACTATCTTCCCCCTCCCACCCTCTAGCACACATGCACGCACGCACACACACACACACACACACACATACAGCCCCTCGTTCGACACGTTGCCCGAGGGACCGCTCCTGGCCTCCGCCCCGCCCCAGCTCCCGTTCCCCCTGCCGCCATCCGTCCAACACTCGGCACAGTTGATGGACGCGGGCTCCCTGCTCCGGCGCTCGCTCCATTACAACCTCGCGCAGCAAGCGGGCGCGGATGGCATCGGCTCTCTGCGCAGTCACCAGTTGAACCAGGGTGTGTGTCCCACGTGTGCGTGTGCGTGTGCGTGTGCGTGTGTGTGTGTGTGTGTGCTCCATTACAACCTCGTGCACCAAGCGTGCGCGGATGGCATCAGCCCTCTGCGCAGTCACCAGTTGAACCAGGGTGTGTGTCCCACGTGTGTGTGTGTGTGTGTGTGTGTGTGCTCCATTACAACCTCGTGCACCAAGCGCGCGCGGATGGCATCGGCCCTCTGCGCAGTCACCAGTTGAACCAAGGTAAGCTCCCTGTCTCCCCACACAATCCCCACACAATCCCCACACAATCCCCGCACACACTCCCCCGCTGCACACAGCTGAGTCGGCATCCCTCGGATCCCCCGGATCCCCCCCCCCCTTCTTGCGCACACAGCCGCCTACAACACAACAACCCCCCCCCCCCCCGCGCCTCCCACTACCACCCACACTCCAACATAGACGTCAATCACACACTCACACTCTCTCACACACACACACACACGCATACACACACACACACCACACACACACACCACACACCACACACGCACACAGCCGCCTACAACACGTCGTCCCCCGGTTCCCCGCGCTCGTGCGCCCCCTACCCCCGCCCACCACCACCACCCACACTCCAACATTGACGTCGAGCACACACACACACTCACACACTCACTCACACACACCACACACAGCCGCCTACAACACGTCGTCCTCCGGCTCCCCGCGCCCGCGCACCCCCGCCAACCCCTTGGACCACCACCACCCACATTTCAACAAAATCATTGATCACACATGCTATTCCATTCCATTCCAGATCGTTGCTTACATTACGGCGATCTCATTCCAGAGGTCTGCATCAGGGCGTCTGCCAATAGCGGGGGACCACTCGTCGCTTGAGGGGATGAATTGCATCCTGCGGGGGGGGGGCTGCCTCTGAGGCACTACAACCAAGTTAGCTGTGTACGCTGACTAAACTGACTGATCACACACACACACACACACATGCACACACACACACATACACACACAACACACACCTCCCCACACAGCCGCCTACGACACGTCCCCCCCCCCGCGGCTCCCCGCGCTCGCCCCCCCCCCCTCCCCGCCCACCACCACCAAACACACTCCAACATAGACGTCGATCACACACACACTCTCACACACACACACTCACTCAGTCGACCCCCACCCCCCCTCCCCACACAGCCGCCTACGACACGTCCATCCCGGCTCCCCGCGCTCGTTCGTCCCCCAACTCCCACCCCACCCACCGCCCACCACCACCACCACCCACACTCCAACATGGACGTCGATCACACACACACACACACCTCCCTACCCAACCCCCTCCCCACACAGCCGCCTACGACACGTCCACACCCGGCTCCCCGCGCTCGCCCGCCCCCGCCAGTCCCTTCGACCTCGACCCGCGCTCGCGCGCGTCGATCGAAGTGCTACCAGGTGTGAAGGGTGTGTGGGTGGGTGTGTCGGGTGGGGGTGGGGTGGGGGTTAAGGGGGTTGGGGGGTAGGGTAAGCAGCAGTAGCAGCAGCGGGGTCCCCCCGCGGGGACTCGCCCCTCCCCCCCTCTGACCTCATCCCTGACCCTGACTCCCCCCCCCCCCCTCAACGAGAGCAGCGGCAGTACCAGCGGAAGCAGCTAGGAGACCCCCCCCCCCCCGCCCCCTTCCTCCCTCAGCAGGGGCAGCAGCAGCAGCGGTAGCAATGGGCCCGCAAGGCGCCAGACCGCCCCCCCCACCGCCCCCCGACCCCACCCCCTCCCCCTCCCCTCAGCGGGGGCAGCAGCAGTAGCACACAGCAGCAATGGGCTCGCCAGGCGCCAGCCAACACCCCCCCCTCACCCCCTCACGCCCCCCCCCCCCCCCTCACCCCTCGCCCCAGCGGGGGCAGCGGCAGTAGCAGCAGCAATGGGCTCGCCTCTCTCCAGCGCCAGCCGGCAGTATCCCCCCCCCCCCCCTCACCCCATCTCACCGTGCCCCCCCCTCTCCCCAGCAGGCGCAGCGGCAGAAGCGGCAGCGATGGGCTCGCCAGGCGCCAGACCGCAACACCATTTCCCCTTGACCCCGACCCCCTCTCAGCAGCGGCAGTACTGGCAGCGATTGGCTCGCCCCTCCCCTTCTCTCACCTCATCCCCGCCCCTGCCCCTGCCCCCCCGGCCCCTCTCAGCAGGGGCAGTAGCAGCAGCGACGGGCTCGCCTCTTTCCGGTGCCAGCCCGCAGCACCCGTTCCCCTCCCCTTCCCACCCTCACCGCGTACTCCCCCTGACCCCCACCCCCTCTCAGCAGCAGCAGTAGCAGCAGCAATGGGCTCGCTTCTTTCCGGTGCGCAGCACCTGTCTCATTACGGCCGATCTGCGAGCGTCGGCGGCAGCTTGAGCGGCAGGGGGGATGGCGGCGGCGGCGGCGCGGGAGCGGGGGCGGGGGGCATCTGGGGGGGCCTCGCGTGGCAGCAGCGGCAGCTGCAGCAGCAGCAGCAGACGCCGTTCGACCTCGCCGCGGCCGGTGGCGCGGCGGGGGCAGGCACGGGCGGCGGGTGGGGGGGTGCGCCTGCGTGGCCGCAGCAGGCACAGCAACAGCAGCATCAAGCGCAGCAGCCGCTGCTCGACCTTGCCACATCCTCCGGAGCGGCGGGGGCTGGCGTGGGCGGGTGGGCCCCGTCGGCGTGGCAGCAGCCCCCGGGGTTGTCGGCCGGGTCGGTGCGGATCGCGTCGGGCAGCTGGGGGGGGCCGCCCGCGTGGCAGGCGCAGCAGGCGCAGCAGCAGCAGGCGCAGCAGCAGCAGCAGCAGCAGGCGCAGCAGCAGCAGCAGCAGGCGCAAGCGCGCGACGCCGCAGCCGCGCAGTACCATCGCTCGCACGCGTCGCTCAGCGGAGCGGCAGCAGCATCCACCGCGTCCCCCTCAGGCCGCTCCGCCGGCCCCTCAAGCCTGGGCCGCCCCCCAGGGGGGGGCCCGGGCTATGGTAGTCCCGGCTGGGCGTCACTGGCAGGGTCACCGAGGGCTCTGCATAGAGCCAGTGGGGGCGGGGGCGCGGGCGGAGACGGAGGCATGGGGGGAGGCGGGGGCGGGTACGGGGGGCTGCCGGCGCTCTCGTCGCACCACTCCCCGCGCGCGTCGTTTGACGCAGGGACGCGGATACCTTCCGGGCAGCTGCCGGCAGCTGCCGCGCAGCTGCCGTGCGGGCACGCGTCGCCGCAGCACACGCTGAGCAGCGTGAGCGCCGCGCTGGCCGCGCTCGCGGCCGAGTCCTCGTCGCGGCGCTCGTCGTTCGATGCCGGGACGGGGCAGCAGCAGCAGCAGCAGCGGGCGGCGGCGGGGTCGGGGCAACAGGGCACGCGGATGCAACAGGGCGCGGTGGCGCACCAAGCGGGGACGCACGCGCAACAGGGCGCGGCGCAGGCGCACCAAGCGGGGACGCAGGCGCAACAGGGCACGGCGCAGGCGCAACAGGGTGCACAGGCGCAACAGGGCGCGCACGCGCAACAGGGCGCGGCGCCGGCACCTGCCGCGCAGCTGCCGCCGGCACCTGCCGCACAGCTGCCGCCGGCACCTGCCGTGCAGCTGCCTCCCAGCGACCACACCTCGCCGGCGGCGGCGTCGTCACCGCGGCACGGCACCACCGCGGGGCGGCCGGGCTCGGCCGCCATAACGGCCGGGGGCGCGACGGGGCCGGCGCCGTGCACGCTCGAGGAGTTCCGCTTCCTGCAGGTGCGTGTGCGCGTGTCTTATCTCTCAGTCGCGTCTGCCCTGAGGTTTGCTCTTAGTGCTGTGCTCTTTGCGGGGTCGGGGTTTGGGGGGAGGCGCGGGGCGCGACGGGGCCGGCGCCGTGCACGCTCGAGGAGTTCCGCTTCCTGCAGGTGCGTGCGTGTGTGTGTCTTATCTCTTAGTCGCATCTGCACTGAGGTTTGCTCTTAGTAACGGTGCTTTTCGCGGAAATGGGGCAGGAGAGTGCGGCCGTGTCGGCTGGGGGTGCGGCGGGGCCGGTCTTGTCTCAGTCTTGTCTGCGGTCTTCTCCCAGTACTTTTCTTTTCGCGGGAATGGGAGGGGGGCGGGCTCGGCGGCCGTGTCGGCCGGGGGCGCGACAGGGCCGGCGCCGTGCACGTTCGAGGAGTTCCGCTTCCTGCAGGTGCGTGTGCGCGTGTCTTGTCTCTCTAAGTCGCATCTGCACTGAGATTTGCTCTTAGTTACTGTGCTCTTTGCGAGGTTGGGGGGGGGGGAGGGCGAGAGGGGGGGGGGAGGGCGAGAGCGACGGGGGGCCGGCGCCGTGCACGCTCGAGGAGTTCCGCTTCCTGCAGGTGCGTGCGTGTGTGTGTCTTATCTTTCTTAGTCGCATCTGCACTGAGGTTTGCTCTTAGTAACGGTGCTTTTCGCGGAGATGGGGCAGGAGAGTGCGGCCGTGTCGGCCGGGGGTGCGGCGGGGCCGGTCTTGTCTCAGTCTTGTCTGCGGTCTTCTCCCAGTACTTTTCTTTTCGCGGGAATGGGAGGGGGGGGGGGCGGGCTCGGCGGCCGTATCGGCCGGGGGCGCGACGGGGCCGGCACCATGCACGCTCGAGGAGTTCTGCTTCCTGCAGGTGCGTGTGGCGCGTGTCCACCCATCCACCCACCCACCCCCCACACAGGCTGCCCAGCTCGCGTTTACAACACTCGAGGCACCTTTCCAACCCCCTCCCCGTTCCCTCGCCGCTCCCAGGCCGCCGTCGCCTCCCAGTTCATGTTTTCGACACTGAGGGACCCCTTCACCCCCTTCACACATACACACACACACATGCGCGCACACTTATCCCCCCCACACACACACGCACACACACACACAGGCTGCCGTCGCCTCCCAGTTCATGTTTTCGACATTGAGGGACCACCAGCGCCAGCTTGTGCTGGGCCTCTTTGAGCGCAGGGTGCTCAAGGTGCGGTCGTTTTCGTGTGCTGTGTTGCGCTGTGTGCTGTGCTGTGCTGTGCTGTGCTATGCTGTGCTGTGCTGTGCCACCCACGCCCACCCACCCGGTGCCAGAGCTTGTTCTGGGCCTCGTTGAACGGACGGTGCTCAAGGTGCGTGCCTGCCTTTGTGTGCTGTGTTGCGCTGTGTGCTGCGCTGCACTGTGCTGTGCTGTGCCACCCACGCCCACCCACCCGGTGCCAGCTTGTGCTGGGCTCCTTTGAACGGAGGGTGCTCAAGGTGCGCGCCTGCCTTTGTGTGCTGTGTTGCGCTGTGTGCTGCGCTGCACTGCACTGTGCTGTGCTGTGCCACCCACGCCCACTCACCCGGTGCTAGAGCTTGTGCTGGGCCTCTTTGAGCAGAGGGTGCTCAAGGTGCGCGCCTGCCTTCGTGTGCTGTGTTGCACCGTGTGCTGCGCTGTGCTGTGCTGTGCTGTGCTGTGCTGTGCTGTGCCACCCACGCCCACCCACCCGGTGCCAGCTTGCGCTGGGCCTCTTTGAACGGAGGGTGCTCAAGGTGCGGCCGTTTTTGTGTGCTGTGTTGCGCTGTGTGCTGTGCTGTGCTGTGCTGTGCCACCCACGCCCACTCACCCGGTGCTAGAGCTTGTGCTGGGCCTCTTTGAGCAGAGGGTGCTCAAGGTGCGCGCCTGCCTTTGTGTGCTGTGCGCTGAGCTGCGCTGCGCTGGGCTGCGCTGCACTGGGCTGTGATGCGTTGTGATGCGCTGTGATGCGCTGCAATGTGCTGTTGGCTACGTGCTGTACGGTGTTCTGTGCTGCCCCCAAACACACACACCACCGCCACCAGAGCACATCAGATGCCGCAGCAGAGCACATCAGAGCACATCAGAACAACACATCAGGCCACATCAGAGGCCATATCAGAGCACATCTGACCACACCAGAGCACATCAGAGCACACCAGGCCACATCAGAGGCCACATCAGAGGCCACATCAGAGGCCACATCAGATGCCACATCAGAGGCCACATCAGGGGCCACATCAGAGGCCACATCAGAGGCTACATCAGAAGCCACACCAGAGGCAACATCAGAGGCCACATCAGAGCACACCAGAGGCCACATTAGAGCACATCAGAGTACACCAGAGCACACCAGGTGTCACATCAGAGGCCACACCAGAGGCCACATCAGAGGCCCTATCAGAGGCCACGTCGAGTTTGGGGGCTTTTACGCGTTTGTGACCCCCCCCCCCTCCCCCCCCTCTCAATTCGTAATCTTCACACACACACACGCACACACACACACGCACACACACACACACAGGCAGGAGACGCGCTCGTGCGCCAGGGCGACACCCTCTCCCACTTCTTTGTCGTCGAGTCCGGGGGCTTTGACGCGTTTGTGACATCGGGTGACGGTGGCGGCGGCGCGCGCGGCGGCGGCGGCGGCGCGCCGCGTCATGTTCGCAGCCACGAGCCGACGCACGTGCTGGGCCAGGTGTGTGTGTGTGTGTGTGTGTGTGTGTGTGTGTGTGTGTGTGTGTGGAGGGGGGGGTTCGGTGGCGGTGCGCGCGGCAGAGGCGGCGGCGGCCCACGCCATGGTTCGCAGCTACAAGCTGACACACGTGCTGGGCTAGGTGTGTGCGTGTGCGCGTTTTTTGTTTTTACACCCCACTATGTGTGTGGACGGGGGTGGGGCGGGGGGGGGGGCGTCGGTGGTAAGGCGTTTGAAGTTTGAATCACACAGACAAGTGCACGCGCAAACACACACACACCTAGTCGCATGGCCGTTCAAAGCTACGAGCCGGCGCACGTTCTGGGCCAGGTGTGTTTGTGTGTGTTGTTTGTGTGGGGGGGGGGCGGTTGCAAGCACACAAACACGCGACACACACACACAGACACACACACGCACACACACACACACACACACACACACACACGCAGGTCGCGCTGCTGCTGCCGTCATGCCCAGCAGGCGAGACCGTCCTCCACACACACCACATACACACACACACTCACACACACTCATACTTACACACACACACACGCGCGCAAGTCGCGCTGCAGCTGCCGCCATGCCCGGCACACAAACACACACACACACAGGTTGCGTTACTGCTGCCTGCATGCCTGGCACATACACACACACACGCACAGGTCGCGCTGCTGCTGCCGTCATGCCCGACACACACACACACACACAGGTTGTGCTGCTGCTGCCGTCATGCCCGACACACACACACACACACACACGCAGGTCGCGCTGCTGCTGCCGTCATGCCCGACACACACACACACACAGAGAGATATCGTTACAGAGAACTCTGCACGGCAGACCTAGATAGGCTGTTTCTAGTCATCAATTGAGAAGATTCCGTTTGAAGGCGGGAGACCAACCGTGCGCCAGCAAGAGGGTGAACAACCTCGTTCGTAAAGCAGTGGGGGAAAGGGGCAGTGGCGGGTCATTGACGGCTGTGTTCGTCAATCCGCCTCGACTGAGTTTAAACTAGGTGTCAGCAGAAGGACTTCCACAGTTGTGGAAATCATGCTAAGATGATCCACTCGGTGGTGACTCGCTCGGCGAACTCAGGGCGCTCGGGGATGTCGCGTGTGAAGTTGAAGAGATGGATGTTAGGGAGGGACGGGGGGCACAAGATGGGGTGGGGTGCAGCAGGGATGGAGGGGTGGAAGACAGGAGAAGGGAGGGAGGAGAGGGGAGAGAGGAGGGAGCCACACTGTGGCCCGGCCACATGGCGCATACATAGGCGCTGGTAGCATGGGGGGGGGTGCATGGGGTGCATGTGCGCGCATGGGGCGCATGGGGAGGGGCAACTCCATGTGACGAGCATGTGGGTGTATGGAGGTCGACGGGGCGGCAGTGGGATAAACGGTGGGTCTTTTGAGGTGGGGCGTGGGGTCGAATGAACGACTGGGCAGTGGGCGGTGGGCGGGACGGTGGCGGCTGGAGGAACTCGGTAGCTCAAGTTGAGCGCTGGCTCGGGCCGCATGGCGGTCGAGGTGATGGCACTGAGATACCTGGGCTCCGTTGTCTGAAGCTGCAGAGCTGCGGGGGGAGGGAAATCTGTGCGGTAGGGCGTCACGTTTTTTTTGCCATGTGGAGGGCGTGCGAGAGAGTGCGGATGGACTGAGTTCCTGGATGCATGCGTCGACTGGCTGCTGAATTGACAGCCCGACGACAGAGGGCGAACGGAGGAGGAGAGGCGGCGAGAATCGGCGGCGGCATGGGTGAAGGGGGGTCGACGTAGGCGGCGGCGATGACTGCGCGGGCGCATCACGCCCACAGAGTGGGGCGCCCACAGAGTGGGGCGCCCACAGACACACACACACACATACACACGCAGGTCGCGCTGCTGCTGCCGTCTCGCACACACATACGCACTCACGCACACACACACGCACACACACGCAGGTCGCGCTGCTGCTGCCGTCATGCCCTGCAGGCGAGGCCGTCCTGGCGAACGGCACACACACACTACACACACACGCACACAAACACACACGCACACACACACACACGCAAACGCACAGGTCGCGCTGCTGCTGCCGTCATGCCTCGCAGGCGAGACTGTCCTGGCGCGCGGCACGGCCTCGGTAGGTCAAAGGCCACGGCCACGGCGCCCTAAAAACAAACTTGCTCGTCTAGGCAGCGTCTAGGGTCGAGGGTTTCAAGCTCAATGCCGTTCAGGGTTTCAGGGTCAAGTGCTCGGCAGGCGAGACCGTCCTTGCGCGCGGCACGGCCTCGGTAGGTCGAAGGCCACCCGGCCATTCTACCCTAAAACCTTGGGGTGTGGCTGGCTGGGAAAATCGGGCACGAATTCCCCGTGTCGTCTGGTGTGCGACAGGGGTGCGTCATTGCTCCTGTGTTGTTCAATGTTTTTTATTGACCACACAGTGAAAAAGGCGCTAGACATGATGCCAGAGGGGGCTGGCGTGTCAGTTGTGACCCGAGCCGGCGGCTCTGTGTTGTCGTCGTCGGTTGAGCGTATAGTAATGCTGATGTATGCCGACGATTTATGTTTGTTCTCGCATGACACAGCTCAGTTGGCGCTTATGCTGAAAATCCTTGACAAAGTGTCCTCTAGCTTTGGCATGCAAATCAACGCCGCCAAGACAGAAGTGATGATTTTGCCAGCAGATTTTGACGCGGATCTGCCCACGTTTGCGCTGACTGGTGGTGAAGTGAAGACCGTCTCTGCATTTGAGTATCTAGGGAGTTGGATAACCCAGAGTGGTGGTCTGGAAAAGGAGATCGGTGTGCGTGTCGGTCGCGCGCTGGGCGTGTTTGCGTCTTTTTGAAAAGATTTGGGCCAGCAAGAAGATGCAAGTGCAGTCTAAGATGCGGGTTTACAACACTTTCGTGCTGCCCCACTTTCTGTACGGCTGCGAAACATGGGCCCTACTAAAACACAACTGACTCGATTGGAGGTTGCCCACTCTAACTGCCTTTGTCGCATTCTGGGTGTGCGCCTGGTCGACCGGCACAGATTAACTTATATTCGGCAGGCGCGTGACACTGAGCCAATTGAGAGCCTTGGGGCAAAGCGATCAATGCAGTGGCTAGGCCATGTGATGCGCATGCCGGCTTCTCGTCTTCCTCGTACGACTTTTGACTGCACAATGGATGTGGCTCGGCAGCAAGGCCGGCCTCCAGCCTTCGCCCGACACTATTTTCTTAAGCTACTGATTCAGCAGCTAGGCGAAACTAGTGGCACTCGTTCTGATTGAAAGACTTTTTCGGACACGGCGTTTGAGCGTGCTCAGGATAGGGTCGGGTGGAGAGCCGTGGTGTACGGTCCGGCTGCCCCTCAAGCGCCGGCCCCTCCACCACGGCGGTCAAGTAGATTGGCAAGCGCCACTTGACCCCCTATCCCCAGGAAGCAGTTAGGACCTATTTTGGAGGCGTCGCACATTAGCTCTCCTTTTTGCTCTGGGACTACACGTTGGCAGGCAGCCGGCTGGTGGCTACCGCCCCTCACAGTAATTGTTAGGGCCAGAACTGGACTTGGGTCTAGGCGGTGGTACTAGGACTAGAGGTAGTCTTTGCTGGAAAGCCGATGTAACTGTAACTGTAACTGTGTGTAGGGTTTAGGGTATGAAGGTCAATAGCATCCAGGGTTGCGGCTTTATGGGGTCAAAGCCCGGAAGGGTTGAGGGTGTATGGGGTCAGCGTCTGGCAGGCGAGACTGTCCCGGCGCGCAGCACGGCCTCGGTAGGTCAAAGGCCACGGCCACGACGCCCTAAAAACAAAACTTGCGCGTGTAGGCAGCGTCTAGGGTTGGGGGTTTCAAGCTCAAGGCCGTTTAGGGTATCAGGGTGAAGCGTCCGGCAGGCGAGACCGTCCCGACGCGCGGCACGGCCTCGGTAGGTCAAAGGCCACCCGGCCATTCTACCCTAAAACCTTGGGGCATTTAGGGTTTAGGGTGGAAAGGTCAATAGCGTTCAGGGTTAAGGGTTTATGGGGTCAAAGCCCGGCAGGGTTAAGGGTGTATGGGGTCAGCGTCTGGCAGGCGAGTCCATCCCGACGCGTGGCACGGCCTCGGTAGGTCAAAGGCCACACGGCCATTCTACCCTAAACCCCTAGATGGTTAAGGGTATGAAGGTCAACAGCGTTCAGGGCTTGGGGTTTATGGGGTCAAAGCCCGGCAGGCAAGACAGTCCTTGCGCGCGGCACGGCCTTTGTAGGTCGAAGGCCACCCAGCCATTCTACTTTAAAGCCTTGGGGTGTGTAGGGTTTAGGGTATGAAGGTCAATAGCGTCCAGGGTTGAGGGTTTATGGGGTCAAAGCCCGGCAGGGTTGAGGGTGTATGGGATGAGCGTCTGGCAGGCGAGTCCATCCCGACGCGTGGCACGGCCTCGGTAGGTCAAAGGCCACACGGCCATTCTACCCTAAAACCCCTAGATGGTTAAGGGTATGAAGGTCAATAGCGTCCAGGGTTGAGGGTTTATGGGGTCAAAGCCCGGCAGGGTTGAGGGTGTATGGGATGAGCGTCTGGCAGGCGAGTCCATCCCGACGCGTGGCACGGCCTCGGTAGGTCAAAGGCCACACGGCCATTCTACCCTAAAACCCCTAGATGGTTAAGGGTATGAAGGTCAATAGCGTTCAGGGTTTGGGGTTTATGGGGTCAAAGCCCGGCAGGCAAGACAGTCCTTGCGCGCGGCACGGCTTTTGTAGGTCGAAGGCCATCCGGCCATTCTACTCTTAAGCCTTGGGGCGTGTAGGGTTTAGGGTATGAAGGTCAATAGCGTTGAGAGTTCGGGGTTTATGGGGTCAAAGCCCGGCAGGGTTGAGGGTGTATGGGGTCAGCGTCTGGCAGGCGAGTCCATCCCGACGCGTGGCACGGCCTCGGTAGGTCAAAGGCCACACGGCCATTCTACCCTAAAACCCCTAGATGGTAAAGGGTATGAAGGTCAATAGCGTTCAGGATTTGGGGTTCATGGGGTCAAAGCCCGGCAGGCAAGACAGTCCTTGCGCGCGGCACGGCCTTTGTAGGTCGAAGGCCACCCGGCCATTCTACTCTTAAGCCTTGGGGCGTGTAGGGTTTAGGGTATGAAGGTCAATAGCGTTGAGAGTTCGGGGTTTATGGGGTCAAAGCCCGGCAGGGTTGAGGGTGCATGGGGTCAGCGTCTGGCAGGCGAGTCCATCCTGGCGCGCGGCACGGCCTTGGCAGGTCAAAGGCCACACGGCCATTCTACCCTAAAACCCTAGAGGGTTTGGGGCATCAAGGTCGAGGGCGTTCAGGGTTCAGGGTTTATGGGGCAATGCCCGGCAGGCGAGAGCGTCCTTGCGCGCGGCACGGCCTCGGTAGGTCAAAGGCCACGGCCACGGCGCCCTTACAATAACCTTGGGCGTCTAGGCAGCGTCTAGGGTTTAGGGTTTTAAGCTCAAGACCGTTTAGGGTTTCAGGGTCAAGTGTCCGGCAGCGAGACTGTCCTGGCGCGCGCGCGGCACGGCCTCGGGAGGCCACCCGGCCATTCTACCCTAAAACCTTGGGGTGTGTAAGGTTTAGGGTATGAAGGCCAAGGGCGTTCAGGGTTTAGGGTTTATGGGGTCAATGCCCGGCAGGCAAGACCGTCCCGGCGTGCGGCACGACCTCGGGAGGTCAAAGGCCACGGCCACGGCGCCCTTACAATAACCTTGGGCGTCTAGGCAGCGTCTAGGGTTTAGGGTTTCAAGCTCAAGACCGTTTAGGGTTTCAGGGTCAAGTGCCCGGCAGGCGAGACCGTCCCATGGCGCGCGACACAGCCTCACGAGGTCAAAGGCCACGGCCACGGCGCCCTTACAACAACCTTGGGCGTCTAGGCAGCGCCTAGGGTATGAAGGTCAATAGCTTTCTGGGTTGGGGGTTTATGGGTCGAGTGCCCTGCAGGCGATACCGTCCTGGCGCGCGGCACGGCCTTTGTAGGTCGAAGGCCACCCGGCCATTCTACTCTAAAGCCTTGGGGTGTGCAGGGGTGAGGGTATATAGGTCAATAGCGTTCAGGGTTGAGGGTTTATGGGGTCAAGTTCCCTGCAGGCGAGACCGTCTCGGCGCGCGGCGCGGCCTCGGGAGGTCAAAGGCCATGGCCGCAGTGCACGCACGTTTGCACCGCCCAAACGGTAATACGTGCAAGAGTCGCAGGCAAACCGCTGTGCATGATTGCGATCCCCACGCACGCACGCACTCACCCACCGCCACTAGGATGAGGGCAAATTGTCTCGCTTTGAACGTTGCCACCTCGGATCTCGCTCGATATTGGGTAGCTGATCATGATCGAGACATCCACGGACAGCTGGGGAAGAGGCCTTTTAGGTGTTGTTACATTTGGTTTGACCTGAAACAGCTAGGAACTCCTGCGAAGTAGATTTGAATACATCTTCCTACCAAAGATTCCGCTCGTGGGCGCTCGTGCGCGGCCGCTTCTGCCAAGCTCTCCAGTGCTACGGCACAAGACACACGCACACACACAGAGGGAGAGAGATGGAGAAAGACGTTACAGCCCCCCCCCCCCACACACACACAGAGACATGGCGATAGACGTTATAGCCCCCCCTCACCACCAACACCAACACCAACACGCACACCAACACACACACACAACGCGCGCACACACACACACACCTCACACACACACGCGCGCAGGTGTGGGCGCTCGCCCACGGCCACTTCCGCCAAGCTCTGCAGTGCTACAGCCCCACCACCACCACCACCCACCCACCACCACCACCCACCCACACTCCAAACACACACACACACACACAAACACGCACACACACACACCACGCACACACACACACACACACACACGCGCAGGTGTGGGCGCTCGCGCGCGGCCGCTTCCGCCAGGCTCTCCAGTGTTATGACGCTGCTGCCACTGCTGTCGCACGTGCACCTGAGGTGTGTGTGTGTGCGTGTGCGCGTGTGTGTGCGTGTGCGCGCGTTTGTGGCCGCTTCCGCCTAGCTCTCCAGTGCTATGACGCAGCTGCCGCTGCTGTCGCGCGTGCGCCTGAGGTGTGTGTGTGTGCTGCTGTGTGTGTGGGGGGGGGGGGGGGGCTGCTGTGTGTGTGGCCGCTGTGTGCTCCTCAGTGCGACGCAGCAGCAGCCGCTGTCACGCGCGCGCCAGAGATGTAATGCCACTCTGTGGGGCGGGGCACACACACACACACACGCACACACACCTCATCACAGGCTGGTTTCGTGCCAGAGGCTGATGTGGCACGTGTGGCGGGCATGCTGGGCATGTACACACGCATGCACACACACAAACACACACACCGCCCTCTGATCACAGACATGCACACACACACACACACACACAGTCTAATACGCCATTAAAGGCGTCCAACAAGACTGTAAAATCGACCACACACACACACAAGCACACACACTTCCCCCTCATCACAGACATGCACACACTCACACACACATGCACACACACACTTACACACACCTCCCCCTCATCACAGACTGGTTGCGTGCCAGAGGCTCTCACACACACACACACACCTCATCACAGGCTGGTTTTGTGCCAGAGGCTGACATGGCACGCGTGGCTGGCCTGCTGGGCGGGGTGCACCTTCTCGGCAGCTGCCTCTCGCCTGCGCAGCTGGCACGGCTGGCACGGGCAGCACAGCAGGTGTGTGTGCATGCATGTGTGTGTGTGTGTGTGTGTGCAGCTTCCTCTTGCCTACGCAGCTGGCACGGCTGGCACGGGCGGCGCGGCAGGTGTGAGTGAGTGTGTGTGTGTGTGTGTGTGTTTCCGGGGTGTGTGCTTTAGCACAGACAAGAGCCGTAATACAGGTTGGCCGTGTAGTGGGAACTGGAACGGATGTCTCTCTCTCCCTCACTCTCTCACACACTCTCACTCTTACTTTGTGTGTGTGTCTGTGTGTATGACTCCCCCCTTATGTGTGTGTGCACCTCATGTGCAGCTGGCATGCCCCCCCCCTTTCCCCGCCCACCACCCACACACACACACACACACACAAGCACACACACACATGCACACACTCAGACACACACACACAAGCACACACACACATGCACACACACACACACACAAACACAAACACACGCGCACACACACACAGGTGCACGCCGAGCCCGGCACCTTCATCGTTCGCCAGGGCAACCCCGCGACCGAGTTCTACCTGCTCCTCTCTGGCACGGTCGCGTGCACGGTGCGGTCCGATCCTGCGGCGTTGGACGAGGTACCGACAGAGGTTCTGCGGCTCAAGGTGTGTGTGTGTGTGTGTGTGTGTACGTGCACGGTGCGCTCCGACCCTGCGGCGTTGGACGAGGTGCCGACAGAGTTTCTGCTGCTCGAGCTTAAGCACGTAGCTTCACCAACCCCTTTTCTCTCTCCAGATGTCTCTCTCTCTCTGTCTCTCTTGCCTCTCTCTCTCTGTCTCTCTCTCTTCTCTCTCTCTTTTCTCTCTCTTCTCTGCCTCTCTCTGTCTGTCTCTCTCCCTCTTTATCTCTCTCTCTTCTCTCTCACTGTCTTTTTCTCTGTCTCTCCATTTCTTTCTCTGCCGTTCTCTCTCGCGTACGCGCTCCATCTCTGTCTGTCTGTCTCTCTCTATCTCTATATTTCTCGCTCTCTCCTACTCTCTCTCTCCTTCTGTCTCTGTCTCTCTGTTTCTCTCTCTCTGCTGTCTCTCTAACTCCCTTCACGTCCGTCTCTCTTTCTCTGCCTCTCTGTTGCTCTCTCTATCTCTGCCTCTCTCTCCTTATCTCTTTCTCTCTCTCTCTCTCTCTTTCTCTGTCGGCCTCTCTGTCGGCCTCTCTCTCTCTCCCTGTCTCTCTCTCTGTCTCTCTCTCTGTCTCACTGTTTCTCTCTTCGTTCTCTGTCTCCCTCACTCTCTCTCTCTCCGTCTCTCTCTGTCTACCTCTCTTTCTCTAACTCTCTCTCTCTGCGTCTCTCTCTGTCTCTCTCTGTGTCTCTCTGTCCCTCTCTCTGTCTCTCTCTCTGTCTCCCTCTCTCTTTCTCTTACTGTCCCTCTCTGTCCCTCTCTTTCAGATCCCCACACACACGACCCCATGACCTGCAGGCTAGCCATTAATATGCATGCACAGAAACACACACATGCACATGCACACGCACACACACACACACACACACGCAGGCTGGCCAACACTTTGGGGAGCGCTCGCTGGTGGCAGACGGGCAGCGGCGCGCAGCAAACGTGGTGGCCGCTGGGCCAGTGGTGCTGCTGCGGTTATCGCGGCACGAGATTGAGGTGTGTGCGTGCTTTATATCGTAGCCGAGTTCTTTTGAGTGTTTCGACTTTGGCCGCGTGCGGGATTCAAGCGGGTCTCGTCTCCAAGCGGCCAAGAGCCCGGCGATGATGCGAGCCTCTCTATGGCTGTGTTAGTACCTCCGGTTACAACCGCGCGGCAAACGTGGTTTCCTTTGGGGCTGTCCGGCTGTCGGTGTTGCTGGAGAGGGCCTCCCGGATTCTCCGGTTTCTGGAGAGCCCCCCCCGGGTTTTCTCTGGGTTTTTGCCTTGTTTGCAATTTTATTTATTTTCTGCCATTTTTTTTGTTTTTCCGAAAGCCCCTTTCGCTCTCATCGGCAAACCGCCATCTCTTGATGAGGAGACCGATCATTGGAATCCGATCGGCAAGGACAACCCTGGCGTCTGCACGCACCAGCCCTAACAATGGTTCCGCTTAGGATCTCGGGGAAATGCTGGCTCAAACCTGGCCTTGCGTCAAGACGCAATGGATGCATGGGCTGGCGCTCTTCCCTTGCTCGCACACACAACACACACACACACACACACGCGCGCGCACACCACGCAGGACGCCCTCGGAGCGACCCTGCCTGAGATCCAGGATGTCACGGATGCGTGGGCAGACGCTCTCTCTCTCTCCTTCTCTCTCTCTGTCTCTATCTCACACACACTATTTCTGCCTATTTTCTCTCTATTTTTCCACACACACACTCTCTCTCTCACACACACACACACACTTCTCACACACACATATGCGTGCACGGCGCCCTCGGAGCGACCCTGGCCGAGCTTTAAGACGCAATGGATGCATGGACTGGCGCTATTCTCTCGCTCGCACACACACACGCATACACAAACATACATATACGCACACCACGCAGGACGCCCTCGGAGCGACCCTGCCTGAGCTACAAGAAGCCACGGACGCGTGGACGGACGCGCTCGCAGCGCACGCAGCGACAGCGTCTGGTGAGACCGGCGGTGTGGCGACACACAAATTCCATTCCATTCCATTCCAGATCGTTACAAAGATAATGGCGGTATCGTTCCAGAGGTCGGCGAAAGGGCGTCTGTCAATAGCGGGAGACCACTCGTCGCTATGAGGGGATATAATGCCACTCTGCTGCGGGCGGGCTGCCTCTGAGGCACTGCATCTAAGTACGCTGTGTTGTACGCTGACTAAACTGACTGTGTTCACTCTCACTCTCTCTGAGGCTGTGTCGTGGTCGCAACCTCTATCCCGCCTTAATCAGATTGTCGCATATGGACTCCCACAGCTGTGGAAATCTCGCTAGGGTGAGCCATCCGGGTGGGACTCGGTTGTCGAGGATGCGCGTGAGCTCTGGGTACGCGGCGTACTTGGCTCGCTCTCATTTGAACTGGTCAAAGCGATTCTTGACGGCGTCTCGAAACCGTTGGGATGTAAAAATGTCACCTGCATTTTGCCGGTACGACGTGATGGCCCCTCCCGCGTGGAGGCCATCCGCGTCCGGTCGACGGCACATGAAAAGTGCGGCGGTGGCTGGGAAGATGGGGTGTGGAGGGTGAAGGGGCTGGGGAGGCGGAGGGGAGGGGAAGATGGCGGGGCTGGGGTGGGGAGGGTGGAGGGGCTGAGGAGATGGAGAGGGGGGGAGGTGGCGGATGAGGGGACCGATGAACGCAGCTCGGTGTTTGTTGATGGTGTCGATGATGGGCGCTGTGGGTGGCGACACACACACACACACACACACGCGCGTGCGCGCGTGTGCGCGCGGTGGCGGTCGCATGGGCAGACACGCTTACAGCGCATGCATCAACAGCGTCTGGTGAGGCTGGCAGTGGCGACACACACACACACACACGCAAACACACACACACACACGCGGTGGCGGTCGCATGGGCAGACGCGCTCACAGCGCACGCATCAACAGCGTCTGGTGAGACCGGCGGTGTGGCGACACACACGCACACACACACACACACACACACATACACACACACACGCGGTCGCGGTCGCATGGGCAGACGCGCTCACAACGCACGCATCAACAGCGTCTGGTGAGACCGGCGGTGGTGGTGGCGCACACACACACGCACACACACACACACACTCGCACACACACACACACACACGCACACACACACATACATACATACACACGGTGGCAGCGGCGCAGGTGGAGCGATCGCACGCGCACACACACACACACACGTGCACAGACAGACGCACACACACACACACATAAACAGCACCTCACCCCTCCCCCAAACCCTTGACACACACACGCACACACACACACACACACACACACACACAGGCGGTGGTGTCCACGGTTTTGCCGTCACGCGTGCGAGCGACCTCACAGCACGAGGGCTGCTGTTCTCGTTCGAATGCTCGGCGCTGATGCTGATGGAGCACGCGGGCAGTGGGGACGTGCTGACGGTAAGTGTGGAGGTGTGGGGAGGTGTGGGGAATGTGTGGGGCCTTGGGGGGGGGTGCTGTTCTCGTCCGAGTGCTCGGCGCTGATGCTGATGGAGCACGCGGGCAGTGGGGACGTGCTGACGGTGACTGTGGAGGTGTTGGGATGTGTGGGGAATGTGCGGGGTCTTGGGGGGGGGCTGTGTTCTCGACCGAGTGCTCGGCGCTCATGCTGATGGAGCACGCGGGCAGCGGGAACGTGCTGACGGTAGGGGTGTGGAAAGACAGGCACACTCAACACACACACACACACACACACACACATATCGCTATCATAACACACACACAAAAAATCTCCGGGGGCTCCCGCCCCGACGCCGCCAATGGCGGACCAACTGGGCTGACAGGGTGCTGCTGCAGCGTGAGCGACTCTGGGTTTGGGGAAATCGGCTCTGTCGGCGATTTGCCCTGATTCAGAGCGCTAGAGGCTGTTTGAGACACGGCGTCATAAGGCAGGCAACTGCGAGGCATGCGGGGACGGAGGGCAGGCTGCTGGCAGAAGTCGGCGCCGCCATCGTCGGTACCCCCATGCAGCCACGGGCACCGGCACCGGGCAGAGGCTGCAGCTACGCTGCAGCCAGGGCACCGGCTATGGGCATCGGCTATTGATTGACATCGGCTAAGGCTTCGGCTACGGCCAGGGACACCCTGCATCTGCACTCACATCGCATCGGCTACATGTCCGCCCTCTGGGCATCTGCATCTGCATCGGCCACGGCTACGGCCACGGCTACTCTGACATCGGCTGCGGCGACGGCTTCGGCCAACGTACTGCAGCTACGGCACGAATCGCGGGGCACTTCAGTGACCTGCATGGAGGGTCTCCATGCAGGGCGAATCTTACTTGCATGAGACACATGACGACGGAGGTGCACTGCCAGCAAGCGCCCTCGCAGCGCAAGCGCCATGCATGGAGGCTGGCGGCATGTCGGGCGTGCGCCACATGAACGGAGGAGGAGGGTGGCCAGGCTGGCTGCCTGAACTGAGACGCATGGCGCGACCAGATGTACTAGAGCTAGTGGGATGGACACAGTCAATGTGTATCCACTCAGTGGACTAGTGCGGGTGATAGTATCTGCCTGCCTCAGGGATTGAGTGCGCAAGCACAAGTCTAATACGCCATTGAAGGCGTCCAACAAGACTGTAAAAATCGACCACACACACACACATATGCACCCCACCCCAAACCCCTAAACATGTCTCCAGGTCCGCCTCGCGAGCGTCGCTGATGCGTCGGCGTGCGGCCGCCAGGCGGAGCTCATGCGCGCACGTGCAATAACGCGCTCGCTTCCGCACTCTGCCTTCGTGCCGGGCGTTGCGGCGTCGTTCCGGGACGCATGCGTGCTTGTGGAGGTGAGTGTGTGCGTGCGTGTGCCTGTGTGTGTGTGTGTCTTAGGGTTGTCCAAGTTGCTTTCGTGCCTGGCCTCGCAGCGCCGTACCGGGGCGCGTGCGTGCTTGTGGAGGTGTGTGTGTGTGTGTGTGTGTGTCTTAGGGTTGTCCGAGTTGCCTTCGTGCCGGGCTTCGCAGCGTCGTACCGGGACGCGTGCGTGCTCGTCGAGGTGCGTGTGGGTGTGTGGGTGTGGGTGGGTGCTTTCTCTCTTTCTCACGCCCTCTCACACACACACATATACACAGGTTATCGACACCCGCGGCCTCTGCACCTTCGACATGCTCCTTACTTTCTCTCACACACTCGCTCTGTCTGCCCGTCTCTGTCTCTCTCTTTCTCTCTCTTTCTCTCTCTTTCTCTCTCTCTTTCTCTCTCTCTTTCTTTTCTTTCTTTCTCTCTCTTGCTCTCTCTCTCTCTTGCTCTCTCTCTCTCTCTCTCCCTGCCTCTATTTTCGTTATCTTTTTCTCTCACACACCCATGCACGCATGCTTGTAGGTTCTCGACACCCACGGCCTCTGCACCCTCGACATGCTCCTCTTCCTCTCTCTCTGTGTGTGTCTCCTTTTTCTCGATTATCTCTGTCTCTCTGTCTCCTGTTACCTCTCGCACACACACACACACACACACACACTCAGGTTCTTGACACCCACGGCCTCTGCACCCTCGACATGCTCCTTGCTCCCTCTCGCACTCCCTCTCTACCTGTTTCTGTCTCTCTCTCTCTCTCTCTCTCTCTCTCTCCCTCTCTCTCTCACACACACACACATACACACACACACACACAGGTTCTTGACACCCACGGCCTCTGCACCCTCGACATGCTCCTTGCCCCGGAGCACGGTCCGCTCGACGAGGCGAGCGCCGTGTTTGTGGCGGCTAGCGTGGTGCTGGCGCTGGAGCAGCTGCACAGAGCAGATGTGGCGTTCAGGTGGGCGGTTTAGGCTTAAGCCCCAGTTAAGTCCGCCTCCTTCCAGTCACGGGGGCCTTTTCGACACCCGGGTAACTAAAACGGAGGTGTCTGTGGTGGTTTGGGGGGCGCTGTGTGTATTTGTGGCTGCAAGCGTGGTGCTGTGGCTGAAGCAGCAGCTGCACATGGCGGGTGTGGCGTTCAGGTGCGCGCTTTAGGGTTTGGGGTGGAGGGAGGGGGA
>VFSX01000088.1:112500-142500 GCA_016618255.1 Chlamydomonas sp. UWO 241
GCGCATTGGAGGGCAGGGGGGGGCGGGGGCACGAGGGCACACACACTGAACATGCACACACGCGCACACACACGCGCACATGCACACACACACACACATACACACACGCACACGCACGCACGCAACACGCACACACACACAAACACGCAGGCCACCCGTGGTTTGCACGCGTCGAATGGCCGGCCCTGCTGGCCGGGGAGGCCGAGCCCCCGGAGGGGCTGCAGTCGCGCGTCGCGTTGTTCGAGGGTGTCAAGTGCGCCAACTTCAACGCGCGGCCGCACGACGGCGACTGCAGCTGGGCGGACGCGTTCTGATGAGGCTGGCGATCAAGAGTTTTGACGTGCTTTCGCGTCCCAACCGTTTCTGCTTTTGTTTTCAGAGTGTTGGCTGCGGGCGGCGGCACACACCGCGGCCCCACCGAGCGCACACACGCGGCCTATCCCTTCCCTGCGTGGCGAGGGACGCTGGGCGGGTGGGGTTGCCACGCGCGTGTGTGGTCGATTGTGCAGTCGGTGTGACGCCTCGGATGGCGTATTGGAGTCGTGGGTGTGTGGGGTGATGGGACGGCTTTCGAATTGGGGGCGCGCGCGCTGTCATTTGGGTGTCTCGGGGGCTCTGGCGGTGAGTGCCATCCACACCGTTTTACAGTTTTTACACGTGCGCGCCCGGAGGACCCCGGGGCGTGAGTTCAGGCCTAGACTACACGTCTAGGGGGGCTCTACTAGTAGAGCCCGCAAGGCCACGCAGCGCGCCAGCCTACTAGTACCAGTACCAGCCATCGACACTGTGGTAAACAGGGACGGGAATAAAAGCCTCCCGCGTCTGGAGGGGCATCGCGCACGTCAGGGTGACGTAAGCGAGGCCGTTTAGGTAACTGTGCGATTTTCGGCATGCTCGTGGCTGTCGCACCTCGCGCGCGGGCCTCAGTCACGCCTGCGCGGGGTGCGAGCAGAAGATTTTATTGGATTTTTGGGGGTAGGCTGCTGGCTGTGGCTACTGCCTTCGTACGGTAGCAGTGGGAGACGAAAAGGCACCAGGAGAGTACGCGAAGTCGTCGTGCTGATCGTCACGATGGATTTTAAAGCCGCGTGTGCACCTTGCGGGCGGCGTATTCTACCTTGCTCGGCGTTTTGCGCCCGAGCACTACCAACGGGTGGCTGGCTACTTGCCAGCTGCTGGTGATGCCGCAATCTGGGCTGATCTCGGCAGGCGCAGCAAAGCTGAGCCCCAAGCCGCCACGATCCCAACGCCCATCATGGCATGTGACACCCGAGCGCAACGGGCCTTTCATTTTGATCAGATGGGGGCCGTCTCCATGTGGGTAGAGTGACGCTAGCAGTAGCCGCTCGAAAGTGCAACCGTCAAGGCCCAACATGTTATTTTATTCAAGTAAAGAAAGCGCCCCCGGCCGCCTCTCACTCTTCAGGTGCTGCCTTCTCTTGAGCGATGAGGCGACGTGTCCGGCGCGCCGGGACCGCCTCAGGTGTCACCCCGATCGCCTTTGGCGCTCACCACCGCCTGAGTCGCACCCACTACTGCCTCGGGCGGCATGACCGCCTTCGCTTGCGCGTCGCAGACGTTGGGGCTGTGGTAGGGCCGCATCACGCAAGTCCTCAGCCGCAGCGGCTCGGCTGAGCCCTTGAACGCCCCGCTCACGCCCCAAGGAGCAGCTTGATCCAAAGGCTCCGCTGTTGTATCGCATCCCGATCGATTAATGTGGCTGCTGCCTGCTGCGCCCTTGTGCGCCCTACTCACGCCCCAACCCAGTAACAGTTTGATATGAAGGCTCCGCTGTTGTATAGGCGCAACATTTTTTTTGCGAGGGGGTGCAGAGGGGGGGAGGCACATGCATGTATATGATGATGATGATGATGATGATGGATGTTACAGTCAGGGACACCTCTAAAGGCGTATAAGACCGTGCTCGGCGCGTATGGCCCGAGCACCTTACTGAGATGGCTGGCTGTTGGTGGTAGGGAACCCCAACTCTGTAAAGAGCGTGGGCGCACCCCTAGGTCCCCTACCGCAGCGGCAGCAAACGCTTGTTGAAGTCGGTGAGCGCATGTTGGGAAACGGAAAACGCAAGGCAGGTTCGTCGCCAATTGCCAGAAGAGACATCCCCCCGTGGGGAGAAAGGCCAAGACGTGGACGAAAAGGATATCCAGCCGGGCCGCAACCTCTAACGTGTTAAGGGGTTTTCTAACTGGGATTTCAACCAGCATTCACAGGACTCTCAACCTGTTCCCCTTAACCCGGCTCTGAGCAGAAGCTGACCCCTTGTAGTTGCACCGAGCACGACATTGGACGTGTCGCAGGCCCCCCCCCTGCTGAAGGGGGGAGGCACAGAAGGACTCGGTGAGGGGCACATCCCTAAGCCTAACTACCTAGAAAGGGGCTGGAAAAGGCGGTCAGTAGTGACCAACAGTGTGGGATTTGGTGATAGGTTAGAAAGCAAGCTTGCCCCCCGGTTATAGCGGATAAATATGTTCCTTCTGCATACTCCGTTTTGAGGTCGTCATCTTTGAGGCAGCTTTCACGTGTGAGACCCAGCGTGGGCATTTCTCAGGTGCGCCAGCTGCGGTGCACTGCAAACGGCACAGTCCACCGCAGCTCCTCGGGAACCCACGCTTGGGTCCCCGCCACTATCGTGGCTGCCTCATTGACTCCTAATTCAAAACATCGTTCGCTTCAGGTCAATTATTCCTCCCGATCCTCTACCATCTCCAAGCTTGTGTTACGTATATCAAGGCACGAGACCAGAAAGTTGGCCATGTCACGCCAAAAACAAGGGTAAAGTAGCCCCGGGCTGGGGTTCATAAACGCCCGCATCTTCGCATCCAAGCCTTTATCGTCCCCAGGGACGCTCAGGAAAAGGGTGTGGAACTGTACGCGTGTCTCCGTATACGCTGGACACTCAAAAATCACGTGTGCCTCATCCTCCCGCATGCCACAAAGGCGACAGAGCCTCTGGCTGCGTGGCTCTGCCTGCGCCGTGTGGCGCCCCTTCTCTATCTGCAGTTCATGCAGCCCCATTCTAAAGCGTGCGAGTGTCGTGATCTGGGCGGCGCTGTTCAGCCCCGTCCAGAGCATTGGTGCGCCGCCACAGTCGTCTGCCATCCACCGCAAGTAAGTAAGCATCTTGAAGCGGTGTGACCATGAGTCAGGCACTGAGCGGACGACGCTGAGCTGGTTGGCGTCCTCTGGCAGCTCTGGTGTGCTGGTCTCTGATGCCAGCCAAGGAGGGGGGGTTGGAGTGCGGGAGGGGCAAGGGGACGCGGACGTGTTGTTCTGCTGAGGTGCGGCGACGTGGGGAGGCTGGCGTGCGTCGAGGGGCGTCGGTGGTGGTGATGCAGGGTCGGTGAGTCGGGGCGTGGGGGGCGCCGCGTCGGTGGGGTATGATACGTGGACCTGGTGGCTTGTTGTATTGCGTCCCGATCGATTAATGTGGCTGCTGCCTGCTGCATGTCTTCAAGGATTTCACGCTCCAGTAACAGCTCGATGGATAAATACAGAATTCTGTGCACATGGTACTTTTTGTGTCAACCAGGGGGAGCCGCACACCACTGTTGTTTCCTGTACTTATGCATCGAGCATGCCGCCCGCGCCGCGGCCGCGCCCCCACTGCTCACGCCCCCTTGCCACCCTTTGGCCCCCCCGGCACGATGCGCCCCAGGATCGGGTACTTGGAGTTGAACTTGCCGCGCCAGTCGGAGAGGTTGCTCAGCTCACTGGGCGACAGGCCGCTGAGGTCGTCTGCAGTTGGTGGGTGGTTGGCGGTTGGTGGGCGATTGGTGGGCAGTTGGTGGGCAGTTGGCGGGCGGTTGGTGGGCAGTTGGTGGGTGGTTGGTGGGCGGCTGGGCGGTTTGAATGCGTGGGTGTGTAAGAAGAGGTTGCTGAGCTCACTGGGCGACAGGCCGCTGAGGTCGTCTGCAGTTGGTGGGAGGTTGGCGGTTGGTGGGCGATTGGTGGGCAGTTGGTGGGCAGTTGGTGGGCGGTTGGTGGGCGGCTGGGCGGTTTGAATGTGTGGGGTGTGAGAAGAGATTGCTGAGCTCACTGGGAGACAGGCCGCTGAGGTTGTCTGCGGTTGGTGGCGGTTTGAATGCGGTTGGGGGGCGGTTGGTTGTTTGAACGTGCGTGTGTTACATACACAGATGTGTGTGTGCAGGTGTGTCGGAGAGGTTGCTGAGCTCACTGGGAGACAGGCCGCTGAGGTCGTCTGCGGTCGGTGGGAGGTTGGCGGTTGGTCGGCGGTTTGAACGTGTGTCACACCCAGAATGGGTGAATGTGTGCGTATGTGCGTGTGTGTGTGTATGCACCAGTCGGAGAGGTTGCTCAGCTCACTGGGAGACAGGACGCTGAGGTCGTCTGCGGTCGGTGGGTGGGTGGCGGTTGGCCGGCGGTTTAAACGTTGGAACGTCAGAACACACAACACACACACACACACACACACACACACCGTTGCAGTCATCGGTTTCGGTGGAGAGCAGCGCAAACGCGCGCGTGCACTCGCGGCCGGCGAAAGGATAGCAGCCTCCCCCTGACACACACACACACACACACGCACACACACACACGCACCATTGCAGTCATCGGTTTCTGTGGAGAGCAGCGCAAACGCGCGCGCGCAATCGCGGCCGGCAAACGGGTAGCTGCCCCCCCTGCTCCCACTCTCACACGCACACACACACACACGCGCGCACACACGCATCGTTGCAGTCATCGGTTTCGGTGGAGAGAAGCGCAAATGCGCGCGCACTCGCGGCCGGCAAACATGTACCCCCCCCCCTCTCCTCTACAACACACACACATACACACACGCGCGCACACACGCACCGTTGCAGTCATCGGTTTCGGTAGAGAGCAGCGCAAACGCGCGCGAGCGCACTCGCGGCCGGCAAACGGGTAGCTGCCCCCCCCTGCTCCCACTCTCACACGCACACGCACACACACACACACACGCGCGCACACACGCATCGTTGCAGTCATCGGTTTCGGTGGAGAGAAGCGCAAACGCGCGCGCACTCGCGGCCGGCAAACATGTACCCCCCCCCCCTCTCCTCTACAACACACACACACATACACACACGCGCGCACATACGCACCGTTGCAGTCATCGGTTTCGGTGGAGAGCAGCGCAAACGCGCGCGTGCGCACTCGCGGCCGGCGAAAGGACAGCAGCCCCCCCCCTGACACACACACACACACACACGCACACACACACGCACCATTGCAGTCATCGGTTTCTGTGGAGAGCAGCGCAAACGCGCGCGCGCACTCGCGGCCGGCAAACGGGTAGCAGCCGTCGGGGCCGTAGAATTGGGACCCCTTAGTGATGTCGTAGACGACCCCCTGTGTTTGAAAGTGTGCGTGTGGGGGGGGGCATGCGTGTGCGCGTGTGTGTGTGTGTGTGTGCGTGTCTGTGTGTGTGTGCGTGTGTCTGTGTGAGTGAGTATGTGTGTGTGTATGTGTGTGTGTAGAATTGGGACCCCTTGGTGACGTCGTAGACGACCCCCTGTGTTTGAAAGTGTGTGTGTGTGTGTGTGCGTGTGTGTGGGGGGGTAGGGCATGTGTGTGTGTGTGTTGTAGAATTGGGACCCCTTGGTTATGTCGTAGAAAACTCCCTGAAGGGTGTGTGTGCGTGTGCGTGTGTGTGCGTGTGTGTGCGTGTGTGTGCGTGTGCGTGTGTGTGTGCGTGTGAAGCAAACGGGTAGCAGCCATCGGGGTCATAGAATTGGGACCCCTTGGTTATGTCGTAGACGACCCCCTGTGTTTGAATGTGTGTGTGTGTGTGTGTGTGTGCGTGTGTGTGTTGCAGAAAATTCGGACCCCTTGGTGATGTCGTAGACGCCCCCCTGTGTTTGAATGTGTGTGTGTGCTGCTGTATGGTCCTTGCCAGACATGTCTCTCAGAGACCGCTGTTTAGGGTAGTCTAGCCGGCGGGAGCGGTAGTCTATCGGCCGGGAGCCGGCGGTACTCTAGTACTGAAATGTGCTGGAGTATCGGCGGGTGTCTCTAGTAGAAGAGTAGCCTGCTTAGCTGGAAACCCCGTGTGAATGTTACTGTGTGTGCTGCAGAAAATTTGGACCCCTTGGTGAAGTCGTAGACGACTGCCTGAGAGTGTGTGTGTGTGTGTGTGTGTGGTTTGTAGAATTGGGACCCCTTGGTGATGTCGTGGACGACTGCATGAGAGAGTGTGTGTGCGTGTGCGTGTGTGCGTGTGTGTTGGGGGGGGGGGTATATGTGTGTGTGTGTGCGTGTGTGTGTGTGTGTGTGTGTGTTGCAGAAAATTCAGACCCCTTGGTAAAGTCGCAGACGACTGCCTGAGAGTGTGTGTGTGTGTCTTGTAGAGTTGGGACCCCTTTGTGATGTCATAGACGACCCCCTGCGTGTGTGTGTGTGGTGGGGGGGGATGTGTGTGCGTGTTTGGGGGGGGGGCATGCGTGTGTGTGTGTGTGTGTGTGTGTGTTGTAGAACTGTGACCCCGTTGTGATGTTGTTGACACTCCCTGAGAGAGAGCGTGCGTGTGTGTGTGTGTGTGTGCGTGCGCGTGTACGTGCGTGTGTGCGTGTGCGCGTGTGTGTGAGTGTGTGCATGGTCGATTATACAGCCCCAAATCCGGCTCCAAACGGCGGAAATAAAAACAGCAACCTGCCATGACAAAAACCTGGATTGCCAGCAGCTGGCCACCCACTTTTCTCGACTGGCCACAATCGTATACCCCGGCGGCTGCGCTTTCCCCACATGCCCCGACCACAGCGGGTCCGCCAAGGATCTGGGGAAAGTGACGGCTCCACCCGGGCCTCACGCACACTCGCTCAATCTCACCCTGCCAGAGGCTCTCTTTGCGGGGGGGTCAGAAAGTGTGAAAATGACGATTGCACACTTTCCGGTCAAGATTCGCGCAACCTCACCCCATTGGCAGCGCCGTCTCGGAGCGGCCAATCTCACCCCGCAGCGGGTACTCCAGCGGCCGTGTGCCGTCGTGCAGCGCGAGCGCCTCACCGCCCACGCACAAACACACATTCAAGGTTTTAGGTAGAAGCCTCCTCGGAGGAGGGTCGAGGGTTCACCTGGATCGCGAGCCGCAGCGGGTACTCCAGCGGCCGCATCCTGTCGTGCCTCGTCCCACCCCACCCCACACACAAACACACATCCAAGGTTATGGTCGGGTCGAGGGCAGGGTCGGTGCTTTGATTTCCGCCGTTTGGAGCAGGATTGGGGAGCCATGGAGCCGGACTGGTCAGCCAAATGGCGCCAGAAAATGAATTTCACCTGGATCGCGAGCCGCAGCGGGTACTCCAGTGGCCGCGTGCCGCCGTGCCTTCCCCCCAACACCCCCCACGCACAAACACACGTTCAAGGTTTAAGGTGGGTTTTAGGGTTCACCTGGATCGCGAGCCGCAGCGGGTACTCCAGCAGCCGCGTGCCGTCGTGCCTTTCCCCCCACACACCCCACGCACAAACACACATTCAAGATTTTAGGTAAGGTCGAGGGCAGGGTCGGTGCTTTGATTTCCGCTGTTTGGAGCAGGATTTGGGAGCCATGGAGCGGGATGGTCACCCAAATGGCCCCTGAAAATCATTTTCACCTGGATCGCGAGCCGCTGCGGGTACTCCAGCGGCCGCATCCCATCGTGCCTCGTCCCCCCCCATCCCCCCACACACAAACACACATCCAAGGTTTTTGGCGGGGTCGAGGGTTAACCTGGATCGCGAGCCGCAGCGGGTACTCCAGCGGCCGCGTGCCGTCGTGCCCCCCCCCCAACACCCCCCACGCACAAACACACGTTCAAGGTTTTAGATAGGGTCCAGGGTTCACCTGGATCGCGAGCCGCAGCGGGTACTCCAGCGGCCGCAAGCCAACGTGCCTCTCCCACACACCCACACCCACACCCACACCCACACCCAGAATCCCTCCCCCCCCCTCGCACACAGAACATACATGTTATGGGTAAGGGTCAACGAAGGAAGGGTTTAGGAAGGGGTGTATTACGCTAAATAGGGCTTAGGGTTTAGGGTTTATCTGGATCACCAGCCGCAGCGGGTGCTCCAAGGGGGCCGTGTGCCGTCGTGCCTCCCCCAATCCACCCCACCCCACGCGCAATCACACATTTTATGGGGTGCGGTGAAGGTGTCAGGTAGGGTTAAGGGGTCCACAGCAGTCCCACCCTTGCCCCCCCCCACTTCTGGAGGCCTTCATATATGTATGACCCAGGTTTCCACCGGGAAGGGGGTAAGGGGACAGCCCCCAGCAGCCCCTAGGGCTGGGAAACTGCGAATGAGATATTTCATACCCCCGGCTAATTTATACCCCACCCCACCCCTACAGGTTTACCTGGATCGCGAGCCGCAGCGGGTCCTCCAGCGGGGGCGCGTGCCTCGCCCCCCCCCAACCCCAACCCCCCACACAAACACACATCCAAGGTTTTAGGTAGGGTCAAGGTCAGTGAGTCCCCTGCGAGCCGTGTACCGCTCGGGGCCGGATTTCCAATTTCCCAGAAAACCACGCCACGCTTTGTGGGAGAGGGTGTGGAGGGGTGCATTGGAAAGGTGTCGCCGAGAGCAGCACAACGGCACGCGTTGCGTGAACGCCCGCTATGTATCGCGCCTGGTGTGGGCGGTCGAAGTTGCTCGAGCCGGGAAATAAATAACTATAAAAACCCTTCCCAGGGGACACTGGTCGAGGTAGGGTCAGGATGGTGTTTTTATTTCTGCCGTTGGAGCAGGATTTGGGAGCCATGGAGCCGGATTGGTCAGCAAAATGGCCCCAGAAAATGAATTTCACCTGGATCGCGAGCTGCAGCGGGTACTCCAGCGGCCGCGTGCCGTCGTGCAGCGCGAGCGCCTCACCGCCGACGCACAAACACACATTCAAGGTTTTAGGTAGGAGCCTCCTCGGAGGAGGGTCAAGGGTTTACCTGGATCGCGAGCCGCAGCGGATACTCCAGCGGCCGCGTGCCGTCGTGCAGCGCGAGCGTCTCGAGCGTCATCTCCTTCAGGGGGACCACCTGCCCCACCACGTCCATCTTCATGAGCCCGACCATCTCTGCGAGCTTCGTCTCCAGGCGCGCCTGCTCCTCTGACCCGAGGCCCTCAGTGGCAGAGCTGCAGGCGGGGTGGGGGGGGCGGTGATGGAGGGGCGTTGCTAGCCACTGTTTTGCTCGTGTGGCGCAGAAAGGCCATCTTCATGAGCCCGACCAGCTCTGCTGGCTTTGCCTCCAAGCGCGCCTGCTCTTCTGACCCGAGGCCCTCAGTGGCAGAGCTGCAGGCGGGGGGGGGGGGGGGGCGGTGTAGCCACTGTTTTGCTCGTGTGGCGCAGAAAGGCCATCTTCATGAGCCCGACCAGCTCTGCTGGCATTGCCTCCAAGCACGCCTGCTCTTCTGCCCCAAGGCCCTCAGTGGCAGAGCTGCAGGCGGGGGGGGGGGCGGTGATGTGGGCGTGGGCGTTACTAGCCACTGTTTTGCTCGTGTGGCGCAGAAAGTCCGTCTTCATGAGCCCGCCCATCTCTGCTAGCTTCGCCTACAGGCGTGCCTGCTCCTCTGACCCGAGGCCCTCCGTGGCGGAGCTGCAAGTGGACTGAGTGAGTGTGTGTGTGTGTGCATGGGGGGGGCTCGTTCGGCGAGGGGATCGACGACCTGGAGGCGGCAACCGGGGGGCTGCGCATGTGCGTGTGCGTGTGTGCGTGTGCGTGTGCGTGTGTGTGTGTGTGTGCGTGTGTGTGTGTGTGTGTGCGTGCGTGTGTGATCTCTGCTAGCTTTGCCTCCATGCGCGCCTGCTCCTCTGCCCCGAGGCCTTCCGTGGCTGAACTGCAGGCGGGGGGGGAGGGGGCCGTGGCGAGGGTGTTCCGTGTTGACGGTAGGCGTTGCTAGCCACTGTTTTGCTCGTGTGGCGTAGGAAGGCCGGTGAGCTGCCCTCAGTGGGGCAGAGCTACAGGAGGGGGTTTGGTCGTGGCGAGGGTTTTCGGTGATGGGGGTCGGGGGGGCGTTGCAAGCCACTGTTTTTTCTCATGTGGCGCAGAAAGGCCATCTTCATGATCCCAACCAGCTCTGCTAGCTTCGACTCCAGGCGTGCCTACTCCTCTGACCCGAGGCCCTCCGTGGCGGAGCTGCGGGCGGGCGGCGGGGGGGGGGTGTCATGGCGAGGGTTTCCAGAGTCGAGCATGGGCGTTGCAAGCCACTGTTTTGCTCGTGTGGCGCAGCAAGGCCGGTGAGCCGCCCCAGGCTGGCGTACTGTGGAAAATAATCAGACTTAAATAAGGATTCGTAACATCGAGAGCTGCCTTTGCGGCGGCTGTTGCGGGGCCTGTACAGCGTTCATTCGGGTTCAAATCCCGCAGGACATGTTTTTTACTTTAGCGGGGTGTTTTCGGAATTCATTAGGCGCGACGGCTCAGCGTGGCTACGGCAGTTAGGAGCCCTCCTAACTAACATAGCCACTGGGGGAGCTGGGTATGAAATCTTCCATGTTCTCTAGGGATTGCTGCCAGTGGAGTGTCTCTTTGTTTCACAACACGTCCTTTGTGCACGCAGTCCCAACCACCACAGCCACCACAACCGCCACAACCACCGCCACCACAACCACCACCACCACAACCACAACCGCCCGTCGCCGGGTCATGAAGAATTACAACCACCCCAACGTGCTGCCACTCTACTTGTCCTTTCAGGTGGAGGTACCCCTCACTGTGATCTATCATCCTCCAAAGGCTCACTGGGAGACTCAAAGTGTCGAGTGTCGCTTATGAGTGTCCCCAGGCGGACCCACTGCTGCACGCCCTCCATGTGAAGACGCACCTTCCCACGTCGCTCTCCTTGAGCGACCCAAGCGCGAGCGCCCGTGCAATCTCCTTGCCGGCATAAACGTGGAGCTCCTTGCCTGAGCATGTATGGAGCAAGTGGGTACGTGGGGTCACGGGCGTGGACGTGGGCACGCATGCGCGCATGCGAGTCGCTGGCGCATGGGAGGGGTGCATGCGTGCTCTCTGTGTGCACTGCCATGCATGCCTATACCTGCGCTGCTGTGCATCAGGTATAGCTCATGCTCATGCCCGCGCAGGCCTGCGGCGTGCGATGGGGTGGATGGGGAGGGCATGCATGGCTGCATGCGCGCGCACCCGGCCCAAACAGGTCTGCCCTGTTGGTCGCATCGTACACGGTACCCTTCACCGCCACCAGGATCGGCTTCATGAAGTCATAGCCGCAGTAGTACGCGAGGCTGTCGGACGAGATGTCTCCCACCTGAAAGCGGGCGGTCTCTACGGGAACTGGCTTTTTGCGGAGCGCCTGCATGATGAGCACCAGTACGAGGATGCCCAGTCCGAGCAACACGCCAGCCAAGTCCATGGCCCTAGAGTGGACTATGGACGATGGCGCTTGCGCTTTTTTGCCCCTTGTGGGGTCCACACATTTGGAAAGCCCTTTGTGCACGACAGGGGCACAAGCTAGGGGTGCAGGCGCGCACGCGCATCGCAAGGAAACATTAGTCGCCGTAGCTGAAAGGAGCAATCAGGACCTGCCAACTGTAAAACCCCAATCGGGCAACAGCAAAAATGGG
This sequence comes from Chlamydomonas sp. UWO 241, assembly GCA_016618255.1. Lineage (NCBI taxonomy): Eukaryota > Viridiplantae > Chlorophyta > Chlorophyceae > Chlamydomonadales > Chlamydomonadaceae > Chlamydomonas > Chlamydomonas priscui. The sequence goes on from VFSX01000088.1 coordinate 124,055, forward strand.
CAAGCCCGATGGCGGCAGGGGCGGCAGGGGTGGCGGGAGGGACGGCGGCAGGGGCGGCGGGAGGGGCGATGGCCTCCGTGCAGCTGGCGGCGTGGCGAAGAAGGGGCGTGGTGGCGGGAAGGGAGCTGGCACCGGCGTGTCGGGTGTGTTTTGCCGCCGCCATTTGTACGCACACCACGCAACTGGCACACCCTCCAACCAATGCCCTTGGCGTTATTGGGGCCTTTCTCTCTGTCTCTCTCTTCTCTCCTTTGCGTTGCCCGACCAAACCAGTGTGCCCGACCAAACCAGTGTGCCCGACCAAACCAGTGTTGCATGGCCGCGCATGGGGGCGCATGGGAGCGCATGCAACTCGAGCGAGCCGTGCTCTCCCTGAAAGCGCCTTTGGAAAGTGCAGCGCGAGGGGGGCTCTGCCCACAGTGACATGGCACGCCCGGCACGCCGTGTGGCTTGCTCCATGCACACGCTCGCACACCTCCCCCCGCTGCTCCCTCCCGCCAGGCCTGGAGTTCCACAAGAGCAAGGGACAGCACATCCTCAAGAACCCGATGGTGGTGCAGGTGCGCGGGCGGGCGCACACGCTCCGGGCGGGCACGAGCACCCCCCTCCCCTCTCACAAGCGCACACGGGCGAGAGGGCACCCCGTCCCCTCCCCACAATCCCATCCACCAGCAGGGCGCACACACCCTTGCGAGCACACACTCAGCACCATTCTTCCTCTCTAGACTCTCTCTCACAGCCTCGTGCACCAGCGGAGCACCGTTCCCCCTCGCAAGCACACTGCCGGGCATGAGCACCCCTCCCCATCCCCATCCACCAGCAGAGCGTAAACACCTTGAGAGCACACACCAGTGATTTATTTTTCGGCTATACACAGCCATTTGGCTGGATTCTGGCTGTACTTTGACCTGGCACACAGCTCAACCCACGGGGGGGGGGGGGCAAGAAAGATAATTTGTGCAGGCACGGTATAAAGTTTTTTGGGGGGGTCTGATCCACCCACCCACCCTATCTTACTGAATACGCCAGACATGGAGCCGGGACCAATGGGCATGGCTTCTTTACAGTGAGGGCTGACCATCGCAATGTCTAAGTCGCCGGCAGATGGCCAGAATCACCCCCAAAATCTATCTTTACCATGGCTTAGTCGGCGGGCACCATGGAGTGTCGACCCTCCAGTTCACACTTTCCAGGCAGATACAGAGTTGACTCTCCTGAGGTGTTTTGCTGTGCTGTCCAAGGAGAATCAGATGGCATCGGTCCCATCTCAATCCATCAAGGTCGCTCAAACCCCTACGTGGGCACTTGGTGCATCGTAGGGAGCACGCAGGGGGTAGGGCATTGAGAAGGTGGGGACCCCACCCTATTACCACGGGGTCCCCGCTGACAGTGGATTCCTGCTCCTATCATCAAGACGGTTCTAATGGTGGTCTTCCCGTTGAAATCTGCCCACTGGAAAGAAAGTTCTGGACCCCCCATATTTAGTTTGCCGCCCCCCCCCGACCCACCCACCCACCAGCCCCAACTTTGGACCCTCATATTTCGGTCTGTAGGTGTCCAAATTCAAAAATTCTGATTGATTTGGAACGTACACTGCAAGGAGATGGATTTTAGGGCGTGCCTGCATTTTTCTTGTTTTCTGCCCCCCCCGTGGCTCAACCCATGAAGTGGATTGTAAGTCTGACGAGTCCGCCAGACAGAACACGTCAACAGTTTTCAAATGACCTATGTATGAGGACAAACAGTCAACGGGAGGTCAACGATCAATGCGGTCTAAGCAAAATCTGGCTCTGGAATAATTAATTTAAATCCTGAAAAGGAAATCACTGGCACGCACTCATCAACCTTCTATCATCCCTCCAGCCCCATCCACCAGCAGAGCACCCCCCCTCCCTCGCAAGCACACATGCAACACTCCTCTCCCTCCCCTCAAAACCCCATCCACCAGCAGAGCAAACAAAGCGCGAGCCCTCCTTGTCTCCCCACTCCCAAACACAACCGTAGTCTCGCTTAGCTTTCCACTAAAGGCCCCCTTTATTTGGAATTTTAGGCCTTTGCTGGGCGTTTTGCGACTTAATTTCGTCGTTGCGCTGCCTTCGCTGCGGCTTTTTGCGGGGTCTGTAGAGCGTTGATCCAGTTTCGAATCCCGCCGGGGCCTTTTTTAACCTGTGCGGGGCGTTTTCGGATTTAATTTCACGTTTACGGAGCCTTTGCGGGGCGTTTTTTGACTGAATTAGGCGGGAAGGCTAAGCGAGAGATACGGTATGTGTATATTGCTAACAGCCAACAACCAACCAATAACCAACAACCAACCAACAACCCAATCAACAACCAACCAACAACCAACCAACAACAACCAAACCAACGGCCAACAACCAACAACAACCAACCAACAGGCCATCGTCGACAAGTCAGGCGTAAAGAGCACCGACGTCGTGTTGGAGATTGGCCCCGGCACGGGGAATATGACGATGTGAGTGCGTGTGTGTGTGTGTGTGCGTGTGTATGTGTGCGCGTGGCCGGGCCGTGTGTGTGTGTGTGTGTGTGTGTGTGCGTGTGCGTAAAGAGCACTGACGTCGTGCTGTAGATTGGCCCCGGCACGGGGAATATGACGATGTGAGCGCGCGTGTATGTGTGTGTGTGTGATGTGTGTGTGTACGTGTGTGTGTGCGTGTGTGTGTGCATGTGCGGGTGTGTGTGCATGCGTGTGTGTGTGTGCGTGCGTGTGTGCGTGTGTGTGTGCGTATTTGTGTTTGTGTGTGTGTGTGTGTGTGCGTGAAGAGCACCGACGTCGCTCTGGAGATTGGCTCTGGCACGGGGAATATGACGATGTGAGTGCGTGTGCACACACTATCTGTGCGTGTGCATTTGTGTGTGTGTGTGTGTGTGTGTGTGTGTGTGCATTGGCTGTGCGTGTGTGTGTGCGCGCACGCTGCATGCGCACGCTGCATGTGCATGTGCCAGCCGTTTGTGTGTGCGTGTAGTACCGTAGCCACGCTGAGCCTTTGCGGGGGTCCACTAAAAGGGTCTCTTTATTTGGAATGTTGGGCCTTTGCGGGGCATTTTCTGACTTGATTTCGGCATTGCGTTGCCTTTTCGCGGCCCCTGTAGAGCGTCCTGACTGATTTCGAAGTCTGAAGGGGACCTTTCTTACTTTTGCGGCGCATATGTTCGACGTCATTTCACGTTTACGGAGCCTTTGCGGTGCGTTTTCGAACTCAATTGGGCGCAAAGACAAAGCGTGACTACGGTATTGTGTGCGCCTCACTATACAGCTGCACACCTCTGCTCCTCGCCTGAACGTCTTCCGTTCCCCCTCCCTGCTGAATACGCACACGCGCACGTACATGCCCCCCCCCCCACACATATATGCACACACACATAGAGAGAGAGAGAGAGATATCGTTACAGAGAACTCTGCACGGCAGACCTAGATAGGCTGTTTTTGGTCATCATTGAGGAGATTCCATTTGGAGGCGGGTGACCAACCGTGCGCCAACAAGAGGGTGAATAACCTCATTCAAAAAGCAGTGGGGGAAAGGGGCAAATGCGGGTCACTGATGGCTGTGTTCGTCACTCTGCTTCGACTGAGTTTAAACTAGGTCTCGGCAGATTGACATCCACAGTTGTGGAAATTTCGCTAAGAGGATCCACTCGGAGGTGACTCGCTTGGACAAGAGGTCCATGAACTCGGGGTGCTTGGAGATGTCGCGTTTGAAGTTGGAAAAGTGGGTGTTTGCGGAGGAACGGAACTTGACGGAGTGGGCGAAAAAGTCGCCGGCGCTGAGCCGGTAGGATGTGATGGCGCCGCCGGCATAGAGCGAAGTCATGTCCGGTCGGCGGTACGCGAAAAGGGCGGCAGTGGGGGGGTATATGATGTCGGGAGGGAGTGGGGGGGGAGAAGGGACGGGCGGGTGTGTGGAGATGGAGGGGCGGGGGGACGGGGGAGGTGGGAGGCGGCGGATGAGGGAGCCGATGAACGTAGCACGGTGCTTGTTGATCGTGTCGATGATGGGGAACGTACAGGGGGGGGAGGCATGCATCGTGGTGGTGGAGGTGTGCTCTGTGGTGTGAGGAGGGATGCCCTTGATGAGGCGGAGGAAACGGTTGTGGGTTACTTCAAGTCGGTGGATGTGGGCCTTGTTCAACGTCCATGTCTGGCAGCCATACAGTAGGGCAGAGATCACAGAGGTGTTGTAGAGGTGGATCTTGGTAGTGGGAGAGATTGAGTTGGAGTTCCAGAACCGGGGAGTGAGACGGTTGAAGGCACACAAACACACACTCACACACACTCAACACACACGCACCCCCCCCCACACACACATGCCCCCGCAGGAAGCTGCTGGAGAAGGCAAAGCGCGTCGTCGCGATTGAGCTCGACCCGCGCATGGTGCTGGAGCTGCAGCGGCGCGTGCAGGGGACGCCGTACGAGGCGAGCCTACAGGTGAGGGGCATGGTGTCCAGTTTTGCAGTCTGTTTGGCGTCGTGGCATTTGCAACCTACACTGAATCGGGGGGGTGGGGGTGGGAGAAGAGTGCAGACCTGCGCATGGCGGTGGAGCAGCAGCGGCGCGTGCGGGGGACGCCGCACGAGGCGAGCCTACAGGTGTGTGTGTATGTGTGCATGTGGTGTGTGTGTGTGTGTGAGTGTGTGTGTGTTGCGCGGCCTCTATGCAATGACTTTCGAGGGGGGAGGAGTGGCGGTGTGTGCGGGGGAGCTGCAGCGGCGCGTGCAGGGCATGCCGTAAGAGGCGAGCCTACAGGTGTGTGTGTCTGTGTGTGTTTGTGTGTGCATGTGTGTGTGGTGTGCATGTGTGCCTCCCTCCCTCCCTCCCTCCCTCCCTCTCTCCCCACACATCTTCCCCCCCACACACACCATCGCCACCTATTACAGATCATCCACGGCGACTTCATGAAGGTGCAGCTGCCGTACTTCGACCTGTGCGTTGCCAACACCCCCAACACACACACTCTGTCTCTCTCTCTCTATCTCTCTCTCTCTCTTTCTCCCTCTCTCTCTCCGCTCAAAACGCACACGGTATTGCCACCTGTCACAGATCATCCACGGTGACTTCATGAAGGTGCAGCTGCCGCACTGTCCTCCTTCTTTCTCTCTCCCTCTCCTTCTCTCTCCCTCCCTCCCTCCCTCCCTCCCTCCCTCTCCCCACACATCCTCACCCACACACACACCATCGCCACCTGTCACAGATCATCCACGGAGACTTCATGAAGGTGCAGCTGCCGTACTTCGACCTGTGCGTCGCCAACATTCCCTACAACATCTCGTCTCCGCTCACGTTCAAGCTGCTGGCGCACCGGCCGGCGTTCAGGTGCGTGCGTGGGCGCGAGCTTTTGGGGGGCGGGGGGGGGGCACCACTCGTTCGCCAGCTGGATCGGACTGCTTGGATCGTATCGCTTGCCCGCACAGGATTGACCCCGCATGGACGAAAAGGGAGAACAAATCGTTCTAAAGCTAAATAGAGTGCCACACTCACGGCGTGCAGACTTCCGTCCTGTGTGGCGGTGCATGCGCCGTGAGCTCGTGGCTGTCACACTATGAGCCCCTGCTCACCCAGCCGAATTCGACTGTTCCAGCTGTAGTGCAGTGGGAAGGGGCTCTGTCGCTCTGTGACACTCTAGGTGTCGCATACGCCCCCCCCCCCCTTCAGCCCTTTATGCCTGTGCCCTTTTGCTGGGAGAAGGCTCTACAGTGGCGCAGAGGGACAGTCCGCGCCCTCTAGCAACGGGTGGGGCTAAAATGCGGGCTTCCCCTGGGCCTCCCCTGATCAAGAGAGTCGCCACTTAAAAGAAGTGTGAAGGACAGTCAAAGTGCAGAGCAGGGGCAATTGTAACACCCAACACGACACCAGCATTGTGTGCTGCACCAGGGCGCCGATGGCTGCACAGCCGCGGCGCGGGTGGGTGGGTTCTACGAGGTTCTGCTCAAGGCAGAACACGATGAAGCTGTGTTAATGAAACGAGAGTTTCCCTTTGTACGAATCCAGGATGATGACAAAGGGGAGAGAGCTGGTTAAGAGCTCTGAAAGTACACACTTTTGAGCTACAGCTTCATACACATACCCAAATTTCCCTCTTCATTATGTAATGTATATTACGATGGAAATTAAAGCTTTGTGTACCAACTTTCGCTCTTATTAAGGAGCTGAGCTGGCTGACTGCACTGTTGTGCTGATTTGTTGGATTGACTGGGCCCGGGGATGTGTTTAGACGACTCACCTTAGGAGGTTCCCCCTTTTCCTGGGCCAGTCAGTGTGGCACACTCCATCCAGACTCGGATCTGGTGGAGATCCACCATTGGGGACCACCCCTAGTCCTTTTTGGTCCCCATCTCTGTCCTCCCTCTCTCTCCCTCTCTCCCTCTCTCTCTCTGCTATGTCTCTCCCCACCTCCCTTCCTCTGCCCTCTCTCTGCCCTCTCTCCATCTGCCTCCTCTCTCTGTCTATCACTGAGTATCGCTGCCCCCCTCGTTTACGCAGGGCCGCCGTGATCATGTACCAGCACGAGTTTGCGATGCGCCTCGTCGCCAAGCCCGGCGATCCAATGTACTGCCGCCTGGCAGCCAACACGCAGCTGCTGGCGCGAGTCAACCACCTGCTCAAGGTGCGAATGTGGGGTTCACACCTCAAGGGGGCACACATCATGGTGATGGATGTTACACATAATGGGTCACACATCAAGGGGATGCCGCCTGGCAGCCAACACGCAGCTGCTAGCGCGCGTCAACCACCTGCTCAAGGTATGTGTGGGGGCACACCTCGAGGGGTGAACCTCAAGGGGCTATCGCGCAGCTGCCCGCGGCGAGGCTGGAGTTGGTTAATGGCGGCCCCATGGAATGTTGCGGAGCCCTCGCCGCTGCTGGATCGCTGCCCGGTCGACGTTTGCGACGCCCTGCTCGCGCGTTGCGACTAGGTGCACCCCCCCCCCCCCTTTCACCCTCCCCTCCTCCCCCTCTAAGTGTTTGGAATGGCACCCAAACATGTCGGCAAGAACAACTCGTGCCTGGGTCAGCAAGAACAACTCCGCTGCCTGGTCGACGCTTGCGACGCCCTGCCCGCGCGATGCGACTAGGTGCACCCCCCCCCCCTCTCCCCCTCCCTCCCCTCTTCCCCCCTCCAACTGTTTGGAATGGCACCCAAACATATCGGCAAGAACAACTCGTGCCTGGGTCAGCAAGAACAACTCCGCTGCCTGGTCGACGTTTGCGACGCCCTGCTCGCGCGATGCAACTAAGTGCACCCACCCCCCCTCCCCCCTCCTCCCCCTCCCGCCTCCAACTGTTTGAAATGGCACCCAAACATGTCGGCAAGAACAACTCGTGCCTGGGTCAGCAAGAACAACTCCGCTGCCTGGTCGACGTTTGCGATGCCCTGCACGCGCGATGCGACTAGGTGCATCCCCCCCCTCCCTCCCCCCCTCCCTCCCCTCCTCCCACCCTCCAATTGTTTGGAATGACACGCACACAGGTCAGCAATAACAACTTCCGCCCACCGCCCAAGGTCGACTCAAGCGTCGTGCGCATCGAGCCGCCCCCCCCCCTGCCACCCTCCTCATATTAACAACAACCGACACCCAACTGACACTCCAACTGACACACACACAGGTCGGCAAGAACAACTTCCGCCCGCCGCCCAAGGTCGACTCATCCGTCGTGCGCATCGAGCCGCGCAACCCGCCGCCGCCGGTCAACTTCCTGGAGTGGGACGGCCTAGTGCGGCTGTGCTTTGGGCGCAAGGTTCGTGCGTGTGAGAGAGACAGAGAGAGAGACAGGGCGAGAGGGAGAGACAGAGAGCGCTGTGGTCTGTCGTCATTCTGTCGTACATCTCTGCAGCAAGTTCCATGTCTTGCTGTGTGTGTGTATGAGTGGCCAGTCAACTTCCTGGAGTCGGACGGCCTTGTGCGGCTGTGCTTCGGGCGCAAGGTTTGTGCGTGTGTGTTTATGGGACAATGTGCCATGTCTGCGTGTGTGAGAGAAAGAGAGAGAGTATGCGTGTGAGACAAATAGAGAAGGAGAGGGTCGGTCAACTTTATGGAGTGTGACGGCCTCGTGCTTTGAGCGCAAGGTTTGTGCATGTGTGAGAAAGAGACAGAGAGAGAGAGATGAAGAGAGACAGAGAGAGACAGACAGAGACAGACAGAGAAACACAGAGAGAGAGAGAGAGACAGACAGACAGAGAGAGACAGAGAAAGAGAGAGGGGAGGGAGGGATAAAGAGAGGCTGAGAGAGACGGAGGGAGACAGAAAAACACAGAGAGAGGGACAGAGAGACAGAGAGACTAAAGATAAAGCACGACAGAGAGTGTCGGTCAACTTCCTGCAGTAGGACGGCCTCGTGAGGCTGGTGCTTTCGGCGCAAGGTGTGGTTGTTCTTAGAGACCCTTGTGTGTGTGTGTGTGTGTGTGAGTGCGTGTGTGTCTGCGGCATGGTGCAAAAGGAGTCGTACCCACACTCCTTATCAACTTGTTGCAGTCACACATCACTCAGCACTCGGCACTTGTCACCCCGCAGAACAAGACGCTCGGCGCGATCTTCCGCCAGGGCAGAGCACGCTTCCGCATCCTTGCATGCTCCACACCCTTTTCTCCTCACCACACTCGTTTCAACTGCTCTCTCCCAGCTCTCCTTGCCAACGCGTGCCCTTGCCATTACCACCCACAGAACAAGACGCTGGGAGCGATCTTCCGGCAGGGCAGCACGCTCTGCGCGCTCGAGACCAACTACAAGATGTACCAGGCGCTGGCGCTGGGCAACGCGGGAGGTGGGGTCGGACGAGGGAGAGGGGTGCTGGGGGGGGGGGGTGCTGGAGACGGGGGGGGGGCTGCAGGTGTGTGTGTGGGGGGGGGGCGCTGTCGCAGTCACACGCGCGCACACATACACACACACACACACACACACACACACACAAGTGCGTGCACGCGCGCATACACGCTCGGCAGCGTACGTACGCACGCACACGCACACAAGTGCACGCACGCGCACGCACGCACACACGCGCACACACACACACATGCACACACACACACACACACAATCACGCACATCCAGGCATGCACACTCTCTCACACACACACACACACAAACACGCGCACACAAACATGTGCACACACACACACACATGCACGCACGCACATGCACACACACGCACAAACACACACACACACACACACGTGCAGGCAGCGGGGAGGGCGGCGCGCCGGGCACGGCAGTAGGCAAGCCAGGTGTGTGTGCGTGTGGGTGTGTGGGTGTGTGGGTGCGGGTGTGGGTATGCGTGCGTCGGGCACGGCACGGCAGTAGGCAACCCAGGTGATGATGCTGATGGATTTTACAGTTGTGTGTGACGCACCTAATAACAGGCAGCGTATTCGACCTCTTGGCGTGAAGCGCCCGGGCACTACAAACGGTTGGCTGGCTACTGGTGGGGGGGGGCTTGTGGGTAGGGGCTGGACCTAGACAGGGCACTGGACCCCCAGATCCATCCTCCTCCCCGTGGGGGCACGGCCGGGGTTCACAAGCCTGCGGGATCGTTTCACCTAGACCGCAGCACAGCAAAAGCTTCAATGCATTCCCGCACTCTCCTCAGTCCCGGCTACGGTGTGTGTGTGGCGGGGGGGGGGGCACAGCATGAGGCAAGCCAGGTGTGAGTGTGTGCATACGCGTGCACGTGCACACACACACACACACACACACACACACTTACACACACTTACACACACACGCAGCGGGTTAAGGCCTAGTGCATGGCAGTGTCGACACACATGCACACGTCTGCGCACAAACACACGCACACACACAAACACACACACATATCTACACGCATCATTTTCAGGGTGTGTGTGCGCAAGTCTAACGTCATCAGAGGCATCCAAAAGGCTGATAGATCGACCACACACACACATGCGCACACACACGCACACACACACACACGCACACACACACACACGCACACACGCACACACGTGCACACACATGCAGCGGGGAAAGGCTGGGGGGACGTCGGTGCCGAGGCGCTCGCACACACACGCACACACACACACACACACACTCCCCCCACACACGCACACGCACACACACGCACTCACGCACACAAATACAGCGGGGAAAAGCTAGGGAGCGTCGCTGTCAAGGCGCTGGCGCACACACGCACACGCACGCGTACAAAAACACCCCCACACACACACACACATGCACACACGCACATACACACACACACACACACACACACGCAGCGGGGAAAGGCCGGGGGAACGTCGGTGTCGAGGCGCTCGCAGCGGCGATGTCGATGGACGTGGATGACGATGGGGACGGCGTTGCGTCCGATGACGGTGCGTGTGTGTGTGTGTGTGCGTGTGTGTGTGTGTGTGTGTCTGCATGCGTGTGTGTATGGTGGTGGGTGACGCGGGCAATGGCAATGGACGTGGACGACGATGGGGACGGCGATGCATCCGACGACGGTGGGTTTGGAATGAGGGCTTTGTGGCTTTGTGGCTCAGGGTTTTGGGGTAAGGGTATAGGGTTGAGTAAGGGCTGTTCAAGCTAGGGTGTGCATTCTTTAGAAGCTAAGCGGCAACAAACGAACTTATACAGCGGAGCGGCGATGACGATGAACGTGGACGACGACGAAGACGGCGATGCGTCTGACAGCGGCGTGTGTGTGTGTGTGTGCCTGTGTGTGTGTGTGTGTGTTCTGTGTGTGTGTGTGTGTGCCTGTGTGTGTGTGTGTTTGTGTGTGTGTGTGTGTGTGTGCGTGTGTGTGTTCTGTGTGTGTGTGTGTGTGTGTGTGAAGGGGGATCGGTGGGCGGGTGGTGGCAGGTAGGCGGTGGCGATCGAGACTCGATGACGACGGTCGATGCCCCAAACACACAGCCCAGAAATAGGAAGATGCAAGCCAGAGACACACACGCGCACCCTCCCACCCACCCAAACCCACACACACACCAGTGGTGCATACCGCATCTGGCGTGGTGGCCGTGCGTGTGACGCAGGGGCCCCGCCCAACGACCCGCCCGTGTAACGCGCGCCTCAGCGTCACGTGTTATCTTATATGCATCACGCACACACACACACACACATGCATACAAACATACATACACACACGGGGTCTAATACGCCATCAAAGGCATCTTACGGACTGTAATTCTGGAAAACACACACACACACAAATTCACACACACACAGACGGCGACGACAGCATGGCGGTTGACGGGGCCGGCGGGTCGCCGGACGGACTTAAAATCGACCAAAAATACACACACACACTCACACACACACACACAGACGACGGCGACGACAGCATGGCGGTGGACGGGGCCGGCGGGTCGCCAGACGGACTGAAAATCGACCAAAAATACACACACAAATTCACACACACACACGAACACACACACACATGCCAACCACAAACACACACACACGCCGACCACAAGCACACACACGCCGACCACACGCACACACACACACAGATGACGGTGACGACATGGCGGTGGACGGTGCCGGCGGGTCGTCGGGTGTCGTCGGCGTCGCGGGGCCGTCGGTCAAGAACAAGCGTGGCAAGGCGACGCAGGGGTTCAAGGACAAGGCGAGTGTGTGTGCGTGCGTGCGTGTGTGTGTGTGTGTGTGTGTGTGTGTGTGTGTGTGTGTGTGTGTCTCTTTGTCTCTCTTCCTCTCTGTATGTGTTAAGGGGGGGGGGGCAACGGTGGAGAACAAGCGCGGCCAGACGACGCAGGGGTTCAAGGACAAGGCGAGTGTGTGCGCGTGTGTGTGTGTGTGTTAAAACTGAACGCACACACGCGCCACGTGCGCAGGTCATGGCGATGCTGCTGCTGTTGCCCGTGACTATGGTGGCCACCCCACCCACCCCTCACACACACATACAGAGGCACACACACGCACGTGCGCACACACACACGCCAAGTGCGCAGGTCATGGCGATGCTACTGCTGTTTCCCACGACTATGGTGGCCACCCCTTACACATACACACATACAGACGCACACACATAGTCGGGCTTGACATGCGCACTGTGCGGGACAAGCGCCGTGGTGCGGTGTGCGTGGGTCCTGCCACACGTGCACACACACGCCACGTGCGCAGGTCATGGCCATGCTCGTTGCCCACGACTTCGACCAGGTGCGGTCGGCCAAGATGGCGCAGGAGGACTTCCTGCGCCTGCTCGCGGCGTTCAACTCGGAGGGGATACACTTTGTGTGATGGGCACAGCGGAGAGGGGAGGGAGGTGGTGCATTTTCGGCGCATGGAGGGGCGCACACGCGTGTGACTCAGGGAGGGGCTGATGAATACATGCTGGATGACCTCTCAGCAGTCGCCCGCTGCAGCCGAGCAGAGGTGGCGATGCCGTGGCATCCTTTGCCACCAAACCGACGGAGGCGGCCACATTTCCTCAGGATGTCAAGACCCAGTCATGAAGCGCATGTACACTGAGAGGCGCAACAAGGCCAGCAGGACTCTGCTGAATGAAACCTACAACAGCACCAATTGCAACGCGTGGTGCACCCTATCCAGCGGTCCGTCGGGAGCACCTCCGCCGCGAGCAGTTCATGTGCATCGCCCGCAGACAGGAGTGCTTGCGCCCACCACGCCCGCCGCCTTCCCCCAGCAGCCTGTCGCCTCCACCGTTGACATCTTGACCTTGGCGGAGCACGGTCACTCCTGAGAGTTGCCTAGGCGAAGCAACTCTCAGTCGGTGTCCGCGCATTGAGAGGAGCAGGAAGACGGGGGGGGGGGCAGGAAGGCACACGCAGCAGATTGTGACGCCCCCTCTCTATTTGCAGCCCACACGCAGCACACACCGTGGTGTGTTGCTGTCACAGGACGAGGGGTTTAGCCTCGTCGTGTGGGTGCCAGTGAGTGGGAGTCCCCAGGGCGCAACTCACTAGCTGAGGTGGGAGGAGGTGGCGAAGGCGCTGGCAAGCGAGTAGGAGGAGAAGGCTTCGGAGGAGGCGGCGCAGCGATGGTGGGGGCACTATCCTGTGTCAGCTGCAGCACTGTCTGGTCCATGCGACACCGCTCCCCCCCCTCCCTCCCCAGCTGAACCAATGGAGGGATGGCGCGGTGCAGCAGCGGGTGGCTCCTGCTCCCCTGCGCTGTAGCTGGAGAGCAGGGCCTTGCGTGTCGCGCCCATGTGCCGGCCCCTCGTGTTCAGATGGCGCGTGGTTAGGCGGGCGCAGACTCTGAGGGTGAGGGGGGCACAGCCGGCGCGCGTCCCCACCGGGGCTTGCAAGCGGCTGTCACAACTTGGGATGGTGTAGAGAGGGCAAGGCTTACGGGTCGTGGCGATCCAGGGAAACACTATTACTGCTGCCCATGCCGCTGCGGCGTTGAGACTGACAGCCAGGCTGTAACAGTAACAGTAACATCGGCTTTCCAGCTACGACTACCTTCTAGTCCTAGTACCACAGCCTAGACCCAAGCCCAGTTGTGGTCCTTAAAATTACTTGTGAGTGGCAGAAGCCACCAGCCGGCTGCCTGCCAATTTGAAGTCCCAGAGCAAAAAGGAGAGCTATTATGCGCCGCCTCCAAAACCAGCCAGGCTGCACAGCTTTAATAATGCCCAGCTTTACTGTGCATACTCTGGCCAACGCAGCATAGTGACTTGACTCTGCTCGCAACCATCAACAAGTTAACAACAATGGTAAATGGGGAAGCAGCAGCTCACGGTCACGTCTCGCTTCAATGATACAGGTCCAAATGGTGATCACACACACACACAGCTCTCCCTCCAACATGAACTTTGGCCAACACTGCGCGAGAAAAGTCGGAAGCGGACGCTGCTGCTGTCGGGCTTGAAGCAGCCAATGATGGCGCAGCGCAGTGCGCCAGCGGCCCGCAGCAGCAGGCCCTTCTTTGATGCCTTCCCCCCTGCGGCCATGCTCTCGCCCGTCTTCTCCAGCAGCGACTGGCCATCACCGCCGGACGCCTGGGGAGACGGCGCAGATGCCCCCGGGGAGCTTGCCGGCGCCGCGCACACTGCAGCGGAGCGGTGGGGCTGGCAGCTCTGGCTGGCTGAGCTGCTGCGCCCCTCCACCGCGGCGACCTCTTGAGCACGGTGCATCGTCCGACCAGCAAGAGGCCGAGAGGTCGCTGAGCGCGCCCTGGCTCGCCATCGTCTCAAGCGCAAAGATGTGGACCACAAAGTCAGAGGACTTTGGGCCCTTGACCAGCCGCGCTGCGAGATGCACGCGAATCGGGCCCGCTGCGCTCGCGCGCGCGCCCGCGGGGGCCCGCTGCGGCCGCGGCGCGCTTGCGCGTGCCATCGAAGGCGGCTCAGACGACAGCGCAGGTGCTGTTGCGGCCGCGCATGGCTGTGCCGCCACTTCGGGCTTGGCACTCGCGCACGGGGCGGACGCCACGGCGACAGACGGCTCGGCCGAGAGCGAGGGCGAGCGCGCCGCCTGCGGCCACGGGGCAGGCACGTCGAGCGCACCATCGGCGGCCGTCGAGCGCACGTGCGCCGCTGGCACCAGCACCACCGCCTTGCCCGCCACCGACCGCTTGGCCCACGGCTTCGCCAGCGACACCGGCAACGGCGTGGTGCCGGACATGCTGCTCTCGCCAGCAGCGCCGCCGGCGTCCACGAGCACCGCGGCGACCTTGCGCTGCAGTGCTGGCGTGAGCGTGTGGAACATTGACCCGAGGTGCGCGTGCCCGCCGACCATCACCGCGATCCCGACGACGATACGCCTCGCGTGCGCGCGCGTCGCCGGTGGCGACTCCTCGAGGAACTCGCACCCCACGCGGAACACCGACGCCAGCCACGCCTCGTTCGGCTCCGCGCTCACTAGCTGCCCGGAAGACGGCGCGTGCCGGGTGGTTTTGAGTGCGTCTGCTGCTGTGTCGACGAGCGTGGCGAGGTGGCACGCGACGATGGTGCGGACCGCGGACGACTTGTGGGAGCGGAGAGCGACGAGCACGGTGGCGACGCGCTGGTGGGAGGAGGAGTTGACAACCATGACATTGAAGGTGCGGTCGGCCTCAATCTGTAGGGGGAGAGGGAGATGGGAAAGGGGGTGGGTGGGTGAGTGGGTGGGTGGGTCGGTGAATGAGCGAGCGAGCGAGTAAGTTGAGTGCGTGAATAAGTGAGTGGATGGCTGAAGGCTGAATGAGCGAGTGAGAGAGTGAGTGCGTGGGTGCGTGAACACGTGTGTGAGTGAATGAGCAAGTGAGCGGGTGAGAAAATTTGAGCGTGTGGGTGGGTGCACGGGCACACCACCGTCAGGAAGTTCTCGCGCCCTGCGGTCGACTTCTCGCTCGCGCGCTGGCACAGCCGCGACGCAATGACCTCTAGCTCGCGGCTCATCTCGGGCCCAAACTGGCGAAGCATCTCCTGCGATTGGTTTGTGGGGGGCAGGGGAGGCAGTCAGCTTGGCGCGTCTGGAGGGTGAGCCTCTGAGGAGCATGCGCGCAGAGTCCCCACACTGTTTGCTGCTGGGATCGCACACGGTAACGACTAAACACTTGAGCGTTTAGGGTTTGGGGTTTAGGGTTTAGGGTTTGGGTTTAGGGTTTTGGGGTTTTAGGGTTTAGGGTTTAGGGTTTAGGGTTTAGGGTTTAGGGTTTAGGGTTTAGGGTTTAGGGTTTAGGGTTTAGGGTTTAGGGTTTAGGGTTTAGGGTTTAGGCAGTGAGTGCGCACCTGGAACAGCGTCATCGCGATCGTGGCGGTCGACGAGCAGCGCATACACCCCGCACCCCGCCATGGTTTTACAGCTTTTACAGGTTTTACACGTACGCGTTCACGCCCCGGAGGACCCCGGGGCGTGAGCTAAGGTCTCGAATACACATCTAGGGTAGCTCTACTAGGAGAGCCCGCAAGGTCACGCAGCGCGCCAGGCTACCAGTAAGGCCCCGCACCCCGCCATGCCCCAAACACCCACGCCACGCAACACACGCACCTAAAACAGGAGCATTGCGATCTTGGCGGTCGACCAGAGAAGCATCTCCCCGCCCCCCCGCCATGCTCCTGACACCCACAACCTGGCAACGCACGCCATGGCACTAAAGCATGAACGCACACACCTGGAACAGCATCATCGCAATCTTGGTGGTCGTCGAGCGAAGCGCGTTGATCGCGGGGGCGGCCGTGTTGACGACGATCGTCAGCTGCCCCGGCAGCAGCAGCAGCTGCGTGCGTGTGGTGGGGGCGGTGCAAGAGAAGGCGAGTCAGCGATGGAGAAACAATCGCGCATGGGGTGGGAGGTGGGGGTGCACACGGGAGAGCACGCGTGATGTCCCACGAAACAAAACAAAGATCAACCCAACGTCATCAGCATCCCCTATCGCCCCTCACCTCCGGGTGGTGTTTCGCCACACACCGCACAACATCCAGCGCGTGCTGCTGCGCCTTCCAGTCGATCTCAGTGCGTCCCGCCTTGTTGGCCGCCTCCATATCAGACATTGCCTGCCCAAGCGACTTGGCGGGGCGCGCGAGCGAAGCGAGCTGCTCCCACGACTCGCCATAGCCGGGCTTGTCTCCCTCGGGCACAAATTCGTCTGTGCGCCCAAACCAGTCGACTGCGGCCTGGTCAGTCGCCTTGCCAGTTCCATTGAGCGGAGCCTCGCCGGGGGTCAGCGGCGCCTGCAGCTTGTTCCACCCAGGCAGCTGCTCAGACTTTTGGGGGCACAAGAAGCCCAGGCACGCATTGGACAGCAGCACTGCAGCCCCTGCAGGGGCGGCGTAGACGCCGTCGAAGATGCCCCTCATCGCAGCCGGTGCGTCAGACGCCGCGCAGTCGACCTGGTCCTCCTTCACGTCCTCGTCCCCTTCAGGACGCGGTAGCACGGCAGCGCTATCCGACACGTCCTTGGTGTGGCGTGCCGGAGCAGTGCGTGGGCGCCACTGCTCCTTCCTGCGAGCGCGCACCACAGCGGGGTCGGGCGGACGCTCAGGGTGGCCGCGGCTTGGCGTTCCAGGGGTGTGCGCTCAGCTTTCATGTACAGCGCAAGCCTGCTAGCAGCCAACGCAGGCGCGTACTCACTCTTGCGGCGTCATGTCGTCGGGGATGGAGTGTGCCTTCAGGACCTCAACGGACGCGCTGAGCTGGCTTGCGTGCGTTTTCATGCTGGACTGCGTGCAAGGGCAAGGGGATGTCAGGTGTCAGTGATGAGTGGCTGGGGAGTGGTGGAGGCGGCGGGATGGCGTGCTTGACGCCAAGGCGTGTCCGTGCTGGACACAAGTTGGCACAGGGGAGATGCACAGAACATGCACGCGCATGTCGCCGCGCATGCCCCCATGCACCGCCACCAGGGCCACCAGCCACCCCTGGTTCGCTGACAATGCCAGCGCATAGGCGTGATGGAGCGCGCATTCGTGGTTTGGGGTGCTGCAGCCCCTGCGACGAGAGGTCTTGGCATATGCCGCTGCTGGATCGCCAGTAACGACGGCCAGGATCACCACTGCTCCTCCCTCCCTCCACGCACCCCCGCCTCACCTGGCACAGGTCTCTGTACGTGTCGTGGGCGCTGGTCCTCGGAGGGAGCGTGGCCTGCGGTGCGTCGTGTGAGGCACAAGGAGGGCTTTAGTGTCAAGGCGCTCAGAGAGGGGACTGCGCGCTCGCTGGTGCACCTGCGCGTCACGCGCGCAGGTACAACTGCGCGCGTATACACTGGAAGCTTCTGTGCCAAGGTGCGTGCTGTGATGAGGCGAGGCGAGGGAACAAACGAGGTGTTCAACTCACTTGCGTCAGCTGTTGCTCCTCCTCGCGTTGCGTGTTCAAGCTGCTCTAGTGCACGGTGGCTAGTGGTGCAAGGTTGTGAGCAGATTGGACCGAACATAGGGGGGGGGGCATGCAGTCAGAGGCTAATATAGGGGAGGCAAATGGTGGGCTGGTGTGGGAGGCATTTGCATGTGAACTGAATGTGTCGAGTGGCAATGGATGAGGCGTGAAGGCCTGCGTGGCCTTGTTATGGTGTGCTCTTGGCTGGCTTGCTGGCTGGGGCGAGGGCTGTCGGGTGGGGTTGGTGGTGTTGCGCCTGTTGCGTGCCTATTGCGTGCCTGTTGTGTGCCATGCAGGTGGCACAGCACCTTGGCACTCCATCAGAGCAGACATCCGGTGTGATATATACCACTGCACACTATTACTGCGATCGCACGCATACACGGCACGGGGTTGCGGCAGGGCGTTGATTCAGCTGCTGCGGAAGCACCCAAGCGATATACAGCACGCTCTCAAGACCAAGCGCCCTGCATGCCAAGTGTGTGCATCCATTTTGAGACCCACTGCAGAACCATGCAGATGCTTTGTTCATAATAAAAATGAGAATTCCAGGGGTCTCTGCTAACGTCAACGCACGCCGCACGCTTAAGCGTCCAACGGTACCCACCGTTTGTTGAACCTGGCCCACGGGGCCGACGCCCGCGGGGCCTGTGCCACATGGCGGGGTCTCGGGCATGCAGAGCAGCGTGCAGCCGCTTGGAGC
>VFSX01000088.1:160000-175000 GCA_016618255.1 Chlamydomonas sp. UWO 241
ACGCATGAAAACTGTGGCTTTGTTTTTCCTCGTGATTTAAGGGACTGTCTGTGCGGACTTGGGAGGGTCTGAGAGGGGGAGGGCGGTGGCGGGCGTCGCCACTCCGCACCAGCAGGTTAGCGGCACTTGTTTATTGATTGACACGGTTGTGCGTGTGTGCGTGTGTGTGCTGCTGCTTCCAAACGAGAGCGCAACCGCGCCAACCGCGCGGCTGACGCAGTTGTGCAGAGACAGGGAGAGGTGGATTGGCCAGCAGGTGGCGGAGGCGCAAGACATGCTACGCAAGAAGAATCTGCGCCAGTTTGCGCGCGCGTGCGACAGGCTGGCGGGCCGCAGCCGCAGCCATCAGATCCCACCTGCCATGCGGGACGTCTCGGGCGCGCTGCACAGCGGTCCAGACGGGGTGCTGAAGGCCATGACAGAGTCATTCGACAAGCTATATGGCGGGGAGACCAAGCTCAGCGACGAGACCCTGAACCAGCTGGAGAACGATGTAGCGGCGTTTGAGCTCACACGCGCCACAGAGGTGGACGAGGCGCACGGGCGCCCCCCTGACCTGGCTGAGACGGAGGCGTGTGTGCGAGCGTTGCGCTCGGCCGCCGCTCCGGGCGGTGACCAGCTGGACGCCATGCTGTTGCGGTGCCCACCTGCCATCGCATGGCTCCACCGGGTCATCATCGCCGTATGGCGGTCGGGGAGAGCCCCGAGGGAATGGAAAACTGCTATTATCACACCGTTATATAAGGGGAAGGGTCCGCGTGACTCCCCTGGTAACTACCGCGGTATAAGCCTTCTCTCTATTTCCGGGAAAGTGTACGCTGCCATACTTCTGCACCGCGTCTCCACGCAGGTTGATGGTCAGTTGCATGAGGCTCAGTGTGGTTTCAGAAAAAGCAGAGGCACTGTTGATGCGATTTTTACTCTGCGCTCGCTGAGCGCGGCACATGCCGAGTACAAACAATGCATGGCTGTGGCATTTGTCGACTATTGTAAAGCTTATGATTGCACAAACCGTGCGGCACTGTGGAGAGTCCTTAGATTATACAGTGTTCATCCGCACATTATTGATCTGTTGGAGGATCTTCACACCAACACCGCAGCTGCCGTGCGGCTGGCTGGGAAAATCGGGCACGAATTCCCCGTGTCGTCTGGTGTGCGACAGGGGTGCGTCATTGCTCCTGTGTTGTTCAATGTTTTTATTGACCACATAGTGAAAAAGGCGCTAGACATGATGCCAAGAGGGGGCTGGCGTGTCAGTCGTGACCCGAGCCGGCGGCTCTGTGTTGTCGTCGTCGGTTGAGCGCATAGTAATGCTGATGTATGCCGACGATTTATGTTTGTTCTCGCATGACCCAGCTCAGTTGGCGCTTATGCTGAAAATCCTTGACAAAGTGTCCTCTAGCTTTGGCATGCAAATCAACGCCGCCAAGACAGAAGTGATGATTTTACCAGCAGATTTTGACGCGGATCTGCCCACGTTTGCGCTGACTGGTTACAGTTACAGTTACATGGCATTCCAGCTAAGACAACACATGTCCTAGTGCCACCGCCCTGTGAAGGACGATAGCCACCAGCCGGTTACCTGCCGTCTAGACTACCGCTCCCGCCGGCTAGTTTAGACCCAAACAAGTCCCTGAGGGACATGTCTGGCAAGGAGCGTATAGGAAAGGACCGTCCTCCTCCTGGCCTTTGAGGCCAACCACGCCGGCTGTGCCGACTGGCGGCGCTGAAGCAGAAAAGTCCCCGCCTGGCATGGTGCATGGTTGTCCAACTCCATGCATGGGGCTCTGCCTGCGCCCCATGCGTCATGCATGGCCAGGTCCCACCCTCCAGGGGGGCCTGGGCAAACAGAGTCGTCATGGCAGGCTGCCTGAAGACCAATGCCGACGCCAGTCACCGGCAGACGAGTGCCCCCGAGGGTGAGCGCGGTGACAAACGCTGCGATGGTGAAGCGGATAAACTCTGTTGTTGCCTCGGCGGTCACCACCGCTGAAGCCCTGATGGTAGCTCGCCCCACGAGCAGCCATCTTGACCGATGTCCAGCATGCATTGACGGGCGCCAGCTCCTCCGCTCGTCGATCAACTTGTCGAGATCGGTGCCGCATGGCGTCCTGCATGGGAGGAGGATAAGGGCCGTCTCCCAGCACGGGTCGCGGCAGCGCCGCGGCTACTCGCCAAGCCATGACAGCGCCGGGCAAGCCGCTCCTATAGTTTCCACCGAGGGACAGTCTAGCAGGAGCCAGGCCAGTCGTATTTTATCCCGCTCGTCAGCGGCACGGAGATCCTAGTCACCAGCAGCGCCGCATTGCTGGGTCCAGGGCCCGGCGACGAGAACGCGCCTCCGTTAATCGAGCCCCTGAGCTGACTGGTGGTGAAGTGAAGACCGTCTCTGCATTTGAGTATCTAGGGAGTTGGATAACCCAGAGTGGTGGTGTGGAAAAGAAGATCGGTGTGCGTGTCGGTTGCGCACTGGGCGTGTTTGCGTCTTGATAAGATTTGGGCCAGCAAGAAGATGCAAGTGCAGTCTAAGATGCGGGTTTACAACACT
Organism: Chlamydomonas sp. UWO 241; assembly: GCA_016618255.1. Taxonomy (NCBI): domain Eukaryota; kingdom Viridiplantae; phylum Chlorophyta; class Chlorophyceae; order Chlamydomonadales; family Chlamydomonadaceae; genus Chlamydomonas; species Chlamydomonas priscui. The sequence goes on from VFSX01000088.1 coordinate 162,549, forward strand.
TTCGTGCTGCCCCACTTTCTGTACGGCTGCGAAACATGGGCCCCTACTAAAACACAACTGACTCGATTGGAGGTTGCCCACTCTAACTGCCTTCGTCGCATTCTGGGTGTGCGCCTGGTCGACCGGCACAGATTAACTTATATTCGGCAGGCGTGCGACACTGAGCCAATTGAGAGCCTTGTGGCAAAGCGATCAATGCAGTGGCTAGGCCATGTGATGCGCATGCCGGCTTCTCGTCTTCCTCGTACGACTTTTGACTGCACAATGGATGTGGCTCGGCAGCAAGGCCGGCCTCCAGCCTCCTCCCGACACTATTTTCTTAAGCTACTGATTCAGCAGCTAGGCGAAACTAGTGGCACTCGTTCTGATTGGAAGACTTTTTCGGACACGGCGTTTGAGCGTGCTCAGGATAGGGTCGGGTGGAGAGCCGTGGTGTACGGTCCGGCTGCCCCTCAGGCGCCGGCCCCTCCACCACGGCGGTCAAGTAGATTGGCAAGCGCCACTTGACCCCTATCCCCTAGAAGCAGTTAGGACCTATTTTGGAGGCGTCGCACAATAGCTCTCCTTTTTGCTCTGGGACTACACGTTGGCAGGCAGCCGGCTGGTGGCTACCGCCCCTCACAAGTTATTGTTAGGGCCAGAACTGGACTTGGGTCTAGGCGGTGGTACTAGGACTAGAGGTAGTCTTTGCTGGAAATCCGATGTAACTGTAACTGTAACTGTAACTGGAGAGCCGTGGTGTACGGTCCGGCTGCCCCTCAGGCGCCGGCCCCTCCACCACGGCGGTCAAGTAGATTGGCAAGCGCCACTTGACCCCCTATCCCCTGGAAGCAGTAAGGACCTATTTTGGAGGCGTCGCACAATAGCTCTCCTCTTTGCTCTGGGACTACACGTTGGCAGGCAGCCGGCTGGTGGCTACCGCCCCTCACAAGTAATTGTTAGGGCCAGAACTGGACTTGGGTCTAGGCGGTGGTACTAGGACTAGAGGTAGTCTTTGCTGGAAAGCCGATGTAACTGCAACTGTAGCTGCGTGTGTGTGCGCGTGTGTGCGCGCATGCGTGTGCATGTGTGCATCTGTGTGTTGATGGATATTACCCACTCTCTCACTCTCTCACTCTCTCTCTCTCTCTCACTTTCCCACCCTCTCACTCTCTCTCTCTCTCTCACTCTCTCACTCTCTCGCTCTCTCACTCTCTCACTCTCTCACTCTCTCACTCTCTCACTCTCTCACCCTCACCCTCTCACTCTCTCACTCTCTCACTCTCTCACTCTCTCACACATGCATGCAGTTGAGCACCACTACCCGCTGCGCCAGCGCAAGCCGACACTCGACTACGAGGACCCTTCTTCGGACGACCCGATGCTGCCGGACAACGCTGACAGCGACGGTGGCGGGCGCGGCAGCGGGCGCGGCGGTGGCAAGGGGCTACGGCGCACACACGGAGGTGTGTGTGGGGGTGGGTGGGTGGGTGGGTGGGTGTGCGTTTCTCTCTCTTTCTCTCTCCTTCTCCCTCTCTCTCTCTCTCTCTCTGTGTGTGCATGCGGCATGTGCGGCAGCAAGGGGCTGCGGCACACAAACGGAGGTGTGCGTGTGTGTGGGTGTGTGTGTGTGTGTTTTTTCTCTCCCTCTCTCTCTCTCTCTCTCTCTCTCTCTCTCTCTCTCTCCCCCTCTGTCTCTCTGAGTGTGTGCATGCGGCCGTGGCGGCAGCGGCGCACAAACGGAGGTGTGCGTGTGCGTGCGTGCGTGTGTGTGTATTTCTTTCTCTCTCTCCCTTTCTCTCTCCCTCCCTCTCTCTCTCTCTCTTGTGTGTGCATGCGGCGGCGGGCGCGGCAGCAATGGGCTGCGGCGCATAGAGGTGTGTGTGTGGTGTGTGTGTTTGTGTGTGTGTGTGTGCGTGTGCATCTCTCTCTCTCTCTCTCTCTTTCTCTCTCTCTCTCTCTCTCTCTCTCCCTCTCTCCCTCTCTCTCTCTCTCTCTCCGTGTGTGGTGTGTGTGGCGGCGGCAGGGGGCTGCTAGTTTTGCTGTTTGCAGTGCAGGCACTGCATGAGGACGGCGTCATGTAACGCTTGGTTGGTTGGGTTGGTCGTGTGTGTGTGCGTGGGTATGTGTGTCTCCTTCTCTGTGTATGTGTGTGTGTGTGTGTCGGGGTGGGGGGGGGCAGTGGCTGCAGCGCACTTGCGGCGCGCGTGCCAGCGGCAGAGGAGTTGTAGGTGTGTGTGTGTGTGTGTGTGTGTGTGGTTTGTGTGCGCTTCATCGCGGCGCTGCTGTTGCTTGCGTGGCGCCCACCCCTCTCGCTCTCACTCTGTCACTCTCTGAGGCTCGCTTTCTCACTGTCATCTCACTCTCTCACTCTCTCACTCTCTCACTCTCTCACCCTCTCACTCACTCTCTCACTCTCTCACTCTCTCAATGTCACCCATTCTGACTCACTCTCACTGTCATGCGGGAGCGGGGCGTCTCTGAGCACGCCCCGCGCGGCGCCAATCTCTCTCTCTTAATCTCTCACTCTCAATCTCTCACCCTCACTCTCTCATTATCTCATTCTCTCACTCTCTCTCTCACTCACTCACTCACTCCCAGGCGGCAGCGGGGCTTCTCCGGTCGTGCCTCGTCAGCGCCCCCTCTCACTCTCTCACTCTCGCTCACTCACTCGCACCCAATCTCACTCTCAGGCGGCAGCGGGGCCTCGCCGGTCGTGCCGCCTCGGCGCCCTCTCTCACTCTCTCACTCTCGCTCACTCACTCGCACCCAATCTCACTCTCAGGCGGCAGCGGGGCCTTGCCGGTCGTGCCGCCTTGGCGCCCCCTTTCACGCTATCACTCTTCAACTGTTCTCACTCTCTCACTCACTCTTACTCTTTCCAACTCTTCTCTTACTCTGTCTCTCTCACTCACTCTCTCTTTCTCACTCACTCTTACTCGCTCTCTCTAACTCTCTCACTCTCACTCAATCTCACTCAATCTCACTCACAGGCGGCAGCGCGGCTTCTCCGGTCGTGCCGCCTCGGCGTGGCCTGCGCAGCCAGGACGCCGATGGCGACGCCAGCGGCGTGGGCGCTTTCGTAATCTCTTAACCTCATTCTCACTCTCATTCTCACTCACTCTAACTCACTCTTTCTCACTCTCTCACTCACTCCCAGGCGGCAGCGGGTCCTCTCCGGTCGTCCCTCCTCAGCGCCCCCTCTCACACTCTCACTCTTACTCACTCTTTCTCGCTCTCTCACTCCCTCCCAGGCGGCAGCGCGGCCTCTCCGGTCATGCCGCCTCAGCGCCCCCTCTCACGCTCTCACACTTAAACTCTTCTCACTCTCGCGCTCACTCTTACTCTTTCCAACTCTTCTCTTACTCTTTCTCTCTCACTCACTCTGTCTCTTTCTCACTCACTCTGTCTCTTTCTCTATAACTCTCTCACTCTCACTCACTCTGACTCAATCTGACTCACAGGCGGCAGCGCGGCCTCTCCGGTCCTCCCGCCTAGGCGTGGCCTGCGCAGCCAGGACGCCGACGCCGACGGTGGCGGCGGCGGCGGGAAAGGCGGCGACGGGAGCAGCGGGAGCGGGAGCGAAGAGGAGGGCAGCGAGGACGGCGCGGGGCGCGGGAGCGCGGACGAGGAGGAGGAGGAGGGGGAGGAGGACGGGGAGGTGCGTGGGGGAGGCAGAGAGGGAGGGAGAGAGGGGGGGGGGGGCGAGAGAGGGAGGGAGAGAGGGAGGGGGGTGAGAGAGAGGGAGAAGGAAACAGAGGGAGAGAGAGGGAGAGAGGGTGTGTGAGAGAGAGACTCCCCCCCCCCACACACACACCCTGAAACCCTCAACCCTAAAACCTACAACACACATCCTAAAACCCTAAAACCCTAAACCCACAACCTGAAACACACACGCACAGGAGAGCGAGGAGCTCTACAAGGCTCAGCCATGGGTGCGCGAGCGGCTGCGCCCGCGGCCGGACAGCGCGGCGGCGGCGACGGCGAAGCCGGCGGCGAATGGCGGGGGCGGGGCCGGGAGGGCAGGGAGGGCGGACAAGCGGGACAGGTGCGCGGTTGGCATAGGGGATCTTCCTAGATGCGACTCAAACATTTCGGTGTTGGCTCTCCAACCTAGACTAAAGGCTAGTAGCTCTCAAGCGTACTAGCGCCGTACTAGCGCAGCGGCGGCGACGGCAAAGCCGGCGGCGAATGGCGGCGGAGGCGGGGCCAGGAGGGCGGGGAGGGCGGACAAGCGGGACAGGTGCGCGGTTGGCATAGGCTGGGCTAGTAAGCTTGACGCCGTACTAGCGCAGCGGCGGCGACGGCAAAGCCGGCGGCGACTGGCGGCGGGGCCGGGAGGGCAGGGAGCGTGGACAAGCTGAACAGGTGGGCGGTTGTGGCGTAGCATTGCGTTTTCAGTTAGTAGGGGTAGGTAACTGCACAGCTTCACAGTGTTCAAGCACGGCGGCAGCGACGGCAAAGCCGGCGACGGGGAGGGCAGGCAGGGCTCCTACCACCACCCTCAAAACACCCTTTCACCCCCTCTTCCGACCCGACCCCGACCACGTGTTTTATCGGGGACCGATTCAGCGACCGCGCCAGCCCGCGCCCGCTGCCCTTGCGCTTCATGGCTTTGGATTTTGCTTTGCCACTCCAACACCCACGTGGCCCCATTCCCAAACTGTCATCACCTGCAGGGACCGATTCCGCGACCGCGGCCGGCGGCACGCGCCAGCCCGCGCCAACACGCCCGCTGCCCTTGCGCTTGATGGCTTTGGGTTTCGCTTTGGCAGACCTGCCAGCACCCCTGACGACTGCCCCAACACACACACACACACACACACACACACTGAGACACACACACACTCCTCCCAAACTGTCATCACTTGCTGGGACTGATTCCTTTCGGCGGCGGTGTTTTTTTAGCCCTACCAACACCCCTGTGACTGCTCTACCCCCTACCCTGGCCACATAAAACAGGGACCGGTTCCGCGACCGCGGGGGCGGCACGCGCCAGCCCGCGCCCACGCGCCCGCCCACCGCGCCGTCCGCGTTCGGCGGCGGCGGCGGCGGGTTTGGTTTCGGCGGGCTGCATGGGGACGGAGGAGGAGGCGGGGGCGGGGGCAGGGGGGGCGGCGGGTACCGCGGAGGGTATGGGGGCGGCGGCAGGTTTGGTTTCGGTGGGGAGGACGCTGTGCAGGTGCGTGTACGGGATTTGGGGGTTCGGGTTGTGTGTGTGTGGGCGGGGTAGAGGTCGGGGTTAGGCAGGCTGCTGGAGCACACCGCGGCGGGCGGGGTGGCCGTGCGGGAAACCCAAACCCCCAAACACCAAACCTCTGCCGCACCAACATGTTGCCGCCCCCCCACTGCGCATAGGACGTCGACCCCTCCTACCTGCGCGGCTTCGGCTGCTACCTCGGTGGTGGTCTCAGCACGTGACACAAAGGCTAACACACACACACACACACACGCACACACGCACACACACACACACACACACACACGCGCGCGCATGCACACACACACGCACCTCCCCCCCCCCACACACACAGGACGTCGACCCCTCCTCCCTGCGCGGCTTTGGCCACGTCCCCGGAGGCCAGCATGCCGCGACACTGAGGCACACACACACACACACAAACACATACCCATACGCAAAACACGCCAACACAGGCGTCCGGCGGGCTGTAAAGTTGACCTCCCCCACCACCACACACACACACGCACACACACACGCACCCCCACTGGCACGCACACACACACACAAAAAATATAAATTTAGTGATTCTGGAGACACTGAGCCAACAGAACAGGGATTTGCAGCAGCTCAGCGAGGATTTCTTTTGGATTTTGACTTGCTTAAAAGTGCTCCAGCCCCCCCCAAAAGTACTTCTAATGGGATTTGACCCAGGGTGGGATGGGTTTCTTACTTTGGCTACCACTGGGTAAAAATAAAAACTGGATGGGCGGTTGGAACGTCATCCGGCAAAACGGATGGAGGCCCGCAAGGGCCGAGCGTCGGCATCCGGGAAACCGGATAGCGCGCTGCGCGCGCCATCCGGTTTTCCGCCCACCAGACAGTCGGCATCCGATCCGGATCTGTTTGTACGGCCCTGACACACACACACACACGTGCGCACACACACAAACACACACACGCACACACACCCCACACACAGGACGTCGACCCCTCGTCCCTGCGCTGCTTTGACTACGGAGGCCAGTACGCCGCGCCCGGCACATCTGGCGGGCTCTTTGGGGGCGGGCAGTACACGCCAGGTGGAGGGAACGGCGGTGGCGGGGGGGTCGGTCTGATGGGCCCTCCCGGCACGGGCCTGCGCGGAGGTGGGTGCACTGCGATCCTAAAACTGAGGCTGACGGGAGACGGCAAGGCAGCTGCAACAACTGTGACTGCAACAACTAACTATGACTGCAACACCTAGCTGCACCTGCAACAACTGTGCAACAACTGACCGCACAGGTGGCGCCCCCAACTGGGACGCTGTTCGCAGCGTCCGACATGCTTGGGTCTGATTGGGAGCGGCCAGGCAGCTGCAACGACCAACAACTAACAGCAACTGCAACAACTAACTCGGCTGCAACAACTAACCGCCAGGTGGCGCCCCCAACTGGGACGCTGCAGCGAATGCCACCCTGGGGCTGCTGGGGGGCGGAATGGGGGCAGCTGCAACAACCAACCACGGCTGCAACAACTAACCGCAGCTGCAACATCTGTGCAACAACCAACCGCAACTAACTGCAGCTCTGCAACAACTGACCGCACAGGTGGCGCCCCTAACTGGGACGCCGCCGCGAATGACATCCTGGGGGGGCGGCAAGGTGGCTGCAACAACTAACCACAAACGCAACAAACAACTGCAACAACTGACCGCACCTGCAACACCTGTGCAACAACTGCATGCAATGGGACGCTGCCTCGAATGACATCCTAGGGCTGCTGGGGGGCGGAAAGGCAGTTGCCGTTGCAACTGCAGCAACTCTGCAACAACTAACTGCACCTGCAACAACTGTGCAACAACTGACCGCACAGGTGGCGCCCCCAACTGGGACGCCGCTGCGAATGACATCCTGGGGCTGCTGGGGGGGAGCAGCTGCAGCAACCAACCGCAACTAACTCAGCTGCAACAACTTACTAGGCTGCAACAACTGCGCAACAACCAACAGCCTCAAACTGGGACGCTGCCACAAATAACATCCCGAGGCTGCCGAGAGACGGCGAGGCAGCTGTAACAACCAACTGCACTTGCAACAACTAACTGCAAGTACGCGCACCTGCAACAACTGTGCAACAACCAACCGCACAGGTGGCGCCCCCAACTGGGACGCTGCCGCGAATGACATCCTGGGGCTGCTGGGGGGCGGAAAGGGGGCCGGCGACAAGGCTGCGGCGCCGAATGCTGAGATTAGCCAAGTGGCAGTGGACCCGAGCGTGACGTTTGACCAGGTGTGTGTGCGTGCGTGTGCGTGTGATGCGTGTGTGTGTTTGCGTGCATGCGTGTGTGTTTGGCGGTTGTGCCCAATACTGAGATCAGGAAGTTGGCGGTTGACTGAGGCGCCACGTTCGACCAGGTGTGTGTGTGTGTGTATGTCGTTTTGTATGTGTTTGCCCAACGCTGAGATCAGCCAAGTGGCGGTGGACCGAAGTGTGACGTTTGACCAAATGCGACTCACTCACACACGTGCACACACACACACACACACGCGCGCGCGCGCGTCCCAAAGGTCGGTGGCCTCGACGGCAACATTTGCACACTGAAGGAGATGGCCTTCCTGCCGCTCTTGCACCCCTTACCCTTAACCCTAAACCCTAAACCCTAACAGCTCCCCCCCCCCGTGCTGCCCCACTTATTCGCTCGAACAATTGTTAGTTTGTCAGGTAATACCCAAATCCCGCACGCACACACAGTTACAGTTACATGGCATTCCAGCTTAGACAACACTAGTCCTAGTGCCACCGCCCTGTGAAGGACGATAGCCACCAGCCGGTTACCTGCCGTCTAGACTACCGCTCCCGCCGGCTAGTTTAGACCCAAACAAGTCCCTGAGGGACATGTCTGGCAAGGAGCGTATAGGAAAGGACCGTCCTCCTCCTGGCCTTTGAGGCCAACCACGCCGGCTGTGCCGACTGGCGGCGCTGAAGCAGAAAAGTCCCCGCCTGGCATGGTGCATGGTTGTCCAACTCCATGCATGGGGCTCTGCCTGCGCCCCATGCGTCATGCATGGCCAGGTCCCACCCTCCAGGGGGGCCTGGGCAAACAGAGTCGTCATGGCAGGCTGCCTGAAGACCAATGCCGACGCCAGTCACCGGCAGACGAGTGCCCCCGAGGAGTGCCCCCGAGGGTGAGCGCGGTGACAAACGCTGCGATGGTGAAGCGGATAAACTCTGTTGTTGCCTCGGCGGTCACCACCGCTGAAGCCCTGATGGTAGCTCGCCCCCACGAGCAGCCATCTTGACCGATGTCCAGCATGCATTGACGGGCGCCAGCTCCTCCGCTCGTCGATCAACTCGTCGAGATCGGTGCCGCATGGCGTCCTGCATGGGAGGAGGATAAGGGCCGTCTCCCAGCACGGGTCGCGGCAGCGCCGCGGCTACTCGCCTAGCCATGACAGCGCCGGGCAAGCCGCTCCTGTAGTTCCCACCGAGGGACAGTCTAGCAGGAGCCAGGCCAGTCGTATTTTATCCCGCTCGTCAGCGGCACGGAGATCCTAGTCACCAGCAGCGCCGCATTGCTGGGTCCAGGGCTCGGCGACGAGAACGCGCCTCCGTTAATCGAGTCCCGCACACACACATGGCAACAAACAGGTTGGTGGTGGACTCGACCGCTACGTTCGAGCACTCAAGGAGATGGTCTTCCTGACGCTCTTGCACCCCCACCCCCCTACCCCCCTCACCAAACACCAGCTTTTACAGTTTTTACATGTATGCGCCCGAACGACCCCGGGGCGTGAGTTAAGGCTTAGACTACACGTCTAGGGGAGCTCTACTAGTAGAGCCCGCAAGGCCACGCAGTGCGCCAGCCTACCAGGGACCAAACACCAACAGACACCCCACAAGAAGCGGCGACCAACAGACGACTTCGAACAATCACCACGCCCACGGCCGCCTTCACTAACTATCCACGGCGCCCCTGCTCATGGCAACTATTAGGTCGGTGGCCTCGACCACTACGTTCGCGCACTCAAGGAGATGGTCTTCCTTCCGCTCGTGTACCCTGAGCTCTTTGAGCGCTTTCGCGTGCAGGTGCGTGTGTGTGTGGTGTGTGTGTGTGTGTGTGTGCGTGTGTGTGTGTGTGTGTGCGTGCGTGCCCGTGTACCCTGAGCCTTTTGAGCGCTTTCGCTTGCGTATGCGTGTGTGTGTGTGTGTGCTCGTGTGTTCTGAGCTCTTTGAGCGCTTTCGCGTGCGTGTGCGTTGTGGGGTGTGTGTGCGTGTGTGTGCGTGCGTGCGTGTGTGTGTGTGTGTGCGTGTGTGTGTGTGTGTGTGCGTGCGTGCGTGGGTACCGGTGTAGTCGCGGATGCAGCCAGGCGCACAGACCTCACCTCTCAGCTTGCCCCGGGGATGCCTATCCCAATTCTATTATAAGCTTGAACCTGTACACGCATGCAACTGCGAAGCTGCCTCGCGGCGTGCTGTTCTACGGCCCGCCCACACCCGAAACCCTGAACCCTTAACCCTGAACAACCAACCAAGCGTTACATGAGGCCGTCCGCATGCACTGGCAATGCCTGTGCTTCTGACAGCAGTACACCCCGGCAATCGCTTCGAGGTCTGACCCGTGCACTGGGATGTCTTTCGAAAAGCACTGCACACACACACACACACACACACACACACACACACACACACACGCCGCCGCCGCCGCCGCCGCCGCGCGGCGTGCTGTTCTATAGGCCACCAGGAACAATAAAGACGCTCGTGGCGTGCGCGCACACACGCACACACACATGCACCTACACACACACGCGCACACACACGCAAGCACACGCACACATACAAACACACACATGCAGCCGCCGCGCGGCGTGCTCTTCTACGGTCCACCCGGCACGGGCAAGACGCTCGTGGCGCGCGCGCTCGCGGCGCACGCGTCCAAGTTTGGCAAGCGCGTGTCGTTCTTCATGAGGAAGGTGTGTGGTAGTGGTGTGTGTGTGGGGGGGGGCGGGCACACGCGCACGCGTCAAAGTTTGGCATGCGCACGCATCAAAGTTTGACATGCGCACGCGTCAACGTTTGGCAAGCGGAAGGTCGATCTCACAGTCATTCGGGCGCCCGTGTAGTACACGTGTGTTTGCGCACCCAAGGAAAGAGGCAGGCAGCTGGCAAGCGGTGTGTGCGTGTGTGTGAGGGGGGGGGGAGGGCACGCGCGCATGCTCACGCGTCAAAAGTTTGGTAAGCGGAAGGTGTGGTCGATCTTGCAGTCGACCATACTCTCACTCTTACTCTCACTCTCACTCACTCCCAATCCCAATCCCAACCCTGCTCCCGCTCCTGTTCTCACTCTCGCGCTCACTCTCACTCTCACTCCCACCCACTCTCACTCTCACTCACTCTCACCCTCACTCTCACTCTCACTCCCACTTCACTGCAAGGGCGCTGACGTACTGTCAAAATGGGTCGGGGAGGCGGAGCGCCAGCTGCGGCTGCTGTTTGAGGAGGCGCAGGTGCGCGTTGTTTTGTCACACTTTCGTCAGAATCCGCACATGTTTGAGGGAGTTTTATGGGGGCAGGAGAGGCATAAAGACCTGTATCATCATCACCGTATACAACCGCACTGCATGTGCGCAGGGCAGGCGGCCCAAAGCTCTCACTCTCTCACTCACTCTCTCTCTGTCTCTCTCTCTGTCTCTCTCTCTTTCTCTCTGTCTCTCTGTCTCTCTGTCTCTGTCTCTCTCTGTCTGCCTCTGTCTCAGTCTTTTGTTCTCTCTCCCCCCCTCTTTCTCTCTCTCTCTCTCTTTCTCTCTCACTCTCTCTCTCTCTCTAACTAACTCTCTCCTCCCCACGCCCCCACGCTCGCTCTCCCACCCTCTCTTCCCCACGCCCCTCTCCCTCTCCTCCCCTCAGAAGCCCCTCTTTCGCCCCTCTCCCTCTCCTGCCCCCCTGTCTCGACCCCCTGTCACCTTTACCACCACCGCCACTAATTCAGTGACCGAGGGCCTCCGGCCCTTGTTAAAACCCTGAGGAAGTATCGGAGAACCAACCCAGACCCAAACCTCAGACCCAGACCAAGACCCAACACCCAACACCCAACACCCGACACCCAACACCCAGCACGCAACACCCAACACCCAGACCCAGACCCCGCTGCAGGCACGGGGAGCCACTGCCACCGCCAGTCCTGCCACCGCCGCCACCACCGCCACCACCACCCCTGCGGCACGCAGAAGCACGTGCCCTCCATCATCTTCTTCGATGGAATCGAAGGCCTCGCCCGCCCCTCTCCCTCTCCCCCCCTCAGAAACCCCTCTCCCGCCCCTCTCCCTCTCCGCCACTCAGAAGCACGCGCCCTCCATCATCGTCGAGGCCTTTCCAGAGAGCCCGGTCCCGTCCAACGCTCCCTCTCCTGATCCCCTGTCTCGACCCCCTGTCACCTCAACCACCACCGCCACCAATTCAGTGCCCAAGGGCCTCCGGCCCTTGTTAGAACCCCGAGTAAGTATCCGAGACCAAACCCAGACCCAAAACCCAGACCCAAAACCCAAGAGCCAAGACCCCAGACCCCAGACCCAGACCCAGACCCAGACCCAGACCCAGACCCAGACCCAAACCTCAGACTCAGACCAAGACCCAACACCCAACACCCAACACCCAGCACCCAGCACCCAACACCCAAGACCCAGACCCCGCTGCAGGCACGGGGAGCCACTGCCACCGCTAGTCCTGCCACCGCCGCCACCACCCGCCACCACCGCCCCTGCCGCACGCAGAAGCACGCGCCCTCCATCATCTTCTTCGACGAAATCGACGGCCTCGCCCCGGTGCGCTCGTCGAAGCAGGACCAGGTCCACAATTCAATTGTATCGACGCTGCTCGCTCTGATGGACGGGCTGGACTCGCGCGGGCAGGTGTGTGTGTGCGTGTGTGTGTGTGTGTGCGTGCGTGTGTATGTGTGCGTGTGTGTGCATGTGTGTGTGTGTGTATCTGTGTGCATGCGTGCGTGCATGCGTGTGTGTGTGTGTGTGCGTGTGTGTGTGTGTGTGTGTGTGTGCGTGTGTGTGCGCGTGTGTTCAAGCAGGACCGGTTTCACCCCCCTGCATGCACCCTCTCTCTAGCTTACCCTCTAGATATGTAGGAGCCATCCAGGCATCAGGGACCAGTTCCCTAATAGAAGAGTGTGATAATTACCCCCTGTACCAATTTCCCCCGCCTCATCCTATGTGCATGCGCCCGCACACAGGTAGTAATTATTGGTGCAACCAACCGCGTGGATGCGCTGGACGGCGCGTTGCGGCGCCCCGGCCGCTTCGACCGCGAG
>VFSX01000088.1:177500-274026 GCA_016618255.1 Chlamydomonas sp. UWO 241
GAACCTAGCTAGAGCCGTGATCCGGGCAGCACTGTTCAGCCCTGAGCTCAACAGGGCCGGTGGCTCGCTGTCGCTACCCGCCATCCACCGCATGTAGGTCAGCATCTTAAAGCCGCGCGACCACTCCTCAGGTACATCTCGCACGGTAGTGCCGCTCGGCAGCGCCGGTGTGCTTGTCGCGGCGGCCAGCCACGCCGCGGTCGCCACGTCCAGCAGGTTGGTGATGCGTACCGGTCCCTCCTGGTCCCACGCCAGGGTGTGCCCCACAGTTCCGAGGCACACCTGCAAGCGTGCCGCCCAGCACGTCCCCCCCGCTTCGGCCAGCCCCCAGCTCTCCCGCATTGCATCTTTAAGCAGGTCACCGTCAGGCCGCCCCCGCGCCTTATCCCAAAAGCGCGTCGCCTGGCGCAGCCAATCTGCCGCCAGCGGCCGCCACCCCGCCTCCCGCGCCAAAATCCCCAGTTGCTGCCCGTTGCTGCGGACTCCTAGGGACGCACGGGTAAATTGCAGAAGCACTTCCTCCAGGGTGCGCCATCCGTCGCGTGCGGCCTTAGCGCCCCTCCCACTCCTGCCTCTCTCCCACCGTCCGCCCGCCCCGGCAAACACGCCCCCCCCAGCATCCGCCATCATCGCAGGGCCCCACACCTCACACCCGTAATTTAGCACAGGCCGTACTTGCGTGTCGAACAGGTGGGCCTTAATGCCAATATTGTTAAGGCGTATTATATAGCATCTGCGAGTTAGCGCGTATCTGGTGCGCTGTCCCCTAGAGCGTCGGGTGCCCACGTCCCCCCCCACTGCCCGCCGGTGGTGAAAGAGCATGCCCAGATATGGGGACTCGTGTGTCATGGGTAGATCTGCTCCTGCAAACTTCATCGTTACCCTCCCCCCTGCCGCCCCGACTGGGCAGAACTGGTCATTGAACACCACCCCTTCTGACTTCTTAACGTTTACTGTTAGTGCGCGCGTGCCGCAAAAGGCGTGCAGAGTATCTAGCATGCGTTGAAGCGCTTTGGGCGTCTCTGCCAGCAGCGTCAAGTCATCAGCGTGTGTGTGTCGGCGCTCGGGGCGATCACGCCAGCGTCGCACCGCGTGGCGGTCGCAAATGCACGCCCACTGCCTGTTGGTAAGCACGTGTGTGTGTGTGTGTGCGTGTGTGCGTGTGTGTGTGTGTGCGCGTGTGTGTGTGGTGTCGGCGCTCGGGGCGATCACGCCAGCGTCGCACCGCGTGGCGGTCGCAAATGCACGCCCACTGCCTGTTGGTAAGCACGTGTGTGTGTGTGTGTGTGTTTGTGTGTGTATGTGTGTGTGTGTGTGTGTGCTTTTCGAAAGACATCCCAGTGCACGGGTCAGACCTCGTAACAATTGCCGGGGTGTACTGCTGTTAGTAGTACAGGCATTGACGGTGCATGCGGACGGCCTCATGTAACGCTTGGTTGGTTGCTTGGTTGCTTGGTTGTGTGTGTGTGTGCGCGTGTGTGTGTGTGTCGGCGCTCGGGGCGATCACGCCAGCGTCGCACCGCGTGGCGGTCGCAAATGCACGTCCACTGCCTGTTGGTAAGCACGTGTGTGTGTGTGTGTGTTTGTGTGTGTTTGTGTGTGTGTGTGTGCGTGTGTGTGTGTGTGTGTGTGTGTGTGTGTGTGTGCTTTTCGAAAGACATCCCAGTGCACGGGTCAGACCTCGTAACAATTGCCGGGGTGTACTGCTGTTAGTAGTACAGGCATTGCCGGTGCATGCGGACGGCCTCATGTAACGCTTGGTTGGTTGCTTGGTTGCTTGGTTGTGTGTGTGTGCGCGTGTGTGTGTGTCGGCGCTCGGGGCGATCCCGCCAGCGTTGCACCGCGCGGCGGTCGCAAATGCGCGCCCGCTGCCGGCTGGTAAGCACTTGTGCGTGTGTGTGTGTGTGTGCGTGTGTGTGTGTGCGTGTGTGTGTGCGTGTGTGTGTGCGTGTGTGTGTGTGTGTGTGTCGGCGCTCGGGGCGATCACGCCCGCGTCGCACCACGCGGCGGTTGCAAATGCGCGCCCGCTGCCGGCTGGTAAGCGCACATGTGTATGCTTGTGCGTGTTGGTTGGCGTGTTGGCTGTGTGTGTGTGCATGTATGCTGCTGACGTCACTTACTCAAAAGATTTAGTACTCCATTGACTTGGGTTGTGCTAGAGATAGCAAGGCTGAGATGTCCAAGGGTGACATTATCAAGATGTCCTAAATCTTCTGACGCTGCCGTCTTTTGCAGGCGTGGCCCCGGCCCCATTCGTCCCCCCCCAGCCCACACGCGCACCCCCCCCCAGCCCACACACGCGCACACACACAAACACACACACACACACACACACACACACACGCACACACACACACACACACAGGCATCGCCCCGGCCATGTCGGCCCCCCTCGCGCTTCTGCGCTTGCGCGCGTGGCAGACACCTTCCCGGCAGCTGCCCCCCCCACACGCACACACACACACACACACGCACACACATGCACACACACACACACAGGCGTCACCCCGGCCCTGTCAGCTCCCCTCGCGCTCGCGCTTTCGCGCGTGGCAGACACCTTCCCGGCAGCTGCACGCTCGCTCGGCCTGGCAGGCACTGGCGGCAGTGGGGGTGGGTGTAGGCGTGTGGGTGTGAGTGTGGGTGTGGTCACGCGTGGCGAGCACCTTCCCAGAAGCTGCATGCTCGCTCGGCATTGCGGGCACTGGCGGCAGCGGAGGTGGGTGTGGGCGAGTGTGGGTGAGTGAGGGGGTGGGTGGGCGTGTGGGTGCGGGTGTGGGCATGGGCGTGGGTGTGGTCACGCGTGGCGGGCACCTTCCCGGCAGCTACACACTCACTCGGCCTGGCGGGCACTGGCGGAAGTGGGGGTGGGTGTGGGCGAGTGGAGGTGGGTGGGGGGGGGGGAGGGGGGGGGTGCGTGTGTGGGGGGGGGCGTGGTCGCGCGTGGTGGGCACCTTCCTAGCAGCTGCTCGCTCGCTCGGCCTGGCGGGCACTGGCGGCAGTGGGGGTGGGGGTGGGCGAGCGTGGGTGGGCGAGGGTGTGGGGGTGGGGGTGGATGTGGGCGTGGGTGGGCGTGTGGGTGTGGATGTGGGTGTGGGTGTGGTCGCGCGTGGCGGGCACCTTCCAGGCAGCTGCACGCTCGCTCGGCCCGGCGGGCACTGCCTGTCGGCAGCGGGGGTGGGTGTGGGCGAGTGTGGGTGGGTGTGGGCGAGTGTGTGGGTGTGGGCGTGGGGGTGGGGGTGGTCGCGCGTGGCGGGCACCTTCCAGGCAGCTGCACGCTCGCTCGGCCAGGCGGGCACTGCTTGTCGGCAGCAGGAGTGGGGGTGGGCGAGTGTGGGTGGGTGTGGGTGTGGGTGCGGGTGTGAGTGTGGGTGTGGTAACGCGTGGCGGGCACCTTCCTGGCAGCTGCACGCTCGCTCGCTCTGGCGGGCACTGGCGGCAGTGGGGGTGGGGGTGGACGAGTGTGGTTGGGGGTGGGTGTGTGGTTGGGGTGGGGGTGGGTGTGTGGTTGGGGGTGGGGTGGGGGTGGGGGTGGGTGGGGTGAGTGTGCGTGTGGTAACGCATGGCGGGCACCTTCCCGGCAGCTGCACGCTCGCTCGCTCTGGCGGGCACTGGCGGCAGCGGGGGTGGGTGTGGGCGAGTGGGGCAGGGTGGGTGGGGTGTGGGCGTGGGTGTGGGCGTGGGCATGGGTGTGAGTGTGGGTGTGGTCACGCGTTGCGGGCACCTTCCCGGCAGCTGCACGCTCGCTTGGCATTGCGGGCACTGGCGGCAGTGGGGGTGGGTGTGGGCTGGCGTGGGTGGGTGTGGGTGTGGACGGGATGCATGAAATGCTGCATCCAATGCAGTAACAGTGCTTCTCAAACTCTGCGCGTGCCGCGGGGGGGGGGGGGGCAGCGCCCAGACCTATGACAGCGACTTGTATGCGCGCGTGATTCAATCGCTGCTCTGGAAACTGCCAAACACGATCCATCAAATGTGATTCATACAATCTGCCCTATTGCAATTCAGCTGTACTCCACAAACCATGTGTACGTGTGCCGCAGGGGGGGGGGGGCGCCAGCGCCCAGATCTACGTTGGCAAATCGCGCACGATTCATCAACTCGGCTCTACTAACTCTGTGATGCTGCTGTACGACCTGCTGCATACGGTCTGTTGTACTGACTGTTATACGAACTGCTGTACGGACTGTTGTACTGCATACGGAATATTGTTCAAACTCTTGTACGAACCCTTTGCACACACTGCAGGGGGAGGGGGCGCCAGCGCCCAGACCTATGACAGCGACTTGTATGCGCGTGTGATTCAATAGCTGCTCTGGGAACTGCCAATTACGATCCATCAAATGTGCGTCAAACAATCTGCCCTATTGCGATTACCACTTCTTGTTTCTCGCGCTCTTAATCAAATTACTTTTAAGTTCAACAATCATAGCGTTGGGAGCAATGTTGCAGCAAGACAAACCAAGATCAATGGTTCCCTCTTCAACTGTACTTCACAAACTCTGTGTACGTGTGCTGCAGGGGGAGGGGGCGCCAGCACCCAGATCTGTGACAGCGATTTGCATGCGCGTGTGATTCAATAGCTGCTCTGGGAACTGCCATATACGATGCATAAAATGTGCTTCATACAAGCTGCCCTGTCGTGATTCAACTGTGCTCCACAAACTCTGTGTACGTGTGCCGCAGGGAGAGGTGGCGCCAGCGCCCAGATCTACGACAGCGAGGAGGACGAGGAGGAGGACGGGGACGAGGGTGGCGCGACAGGGGTGGGTTTTGTCGCACGCATGGACACACACACACACACACACACACACACACGCGCGCACGCACGCACATGCACACACACACACAACCAACCAATTCGATCAACCAAGCGTTACGTGAGCCCACGCCGCATGCACCGGCAGTGCCTGTTCTAGTGACAGCAATACATCCCGGCGATTGTTGCTAGGTCTGGACCCGTGCACTGAGATGTCTTTCGACAAGCGGGCGACACGCACACGCTCACACACACACACACATACACACACGCACGCACGCACGCACACACACACACACCACCACCCCCACCCGCCCACCCGCCCCCCACACACCGCACACTCCAAGACGCACCCCACTCCCACCCACTGCCCAGGCCGGAGGCAGCGACGGCGCGGGTGTTGCAGGTGTTGCAGGTGTTGCGGATGTTGTGGGTGTTGCAGGTGCTGCAGGTGTTGCAGGTGTTGCGGGCATTGCAGGTGTTGCGGGTGGTGTTGCGGGTGTTGCACACCTTGCGTCTCCTCCCTGACCGCGATCTCGCACGCCTGCGCGGTGTTGCAGGTGTTGCAGGTGTTGCGTCCGAGTCGCAAAAGCTGCTTGCTGCGCCCGGGCGGTGCGGCTGGGTGCAGCGGCCGCGCCTGCTGCTGTGCGGGCCAGAGGGCGCGGGGCAGGTGCGTGTGTGTGGGTGTGTGTGTGTGTGGGTGGGTGGGTGGGTGTTGTGATGTGGCACCTGCTGCTGTACGGGCCGGTGTGCGCGGGGCAGGTGTGTGTGTGTGTGTGCAATGTTGCGCCTGCTGCTGTGGGCGCCTGAGTGCGGGGGGCAGGTGTTTGTGTGTGTGTGTGTGTGAGTGCACTGTGGCGCCTGCTGCTGTGCGGGCCCGAGGAAGCGGGGCAGGTGCGTGTGTGTATGTGTGTTGTGTGAGCGAGGGGCTTGCCACTGCAGTCGACGCCTGACCGGGCGTGCACAAGCCACACACAGAATCCTTGATTGCCGTTCATACAGACCCGCACCACAGCCCCGCACCACCGGCCCGCTCCGCCCGCACATAAATCACGCCGAGTGCGGTGTCTATATTGAACCTGCCACCTCCCAAAATGCCTATGCGAAGGCGCACCTCCCTGCCCTATATCCCGTCCTGCTCTATGCCCCGGAAGGCCGGCTGCTGCCCCCCCCTCCCTCGCCCCTGCGGCGATTCTCCAATTCACTGAACACGCACTCAACTGAGTAAACCTCTTCACACCCACGTATTCATAGGCGCACCTCGGCCCCGCCCTGCTCTATGCCCTGGAGGGCCTTCCGGTGCACGCAATCGGGCTTCCCTCGCTGCTGTCAGACCCGGGGTGAGAAGAACGTGCAGGGGGCGCAGGGGGGGGGTGTTTGTGGGAGAAAGGGGGGGGGGAGTAGGAAGGGAGGGGAGGGAGCAAAATCACAGGCCCTTGCGCCGCCGCACTCCTTCCTGGACAGCCCCCCCCCCCTCCCAGTTGAATGTACGCACCGTCAGGGCGTGGGATTGAGGGAGCTGCCTCATGATCCCCCCCCCCCACGCTGCCCTTGGTTCCCATTGTGCGGGGTGCCTCAAGGGAGCTCTGGTCCACGTATTCGCCGAGGCCCCCTCTCACTATCCCCCCTCTCTCTGTGCTCTCTCTCCCTTTTTCTCTCTCTTTTTCTCTCTCTCTCTCTTCTCTCTCTAAATGTCTCTCATTCTCTCTCATACACACACAGTTTCCTCGAGGGAGCTCTGGTGCACGCGTCCGTCGAGGCTTGAATGCCACCATTTGAAATACCCCCCTCCTCCCTCCCTCCCTCTTTCTCTCTTTCTCCCCCCCTCTCTCTCTCTCTTTCTCTTCCTCACACACACACACACACTCTCTCTCTCTCTCTCTCTCTCTCTCTCTCACACACACACACACACACGCAAACACACACACACACACACACACAGCGCCCGCTGCCTGGAAGAGGCGCTCGTCCACGCCTTCGTTGAGGCTCGCCGCGCCGCGCCCGCGCTGCTCTTCCTGCCACACCTTGAGGGGTGGTGGCGCACGGCGCCTGCTCCGCTGCGGGCGTGCCTCACGCAGGTGTGTGTGTGTGTGTGTGTGTGTGTGTGTGCACGCGTGTGTGTGTGTGTGTGTGTGTGTGTGTGTGTGCGTGCGTTCGTATGTGTGCATGTGTGTGTGTGCGTGTGTATGTGCGCTTGTGTGTGTGTGTGCAAACAAAGTCCCTTCAAGCACATAAACACACACACACACACGCACACACACTGCACCGCAGATGCTTGACGACCTCCCCCCCGACCTGCCGCTGCTGCTGCTCGCCACTGCCGACTCCCCAGTGGACGACCTAGAGCCAGAACTGCTCACGCTGTTCCAGGTGCGAAGCCCACATGCACTCCCTGTAGTCCTTCATGCCTGTGCCCCTCTGCCGGGCCTTGGCTCTACAGTGGCTAGCAGGGACTGTATGTGCCGGGAGCGGGAACCAAGTGTGGGGCTCCCACTGGGCTTGTCAAATCGCCCGTTTCCAGATGGACCAGACAGCCTAGTCTAAGTTGACACCCTTATTGTATTGATTTTAATGCAGCAAACACTGAATATGCTGACTGACGGCACAAGAGCTGTGGGTGGTCGATTGGGGCGTGGGGTGGCTCGTTGGACAGCTTACAGTCCGGGCTATCTGCTGATTGTATTGGAATGTTCAAATTCAAATCCTATTGCGAGGCAGGAGCACTTCCGACACCCAACACATGGCACCAGCGCTGTGCGCTACAACACCATGCCCATGCTGCTGTCGCTGCCGTCACGGAGGAAGTTCTTCCAAGAGGGTGGGTGTGTGTGCAAAGCTCTCCAAGTCGACCCCTTGCGGGTGTGCCGGACAGCCGTAACGGAATGGGGGATACTACCACTGCTCCAGTGGATGACCTAGAGCCCGACCTGCCCTCGCGCTGTTCTAAGATCGCTTTCG
Organism: Chlamydomonas sp. UWO 241; assembly: GCA_016618255.1. Lineage (NCBI taxonomy): Eukaryota > Viridiplantae > Chlorophyta > Chlorophyceae > Chlamydomonadales > Chlamydomonadaceae > Chlamydomonas > Chlamydomonas priscui. The sequence continues at coordinate 185,215 of VFSX01000088.1, forward strand.
AATCGGGTCCAACAGCGCCCCCTGGGGGGAACCTCTCACAAATCTGGTCCAAATCCGGCCCTCGCCCACGCACCCCACCCCCCACCTGCCCCCCTCCTCCGTACCCCCCCTCCCTCTCCCACGTACCGCCTGGACGCGGGAAGCAGAGGGGGGGTCCCATGACCCGAGCTAAAACCCCTCGACCCCCCATGCGCAGGACGACGACGTACTCGAGCTTGGCTCCGTCGAGGCACACACACAAACAAACACACACACACACGCACACACACACACACACACACTCTTCTCAGGACGACGACGTCCTAGAGCTCGGCTCCGTCGAGGAGGACGCACGGCGCGCGATGCTCGCGCCGCCGCTGCTGTCGGCCGCCCGTGTCGCGCAGCCGGCGCGGCAGGTGCGTGCGCGAGCTGTCTGTTGGCAGCCTCCCCTATGTCCCTTGTTTTCCTGGGCTGTGCAAGCTTCCCTTTTGGGGGGGGTGTCTGTAAAAAAACACGTCTCTTGTCTGTGGTGTTGCGCGACGCGCGATGCTCGCGCCGCCGCTGCTGTTGGGCGCTCGCGTCGCGCAGCCGGCACGGCAGGTGCTCTGTGTCGACTGCATGCGGTCCCTGAACCCCAAAACTCGCAACCCTGCTGCCTCTCCTGTCGTGCGCACACTCAGTCGCTCACGGGCTTACGCGTGCTTTGACCCGTGGACCCTGCGCGCGCTGCCACACACACACACGAACACACACACACACACACACACACACACACACACGCGCGCGCAGGCACGCGACAAGGCTGCCAAGGACAAGGAGAGCCTGGATGTTGATCCTGTGCCCGCTGCCGCTGCAGTGGTGGAGGCGGAGGTGGCCAAGGCGGCGGGGGCACGGCAGGCGTACGACGACGACCAGGTTTGGTCAATTTCTGTTCCTTTCGGTCGTCGGTTACTCTCTGTTTCTTCCACTTTCCGGTTACTTTGTGTTGAGGGTGTGGTTTCACAGTGGTGGTTTGCTAAAGATGTGCAGGCGGAGGCGGGGCCGAGGCGGCTGCGGGCGTCCGACGACCAGGTTTGGTTACTTTCGGTTGTCGGTTTTCTTCCGCTTTTTGGTCATTTTGGGTCAAGGGTCAAAGGTGTGGGGTGTAAGGGTGAAAGGGTTGAAGGTGTGGAGGCGGAGGCGGCGGGTTGTACGATGACCAGGGTCGCTCAATCTAAATTATTTCAATTCTGAACCCACACATACACAGGCGGCCCTGCGAGGCCTGCGCGTCGCCCTGCGCGACGTGTCCCTTCGACTTCTCAACGACCCCCGCTGCTACACACACACACACATACAGAGAGAGAGAGAGAGAGAGAGACGAGAGAAAACACACATGCACACGCACACACCGAGACACACACACATATACACACACACGCGCAGGCGTCACTCCGAGGTCTCCGCATTGCCCTGCGCGACGTATCCCTCCGACTTCTCAACATCCGCCGCTGCAACACAACGCACACGCACACGCACACACCCACAGAGAGAGAGAGAGAGAGAGACAGAGGCGAGAGCACACACACACACACACACACACGCGTGCGCACATGCAGGCGGCACTCCGAGGCCTGCGCGTCGCCCTGCGCGACGTGTGCCTTCGACATCTCAACAACCGTCGCTCGCGCACACACGCACACAGAGAGAGAGAGAGAGAGAGAGGCAAGCAAGAACACACGCACACACACACACACACACACAGGCGGCACTGCGGGGCCTGCGTGTCGTGTCCCTCCGACTTCTCAACAACCGCCGCTGCCACACACACGCACACACACGCAAAGAGAGAGAGGGATGGGCGAGCGAGAACACACGCAAACACACACACGCACACGAGCACGCAGGCAGCATTCCGGGGCCTCCGCGTCGCCCTGCGGGACGTGTCCCTCCGACCTATCAGCAACCGCCGCTGACACACACACGCACAGAGAGAGAGAGAGAGAGAGAGAGACGAGCGAGAACACACACACACACACACACATAGGCGGCACTGTGAGGCCTGCACGTCGTATCCCTTCGACTTCTCAACAACCGTCGCTGGCGCACACGCACACGCATACAGAGAGAGAGAGAGAGAGACGAGCGAGAACGCACGCACGCGCACACACACACACACGTGCACGCGCAGGCAGCACTGCGAGGCCTCCGCGCCGCCCTTGGCGAAGTGTCACTCCGACTTCTCAACAACCGCCGCTGCCACACACACGCACACAGAGAGAGAGAGGCGAGCGAGAACAGACACACACACACACACACACACACAGAGAACACACGCGCGCGCACGCAGGCGGCCCTTCGCGGCCTCCGCGTCGCCCTGCGGGACGTGTCCCTCCGACTTCTCAACATCCGCCGCTGCAACACAACGCACACGCACACGCACACACCCACAGAGAGAGAGAGAGAGAGAGACAGAGGCGAGAGCACACACACACACACACACACACGCGTGCGCACATGCAGGCGGCACTCCGAGGCCTGCGCGTCGCCCTGCGCGACGTGTGCCTTCGACATCTCAACAACCGTCGCTCGCGCACACACGCACACAGAGAGAGAGAGAGAGAGAGAGGCAAGCAAGAACACACGCACACACACACACACACACACACAGGCGGCACTGCGGGGCCTGCGTGTCGTGTCCCTCCGACTTCTCAACAACCGCCGCTGCCACACACACGCACACACACGCAAAGAGAGAGAGAGGGATGGGCGAGCGAGAACACACGCAAACACACACACGCACACGAGCACGCAGGCAGCATTCCGGGGCCTCCGCGTCGCCCTGCGGGACGTGTCCCTCCGACCTATCAGCAACCGCCGCTGACACACACACGCACAGAGAGAGAGAGAGAGAGAGAGAGAGACGAGCGAGAACACACACACACACACACACATAGGCGGCACTGTGAGGCCTGCACGTCGTATCCCTTCGACTTCTCAACAACCGTCGCTGGCGCACACGCATACAGAGAGAGAGAGAGAGAGATGAGCGAGAACACACGCACGCACACACACACACACACACGTGCACGCGCAGGCAGCACTGCGAGGCCTCCGCGTCGCCCTTGGCGAAGTGTCACTCCGACTTCTCAACAACCGCCGCTGCCACACACACGCACACAGAGAGAGAGAGGCGAGCGAGAACAGACACACACACACAAACACACAGAGAACACACGCGCGCGCACGCAGGCGGCCCTTTGCGGCCTCCGCGTCGCCCTGCGGGACGTGTCCCTCCGACTTCTCAACAACCGCCGTTGGCGCACGTTCTGGCTGCCGCCTGACCCGGCTGACGAGCCAGAGTACTACGAGGTGTGTGTCTGTGTGTGTGTGTGTGTGTGCGTGTGTGTTTGTGTGTGTGTGTGTGTGTGCTGCATGACACGGCAGACGCGCCAGAGTTCTAGGAGGTGTGTGTGTGTGTGTGTGTGTGTGTGTGCACGTGCTGCCCGACCCGGCGGACGAGCCAGAGTTATACGAGGTGTGTGTGTGTGTGTGTGTGTTCGAACACCCATCATCATCATCAAAACGGGAGTGCCTAAACCCTGATAACAAACCCAAAGCCAAGAATCAAATCGCCAGCAAGGCTTTCACACACGCCAGCACAGTCCACAGTCACAAGTAGCCAGCCACCCGTCTCTAGTGCTCAGGCGATATATGCCGAGCAAGGTCGAATACGCTGCCTGTAGGTGCGTCACACACGACTGTAGAATCCACCATCATCACAACCGCACAGTGTGACCAACCGCCAAGAAACATTACCCACATGGTTCTGAGAGCCAACCAGCAGCAAGCAAGTCTCACACGCACACACACACACACACACACACATGCACGCAGGCCGTGTCGACGCCCATGAACCTGGCAACCGTGCTCTCGCACACACACGCACACACACACACACACACACACACACGCACACGCGCGCGCATGCCGTGTCCACACCCATGGCCCTGTAACCGTGCTCACACACACACACACACACACACATCATGTGTGACACATGGCGCTGTAGCCGTGCTGTCGCACGCACACACGCACGCAGACACTCGCGCACACAGGCCGTGTCTACACCCATGGACCTGGCGACCGTGCTGTCTCGCACAAACACACACACACACACATACGCAGGCCTTGCCTACGCTCATCGACCTTACAACCGTGCTGTCTCGCACACACACGCACACACACACACACACACGCACACACAGGCCGTGTCCACACCCATGGACCTGGCAACCGTGTTGTCTCGCACACACACACACACACACATGCGCACAGGCTGTGTCCACACCCATGGACCTGGCAACCGTGCTGTCTCGCATTGACTCGCGCAGCTACATGCTCCCGCAGCAGTGGCTCGCAGACGTGCAGGTGTGTGCGCGCGTGTGTGGTGTGTGTGTGTGTGTGGTCGATTTTACAGTCTTGTTGGACGCCTTTGTGTGTGTGTGTGTGTTTGTGCAGCTGGTCGTGCTCTCGCATCGACTTGCGTGGCCACACGCTGCCACAGCAGTGGCTCGCAGACGTGCAGGTTTGGGTGGGTGTGGGTGTGTGGGGTGTGTGTGCAGCTGTTCGTGCTGTCTCGCATCGACTCGCGCATTGGCTTGCAGACGTGCAGGTGGGTGGGTGGGTGGGTGCGCGTGTGTTGGCCAATTTTACAGTCCGTCGTGTGTGGGTGTGTCTGTGGGTGTGCGTACATGTGTGTGTGTGTGTGCGCGCAAGTGAGTGTGCAACTGTGCACCTGACCATGCAGCTGACTGCTGGACATGCTTGATTGTGCAACTGACAACGAAACCAAACACACACGCAGCTCATCGCTGTCGCCATGCGCCAGTACTGCAGGCCAGACCCAGCAGCTGAGGGCGCGCAACTGACTGTGCAACTGACTGTGCAACTGACACTGCAGCTGGCGCTGCAACTGACTGTGCAACTGACAACAAAACCAAACACACATGCAGCTCATGGCGCCACTCGCCAGTACTACGGGCCTGACCCAGCAGCCGAGGGCGCGCAACTGACTGTGCAACTGACACTGCAACTGACTGTGCAACTGACTGTGCAACTGACACTGCACCTGACTTCTGGCCATGCTTGACTCTGCAACTGGCAATGAAACAAAAACCACATGCAGCTCATTGCGGACGCCACACGCCAGTACTACGGGCCCGACTCAGCGGCCGAGGACACTGCAACTGACTGTGCAACTGACTGTGCAACTGACACTGCAATTGACTGTGCAACTGATTGCTGACCATACGTGCGCAGCTCATCGCGGATGCGACTCGCCAGTACTACGGGCCTGACCCAGCGGCCGAGGGCGCGCAGCTGTCACCGCAACTGATTGTGCAACTGACACTGCAACTGACACTACAACTGACACTGCAATTGACAAGGAAACCAAACACACATGCAGCTCATCGCTGACGCGACTCGCCAGTACTATGGGCCCGACCCCGCGGCCGAGGGCGCACGTACCGTGAGCCTATCGTCGGCCTTGTATGACGAGGCCGACGGGCTGCTGAGGTCGGTGCTGCCGCAGGTGGGTGGGTGTGCGTGTGTGTGTGTGTGTGTGTGCTCGTGTGTGTGTGTGTGTGTGTGTGTGTTTCTGACGAGGCCGACGGGCTGCTGAGGGTGGTGCCGCAGGTGTGTGTGTGTTTGTTGTTTGTGTACAGGTTTAACATGTGCGCACCCGAAGGACTCCGGGGCGTGAGTTAAGTCCTCGACTACATGTCTACCCCCCCCCCCTCCCCCCCCACCCCACCACCACCCGACACCCGACACACACACACACACGCACACACGCACGCACACACGCCCCTGCAGCCCCTCGCCGTCCGCCTCGAGCGAATGCACGCTGCCGGTGGCCCCGCGCCCCCGCCGCCCGGGACGGTAACCGTCGAGTCGGTCGCGCGCGCCGCCGCGGACGCGGCCACGCGGCGGCGCGACGAGCATGTGCCGCTTGCGGGTGCGTTTTTTTTTAGTTGGGGTGGGGGGTGGGGGGAGGGGGGAGGGGGCGGCGGACGCAGCGACACGGCGGCGCGACGAGCACGCGCCGCTTGCGAGTGCGTGTTTTCCTTGGTTTCGTATATTGTTGTGGTGGAAGTGGTCACCGTTGAGTCGGTCGCGCGCGCAGCGGCGGACGCGGCGGCGCGGCGGCGCGGCGGCGCGACGAGCACGCGCCGCTTGCGGGTACGTATTTTTATTGTCTTTTAATTGGGTTGGGTGTGTGTGGGGGGGGGAGGGGGGGGCGGACGCGGCGGCGCGACGAGCACGCGCCGCTTGCGGGTGCGTGGCTGTGTGTGTGCGTGTTTTGTGTTTGTGTGTGGGGGGTGTTCAGTTTGTGTGGTGGTGGTAGGGGGGTGGCGGCGGACCGGTGGTGTGGGGGGGGGGAGGGCGAACGAGACAGCGCGACGTTACTTGTTGGTGCGATTTTGTCTTTGTATTTTATTTTAGTGGTGGTGGTAGTCGTGGCGCGGGTGCGCGCACACACACACACACACACACACACTCACCCTTGCGTAGGCGTGGCCAGTGCTGGTGCTGCCGGCGCAGCGACTGCTGGTGCTGCCGGGCGGGCGAGCGCGCGGCTGCGCGGAACGGAGGTCAGCCGATCGGTGGGTATCGGCATTCACACATGCACACACACACACGCACCGACACGCACAGGCACGCACACAGACACGCAACCAACCAACCAAGCGTTACATGAGGCCGTCCGCATGCACCGGCAATGCCCGTACTACTAACAGCAATACACCCCGGCAATTGTTACGAGATCTGACCCGTGCACTGGGATGTGTATCGAACAGCGGGTGACTAACCAGCGCCTGAATCGAGTGGATAGCACAGACGCACACGCGAGTACACACACACACACACGCAGATCATGTTTGACGACCCCGAGAAGATCATGCGCGAAAAGGCGCAGCGCAGGGCGCGGGAGTCGGGGGCGGGGGCACAGGCCGAGGGGGGGCAGGGCGGCAGCGGCGCAGAGGCGGTGGTGGCGATGGAGGAGGGGGGGGAGCAGGAGGGCGAGGGGGGGCGTGGTGGCGGCGAGGACGCGGCGGCGCGCGCGGCGCGCGGGGCCGGCGAAGAGGAGGGGGCGGCCGGCGCGGCCGCGGGCGGCGACGGGGACGAGCCGCGCGGCGCGGGGCCGCGCGAGGCGGGGGCGCGCGCCGCTGACGCCGCTGACGCAGACATGCGCGACGACGCGGGCGCAGGCGACGCGGGGCGCGCCGCCGCCACCGCCGCCGCCGCCGCCGCGCCAGCGGCGGGCGCGGACACGCCAGCGGCGCCGCCCGCGTTCGACGCCGCTGCCGAGCCCGCCGCGCGCGCGCTGGTCGAGGAGCTGGTGACCGGCACCGACGGGTAGGTGTGGGTATTGTGACTTGTTGTAGGATTTGCTGTTGTTGGATTTGTTGTGTTTGTTGGATTGTCGTGTGTGACGCACCTGCAGGCAGCATGTTCGGCCGTGCTCGGCGTGTAGAGCGCCCGAGCACTACCTACGGCTGCCAGGCTACTGGTGGTGCAGGGGGGTCCTTTGGGGCTGCCAGGCTGTCGGTGTTCATGGAGAGGGCCTCACGGACTCTCCGGGCTTCCGGAGAGCTCCCCGGATTTTCTCCAGGCTGGGATTTTTTCCCCGGGGCTGCGCCCCTGCACCCCTGGTTCCTGACCCCACACCACCCCACACCACCCTCCCACACACCACCCCTTGACACACACACACACACACACACACGCATGCACACATGCATACACACACACGCACACTGCACGCACAGGTGGCTGGTGGGGCAGTTGGAGGGCCTCGTCGCGCGCCTCGCGCGGGGCGCCGCTCGGCGCAGGAGGGAGGCTGACCGTGAAGCGGTGGTTGCGGCGCTCAGCGAGGACGCGCGCGGCGCGCTCGGGTGATGATGTCGCGAGAGGGCCTGTCCATCGTTTCGGCGGTCTACGGGTCGCCTCCTTGGGGGGGGGGGATTGGGCGCGCTGCCTCGCGGGGCGGTGGTCGCGGCGCTCGGCGACGACGCGCGCGGCGCGCTCGGGTGATGATGTCGCGAGAGGGCCTGTCCACCGTTGGCGGTGTGTAGTAGTAGGCGCGCGGGATTGGGGGGGGGCGGGGCTCGTGGTGGGGCGGTCGAGCAGACGAGAGACTGAAATGCAGCTGCGGCGGCGGTGGTTAGTAGGCGCGGGTGGAGGGTCAGTCTGACCTGCCGGGGACGATGGCGTGCAGCTGCGGCGGTGGTTAGTATGCGCGCGCAGGTGGAGGGTCGGCCTGGCTGCACTGAGGGGCGGTGGCGTGCAGCTGCGGCGGTGTGGTTGTTAGGCGCGCGCGGGTGGAGGGTGGAGAGAAGTTGAGCGGGTGTAGAGTGAGTGTGGAGCGAGTCCACCACACGTGTCCACCGAGCCTGGGATGCTTTACAGGTCACGGTAGGGGTCCTCCTGCGCTCCTTAGCTGTTCTTTGGGGCATGGGATTGTGGGGCTGCCTCACGTGGCGCACTCCCAAGTGGGAGGTGTGGAGAGTGGGGGCTTGCGGCGGCAGGTGTCGAGTTTGTTGAGACACACTTGAGACACACTTGAAACCACTTCAGTAGCCAGCCACCAGTAGTGGTGCCAGGGCGCTACACGCCAGGCAAAGTAGAGTACGCCGCCTGTCAGAAAGCTTGGTCACACGTGACGCAATCATCACAGGCACTGAGTCGACCATCGCCGCAGGCGCTGACATGCTGTAAACTAGGGGTGCTACCACTTTTTCGGACGCGGCTTTTGAGCGTGCTCAGGATAGGATCGGGTGGAGAGCCATGGTGAACGGTCCTACTGCCCCTCAGGCGCCGGCCCCTCCACCACGGCGGTCGAGTAGATTGGCAAGCGCCACTTGACCCCCTATCCCCTAGAAGCAGTTAGGACCTATTTTGGAGGCGTCGCACAATAGCTCTCCTTTTTGCTCTGGGACTACACGTTGGCAGGCAGCCGGCTGGTGGCTACCGCCCCTCACAAGTAATTGACAAGGCCAGAACTGGACTTGGGCCTAGGCGGTGGTACTAGGACTGGAGGTAGTCTTTGCTGGAAAGCCGATGTAACTGTAACTGTACCACTTCAGTTGCGGTTGTGCGCGGCTGTTTGCGGCCTAACCCTGCAGGAGTGGTTGCCCCCCTCGGTGGTTGGATACGATGGAGCGGCCGCGCGGGAGTTCGACGGACGTCGCAGCGGCTGGCATCATCTGCGCTGTAGGGAAGGCAGATGGGTGGGACCATGAGCCGGTGATCACGCACGCTCAATAACACCCAGTGGCGGTCCCAGTTTTGATGTAAGAGGCCTGCTCACGCGTGCACAAACTGCTGGCCTGTTTGAGAGGCGGTGGCGCAGCAGATCCTTACTGGAGATCCGTACTCATCAGCGATTCACCAGCGATGTGGAGATCGTTTATCGCGCAGCTGCTGTGATGATAAAATGAATATCGTCTGCTTGTCTTGTATTGTGATGATGCACCACTTGCCAGCTTGCTGAACAACATTGCGCTGCCCAATGTGTGGACCGTACCCCCGTATGGTCCCGCTTCATCACAGCGCCATCTGAAAACCTGTCTAAGCGGCGGCCCCATCGCTGCGGACGGTGGGGGTACAGGAGGCCTGCAGGTGAGCTCCTATGTTGCCCCTTGCCCGTATCCTCCGAGGCCCCGCCGTGTGGCGTTCGAGGCCCCCCTCCACCACATCGAGCTGCAGCTACGTGCGTTGTGACCGTGTGCACGTGTGTCGGAGGGCGCAGGTGTCTGGAAAGGTTGCATGGCGTCCATGAGGGGTTGCATGCTTAACCCCTCCCCAACAGGCCCCTGCACAAGGCCTGGCTGGCCTGGGCGCCTCAAGTCCAAGCAGCTGAACGGGGCCAACATGGGTTGTGGTCATTCGGTGCCCCTGGAGCAGAGGCAGCCGAAGGAGAATGTGCACAAGGTGCGCGTGCATGACGAGTACATACACACACACGCTTACACGCACACACACACACGCACACACAAACGTACGCACACACGCACACCACCACCCTGCCACCCCCTGCACAGTCCCCCCCCTCGGACTCTTCCTCCTCCGCTGCTGCCGCTGCCACCTGCTCCCCCGTGAGTGAGGGCGCTGCCGCCGAGCCGATGCTGCGCCTGGCGCTCGACATCATGGAGACAAAGCTCGGGCGGGACCACCCGTCGACTGTGGCGGCGACGTCTAGCTTGGCCAAGCTGCTGCAGGTGGGTGAAGTGGGGTTTGGTTGTGGGGTTCATTGGTCCTCATGGTCCTGGCTTTACCGCCGTACCTTGGGTCTGCCTCTGGCTGCTTCGGGGATAAATCAAGATGCCTGACTGAGAGAGAGTTACAGTTACAGTTACATCGGCTTTCCAGCAAAGACTACCTCTAGTCCTAGTACCACCGCCTAGACCCAAGTCCAGTTCTGGCCCTAACAATTACTTGTGAGGGGCGGTAGCCACCAGCCGGCTGCCTGCCAACGTGTAGTCCCAGAGCAAAAAGGAGAGCTAATGTGCGACGCCTCCAAAATAGGTCCTAACTGCTTCTCGGGGATAGGGGGTCAAGTGGCGCTTGCCAATCTACTTGACCGCCGTGGTGGAGGGGCCGGCGCCTGAGGGGCAGCCGGACCGTACACCACGGCTCTCCACCCGACCCTATCCTGAGCACGCTCAAACGCCGTGTCCGAAAAAGTCTTCCAATCAGAACGAGTGCCACTAGTTTCGCCTAGCTGCTGAATCAGTAGCTTAAGAAAATAGTGTCGGGAGGAGGCTGGAGGCCGGCCTTGCTGCCGAGCCACATCCATTGTGCAGTCAAAAGTCGTACGAGGAAGACGAGAAGCCGGCATGCGCATCACATGGCCTAGCCACTGCATTGATCGCTTTGCCACAAGGCTCTCAATTGGCTCAGTGTCGCACGCCTGCCGAATATAAGTTAATCTGTGCCGGTCGACCAGGCGCACACCCAGAATGCGACGAAGGCAGTTAGAGTGGGCAACCTCCAATCGAGTCAGTTGTGTTTTAGTAGGGGCCCATGTTTCGCAGCCGTACAGAAAGTGGGGCAGCACGAAAGTGTTGTAAACCCGCATCTTAGACTGCACTTGCATCTTCTTGCTGGCCCAAATCTTATCAAAAGACGCAAACACGCCCAGCGCGCGACCGACACGCACACCGATCTCCTTTTCCACACCACCACTCTGGGTTATCCAACTCCCTAGATACTCAAATGCAGAGACGGTCTTCACTTCACCACCAGTCAGCGCAAATGTGGGCAGATCCGCGTCAAAATCTGCTGGCAAAATCATCACTTCTGTCTTGGCGGCGTTGATTTGCATTTGAGAGAGAGAGTAGTGTTACAAATCAATTGCCGGCGGTCACAATCAGTTCCAGAGTTCCAGCGGGTCCATCAGACAGCAGGCACAAGGCCCACGAAAAGGTCCACCAAAAGGTCAAGCTACAAAACTGACTGAGGTGCTGCTTGCTTGGCACCCGACACCTCGTGTGGGCGACACTACCACGGGCTACTTTTGTAGCGCAACCTTTTGGTGGACCTCGTGCCAGCTGTCTGATAGTCCCGCTGGAACTCTGGACCTGATTGTGACCGCCGGCAGTGGATGCAACCAACTCGAATTGAATTGATTGAAATTGATTAATCAGTTGGTCAGTTGGTGTTGTGGATGGATCGACCATCCATCCGGCAAAGCTGCTGCAGGTGGGTGTCTGTTTCACCCCTGTACCTATGAAGCAGATAATTGCCAGAACTGGACTTCGGTTGGACTTGGGTCTAGGCGGTGGTACTAGGACTAGAAGGTCGTCTTCGCTGCAAGGCCGATGTTACTGTTACTGTTACAGGTCTCATGCATCATAACTGGTGTCACACAGACTGTAATATGCATCATCCATAATCTGTTACTGCTACCTATGAAGCGGTGTGGTGATGGTGACCCCGTGTGGTGATGGTGACCATCAGATGCATGCACCATCGCGGCCGGCATGCAGAGCCAGCGGTCGAGGCGGACTGCAGAGTGGGGAGAGTTGAATGGGGGATGGCGCCTGATTCAGCAGGGAGAGAGACAGATGGACAAGAGGAGAGAGAGAGAGAGAGAGGGGAGAGAGAGAGAGAGAGAGAGAGAGGGGGAGAGAGAGAGAGAGAGAAAGAGAGAGAGAGAGAGAGAGAGGGAGAGGGGAGAGAGAGAGAGAGAGAGAGAGAGAGAGAGGGGGCGATGCGCATAGGAGCTCCTATGCATCGACACAGTGAAGCACGGCGTGTCCCCCCTCCCCCCCGCCCCCCTCTACACACAGGAGACTGGCAGGGCTGGCGAGGCCGGTGACCTCTACTGCCACATGCGCGACGGCAGGCAGCACGCAGAGGCAGGTTCCAGGCCGCCGGAGGCAGGTCCACCCAGTGACGACGACGTCGGCGGCAGCGCGGCGCACCGCGGCGCTGACACGGCCGCAGCCGCGACCGCGGCGGGAGCGCAGCACCAGCAGCAGCTCCAGCAGCACCAACAACAGCAGGACCAGAACCAGCAGCACCAGTGCCCCGGGGGGCAGGGGCACGTAGCGGCAAGTGGTAGCGGCCGGCACGCTGGCGAGTTTGATGTCAGGGCCGGCGAGGACGCAGGGTCACCACGCAGCGGCGCGGCGCTCGAGTCCGAGGTGAGAGGGAGAGGGAGAGGGAGAGGGAGAGGGAGAGGGAGAGGGAGAGGGAGAGGGAGAGGGAGAGGGAGAGGGAGAGAGGAGAGGGAGAGGGAGAGGGAGAGGAGGAGGGGAGAGGGGGAGGGGGAGGGAGAGGGAGGGGAGAGGGGGAGGGGAGGGGGAGGGGGAGGGGGAGGGGGAGGGGGATCGCATTAATATAACTATGAGGATCGCATTTACACTCCTAGCCGCAACCCTCACCGCCCCCCCCCCCCTTCTTGGTCACCGTAACACTACTTAGCCCTAAAACACCCCCCCAGCTTGCATTAATGCTACTTCGCCCTGCTAGTGTGTTTATAATCTACTGCTGGCGGGCGGACATGTAGTCACAAAGCTATACTTTACACAAAGCTCCACTTTCCGCTTCACCAGCGCTTTACACAAACCACCCCTTCCCCACCCACCCCGTAGGTTGCTGCGCTGCGTGCGCGTGTGCGCTACCTGGAGCAGCAGCCCGCTGGTGGCGGTGGCAGTGGCGGTGATGACGGTGAGGATCCGGTGTCGGCAGGCGGTGATGCAGCAAAATTCGTGCCTGTTGATGCATGGGGCCAGCAGCGCCAGCAGCACCAGCAGCAGGAAGGGCAGCAGCAGCAGCAGCAGCCCATGGTGGCGCGCGCGGCCGCCGAAGCAACACACCCGACTGCCACAAGCTTACCACCGCCGCAGCCGTCGGTCGCGTGCAGTGCCAGCTGGCTGGGCCTGTCCGCCGCGCGCGCCACTGCGGTGCACACGCCCACAACAGCAGCCACGCGGCTCGGGCGCGCGCTCGACGGCCTGAGGAGCAGCCCCGCCGGGCCGAGCGTTGCGGACGCCATCAGAGCGGCGGCTTCGGGGCAGCAGACGCAGCAGGCGCAGCAGACGCAGGCACAGCAGCAACAGCAGCAGCAGCAGCAGCAGCAGCAGCAGCAGCAGCAGCAGGACGAGCAGCAGGGACGGGACCAGGCGCAATCGCAGCCGCAGCCGCAGCCGCAGCCGCAGCCGCAGCCGCAGCCGCAGCCGCAGCCGCAGCCGCAGCCGCAGCAGCTGCCGCAGCAGCACCGCCTCGGGAAGAGACGCGTCCAAGCTGCCACAGACGGAGGCGCGTCCAAGCTGCGCGGCGGTGCCGCTGCACCCCAGGCAGCGAGTTTGCATGCAGCAGGGGTGCATGCAGCAGCAGGCGTGCCTGGTGCCATGCCCTCTGCGGCAGGCGTGCATGCAGTAGGGGTGCATGCAGCAGCAGGCGTGCCTGGTGCCGTGCCCTTTGCGACAGGCGTGCATGCAGCAGGCGTGCATGGCACAGCAGCAGGCGTGCATGGCGCAGCAGCAGGCGTGCATGGAGCCGCTGCGCCCTCCGTGGCAGCCACGCCCCACGCTGGCGACGCCCAAGTGGGCCCAGCTGGCGAGCCCGTGGCAGGTGCCGCGCACAGCGATGGTCCTACCGGTACGCGGCGCACGCGGGTCGCGGATAGCAGTGCGCCTGGCGGCCCCAGCGTGAGTGCGCGCGACGCTGGGGTTGACGGCGCGCCTGGTGGCCCCAGCACCGGCGGCGGCCTCAATGCCAGCCTGCGCAGCACGGCCCTCGACGAGCGCCACAGGGTCCTGAAGAGGCGGGCCGAGTCCATCGCAATGGAGGCCCGCGCCCGCGCAATGCTGCACCTAGCGCTCGCCCCCTGTCCCAGCCGGCCAGGTCAGGGCAGCCTAAACAGGACCCAGGACGACCGCGAAGGCGGTCGAAGCAGGTTTCATGAAGAACGCTCGGGAGGTGGCCTCAGCAGGACGCTCGAGCAGGGCAGCAGGGCGCTCACTGCCGCTCCGAGGGCAGGTCGGGAGCAGGTCCCACAGGTGCAGCCCGGGCCCCAACACGACACGGGAGGGCCGCCGGCACTTCCGCTCCTGAAGAGGAGCGGCAGCCTCGGCCGGCCTCAGTGGAGGAGCGGCCCCAATGCCTCGCCTGAGCGGCGCGGCCCCAGCCTCAACGCCACGGCCGAGGCACGCACCAGCGGCCTCAACGCCACGGCCGAGGCACGTACCAGCAGCCTCATCACAGCGGCGGCACGCACCAACGACCTCGTCGCGGCGGCGGCGGCCGAGAGGCCCGCCTCCAGCCTCCTCCTCGAGCGCAGCTCCAGCCTCGAGCGGCTCGCCGGCCTGCGCGAGCGCCGCAGGGCGCGCCTCGACGCGGCCGAGGCCTCGGGCGCGTCGCCGCAGCCGCGCGGCGCACGGCAACGCGCCAGGCCGGCGCCCGGCAGCCACGCGGTGCGCCGCACGCACCTGTTCGCCGGAGGCGAGGCGACGGCGCTCGGCGTGCCCGACGACCCGGACGCGCCGGCCGTGGACGAGGGCGCGCGCTTCACAGGGAGCAGTGCGCTGCCTGGGGCTGTGCCCCACAATGCCGACAGCGACGCCATCACACCGGGGGCCTAAACGCGCCGCCCGGGGCGGCACACAAGCGGCTGTCGGTACCAGTGTACCACCTGGAGCTGATAGAGCGCAGGTGCCCGCGTGAGGACGAGTAGAGCTGCACTCTCATGCTTGTCTGCCGATGATGCTGGCGATAGGAGCTTCACCGGAGCCGGAATGGCGCCAGCGGCGGCGGCTGAGTTCTGAACTCGTTTGCAGCCAGGGTGCTCAGTGCACGTACTGTTGCCACCCGCACGTCTGCTGCGGCTGCAGGGCTCAGCAGTTTCATCAGAGCTGATCACGGGATGACGCACCTTTTTCGTCTCCCACTGTATAGGAAGACAGCAGATCTAGAGAGGGCTAGCAGCCCAGAGTTGGCGGGGCCCAACCCCTGTAAATCAAGTCGTAGCGATGCGCTGCCTGAGTACAGCTGGTGCTGACGAGATGCAGCTTGGGGCTGATGGCGACCTTATGCCCTCCCAATCAATTACAAAGGCATGGTGCACACGCACGCGCGCACATGTTGTCCCTCCTGTCCCTCGACCTAAAACTCGATCGTGCGAGGCTTGCACGTTCACACGAGTAAGGCTCCCCCCGCCCGCCCTTGCGTCTGCCTCCCCTTGACACCACCCAAATTTGGGCTCGGCGCAGAGTGTGCACTGGTGCTAAGCGCCTCTTCAGCCAACCCTCTGTCCCCCTCCCCCCCATTGGCCGCATTTAGGTCTAGGGTTTAGTCTCCCCCACCTCCTCCATCTCCGCTGCATCCGCCGTTATATACCCGCCGGTGTATCCGCCGCCGCCCCATCCGCCAGCGTATCCGCCGCCGCCCCATCCGCCGCCCCACCCACCGCCCCTCTGCCAGGGCGGCACCGCCGACACTGCACGTGTGGCAGACATGGACAGGCACGCGTGCGTGAGGGGACGGTGCCAGGTGCTGCCCCGCGGCTGTGACAGCTGCGGTGCGTGTGCGTGTGGGCAGGCACGCGCACACACACACACACACACACCTCCCCTGCCACCGCCCCTGGGCTCTCTCCTCGTGCCGCTCACCTGCTCTGACACCAGGCACTGCGCTCCCCACCGAGCCCACCGCCTTGGCGCCGTGCGCTTTATGGGCGGTCGCCGGCGCCTTACTGCACGTAGCAAAGGCGGCGAGGGAGGAGGGGGGAGGGTTGCATGCGCAGAGTGGGTCAAGAAGAAGAGTGCGCTACGCACAGATCTAGAGCACGTGCACAGAATGGGGCAAGAAGACGAGAACTCCGGCCGTCGGGAGTCTTGGTGCCCACTCGCTCAAGCAAAGCGTGCTTGCACCACTTCAACAATTGTGACTGCAAAACAGATTTCCTCAGGGGCCCCTGGATTTCCCACAGTCCCCATACCTTGGTCGAAACACCCTTTTTGGCCGGACGATGTGATTGCGCCGTGCTCCTGCAACGAGCGTCTACGCCGCTTTGCACACGTATTATTCATACCCCTGGCGTCCCATCGCCGCCCCTAACATGAGGGCAGCCGGCTCTGGGGGCGCTGCTGGCGATGGGGCCGGTGTGAGGCTGTTTGAGACACCCAGCCACTCCCCGGCGGCTCCGCCGTTGCTGAAAATCGATGGGTATGACCCCTGTACCACCACGATCGCGGCCAGAGCGTCGGTTGGGGCCGTGGGGCGCGGCATGGGGCGTGCATGGGCGTGCCGACCCCATGCAGCCATGCACGGCGCACCCAATGCGGCGGCCTTGCCCAACATTTCTGACCCCGCCGCCGCGGCGCCCAGCATGAAACATTAAACAGCATCGATTGACGCGAAAATTGGAAGGGTATGTATCACCGATTTTGACCTGGCTACCTAGATCATCCTAAGGGGAGCTGCGACTCCAGGTCAAAATCGGTGGTACATGCCCTTCCAATTTTCGCGTCAATCGATGCTGTATAATGTTTCATGCAGGGCGCCGCGGCGGCGGGTTCAGAAAAGTTGGGCAAGGACCTCGTTTCCGCCTAGGTGTTAGCCACGATGTCGGTGTTGCGCGACCACCGATAGACACCCCAGGGCCAGCGCACGTGCCCACGACGCAGCACAGAGCTCATCGTGACTACTACTAAGCATTCTCTCGCATCGATCGCCCCGCGTGTCGACCAGAGGCTGCGGAGCAACCCCAGCGCGATCCACCCAAACACACACCTCCGAGATGCTCCAGCAAGCCCCCCAGCCTCTGTTTCGGGGCACGCAACGCATGTTGGGGTCAATTACTAGACTTTTACAGCTAGAGGGAGGCCTCGGAGCAGGTCAATGGACACCTTGGCACCATGCACATTCAAGTTTTGGCACCCCCCAAACGCGGCTGCGCCCACTCCCCAGGCCCAGCACCAAGCTCGATATATCACATGAACTCCAGCGGCGTTGAAATGGGGCCCGGGGAGTGTCCAGCGGCGCGGGCAGATGCCCTCTACACCCAGCTGTCACTCCCAACACCTGCTCCTGCGCCCCACGGGCATGCCCGCCCCACCGCGACGCACGAGATCGATAGCTGAGGATACTGGCTACACATAGGTCGCGAATTAAGCCAAAACGGCCCAGTACACAGTGAGAAATTACATGGTCCGCGTGGGTCTCTAGTGGGGAGGGGGGGTAGCATGGGGACTGTGTGGATTTCCTATGAAATATGATATTATTGGATTCGGGATCGGGGAGGAAGAGCCCTTGTCTGCGCACCTGACCGGGATGGCGAGGCCGAGGCTCGCGCCTTTGGAGAGGGTGGCTGTGGCAGCATGCTCTGCGTGCATGGGGGGGCGTGCGATGAGGGCAAATTGCGTCGCTGCGCTGGATCATGACGCACCAGCTGGCAGCAACACGCCTCGCTAAGACTCACCCCTCGCTCCCTCGTTGCCCACGCCGCAGCCCATGTTGAAGTGAGTTAACAAATGGTATTATGGAAGGAGCGGCCAAATGTGTGAACGGCATATCCCTTGACTGATATAGAAGGGCGCATCGACAAGCAAACCTCAAGGGGACATCGACAAAATCTTTGACAAATTAGATGCCGGCTCGATTGGGGCACGCGTTCGTTCAGCGTATGGGCGGAGATTGTGCCCCCCACGCCGCATAAAACCCAAGTCAACACAAGTCAACACAAGCCATCTTATGGCTCGTCATTCCAGGGCGCTGTGAACGTGGGCCGGGTGTTGTGGTGGTAGTTGCACACACACGGCCGCCTCCCTCCGTCTTCCTGCAGCTTCTCTCGCTGCAACGTGCACACACCTCGGGATCAGCTCATCTGCATCTGGTCTCAGGTCGGATCCCCTTGCAAGTACGCGCGTATGATGCACTCTCCCGCATGCACACACATGCATGCAGAGGACGCCCCACCTCCTGCCAATTCGTCGATCTGCTCATCACAGAGAGGGCAGTGGGCGCGTGCGCTGGCGATTGTAACAGCCACGCATGTCAAGTAAGGAGTTCAACTCCTGCTAAGTTAGCACGAAGGGTGCTTATGTCAAACCAAGGAGTGGTTTGACATCTCGAGATCCGACCCGTTCGGAGCGGGAACTCACACCCAGCTCTCCGGCAGATGGAAAGCCCAGTGGCTAAGCTGTCAAAGATGTGAGATGTGAGATGTGACAGGCCGAGCCAGGCCAGTCACAGCAATACGCGGCCCTACGGCCACCCCACCCCCCTTCCCTACAGCCACCCACCTCCCCCTTCCCTGCAGCATCTCCCTATGGTGGCGACAGCGTCGGCCCAGCACTGCAGCGTGGCGCTCATCCCAGAGAGGGCGCGTGCGCTGGCGCTACAGCCACCCCACCCCCCTTCCCCCTTCCCCACGCCCATCTCACCCCACCCCGCAGTACCTCGCGTCTGGTGGTGACAGCGTCCGCCCAGAACTGCAGCGTGGTGAGGTCTACCCGGCCTTTTGCATTCACCTCCATGGCATCTGCTGCTGCTGCTGGTGCTGGTGCTGCTGGTGCTCCTGGTGCTGATGGTGCTGCTGCTGGTGCTGATGGTGGTGGCGCTGGTGGTGGCGCTGGTGGTGGCGCTGGTGGTGGCGCTGGTGGTGGCGCTGGTGGTGGTGGTGGTGGTGCTGGTGCTGCTGCCGCTTGTGCTGCTGCATCTGCTGCGGCGGCAGCTGCAGCTGGTGCTGCTGGTGCTGCAGCTGGTGTTGCTGGTGCTGCTGTTGGTGCTGCTGCTGGTGTGACGACCAGGGCGGACAGCATTCGTAGGAGATGGGCAAGGTCCGAACCCCCCGGGGGAGAGCACCAGCGGCCAAGCCGTAAGAGGACATGGGGCTTTCCTCCTAGTCAACCTTCACGTTGGTCGTGTTTGCGTACGTGCACAAGTGTGCGCATGTGTGTGTGTGTGCGTGTGTAGGGGGGGTGGTAATGTCTGCTGTGCTGCACTTCACGCGAGAGTAGGCCTCGCAGCAGCGTGTGTGCCACCTCAGGCGGCGCGCTCGGGCGCCCCGGCGTGATGGCACCGCTGCCATCATTGTGGGGCGCTGCCTCGGAGGACACGGGGAGCTGACGAGGTGCAGGTGCCGGAGTACATGTAGAGCTGGTCGCAGGATGGCGCAGCTCTTGGTCTCCCGAAGGATGTGAAGACAGTAGATATGACACTGCGCAGCCCGGAGTTTGGCGGCCCGCCACCCGTCATCCAGACGACTGACGATGCGCTGCCCGAGTGCAGCTGGAGCTGACGTGACATCGATGCAGCTTGGCGGGTGGCAACTCGTCCGAGGCGGGCGGGCGGCAGTTTTTTGTTTTGGGCTCCTAGGAGCCATTGGGAGTCATTTGGCTTCCGACAATCCCATCGGATAGAGCTCAACCACCGTAGTTGCTTGATGGTGTGACGATCCCACTAGATAGATCTCGTCAAAAGCTTGGAATTACCTGTATTTGATGGTCAACGGTCTATGCCAAGGCAGCGGTCAAGGCGGTCAACGGGACGTTGGTCCGCGCACTGGCTCCCAGAAATTAACTGAAACCCCGGAAAATGCACGGGCGGGCGGGCAGGAGGGAGTGACGGGGGACTGCGTCCGAACCCTGCTGCCAAGCCAACCTCTGGGGCGGCAATCACGGGACACGGGGGTGACATCCAATGGCTGCGATCGACGCGGCGCCAAGAAATAATGTGCGTACACAGACGTTCCGGTCCCCAGATGTATGCAGCTCCACCCCTCTGCTCAAGCGCGTGCGTGTGTGCGCAGGCGTGCAGGCTGGCGTTCAGGCCATCGGACGAGCCGGGTGAGGCGGGGGCGCGTGGAGGGCGGGAGGTGCAGTGGTGATCCTGGCCGTCGTTTCTGGCGATCCAGCAGCGGGACCTCGCGTTGCAGGGGCTGCAGCGCCCCCAACCCTCGCATGAGCGCTCCATAGCGCCTATGCGCTTGCATTGTCAGCGAAACAGGGGCGTGTGGTGGCCCTGGCGGTGGTGCATGGGGGCATGCGCGCGCATGTGCATGTGAATCTCCCCTGTGCCAACTTGTGCCCAGCACGGACGCGCCTTGGCGTCAAGCACGCCATCCCGCCGCCTCCACCACTCCCCAGCCACTCGCCACTGAAGCCTGACATCCCCTTTCCCTTGCGCGCAGTCCAGCATGACAACGCACGCAAGCCAGATGAGCGCGTCTGTTGAGGTCCTGAAGGCACACTTCATCCCCGACGACACGACGCCAGAAGAGTGAGTGCGCGCCTGCGTTGGCTGCCAGCAGGCTTGCTCTGTCCATGCACGCTGCGCGAACACCCATGGAACGCCCAGCCGCGCCAACCCTGACCGTCCGTCCGCCCCCCGCTGTGGTGCGCCCTCGCAGGTGCGTGCGGCGCCCACGCACTGCTCCGGCACGCCACACCAAGGACGCGTTGGATCGCGCTGCCGTGCCAACGCGCCCTGATGACGACAAGGAAGTGAAGGAGGATCGGGTCGACTGCGCGGCGTCCGGCGCACCGGCCGCGACGAGGGGCATCCTCGATGGCGTCTACGCCGCCCCTGCCGGGGCAGCAGTGCTCCTGTTCAACACGAGCCCGGGCGTCCTGTGCCCCCAGAAGTCTGAGGAGCTGTCTGAGTGGAACGAGCTGCAGGCATCGCCGACCCCCGGCGAGGCCCCGCTCAATGCAACTGTGTCAAGGCGACTGACCAGGCCGCAGTCGACTGGTTTGAGCGCACAGACGAATTCGTGCCCGAGGGAGGCGCCAAGCCCGGCTGTGACGAGTCGTGCGAGAAGCTCTTCGCTCGCGCACCACGTCAAGTCGCTAGGGCAGGCGATGGCGGATATGGAGGCGGCCAACACGGCGGGGCACATTGAGCTCGACTGGAAGGCGCAGCAACACGCGCTGAGCGTTGTGCGGCATGTGACAAAGCACCACCCGGAGGTGAGGAGCGATAGGGGAAGGGTTTTAAACGTACGCGCCCGGACGACCTCGGGGCGTGAATTAAGGCCTAGACTACACTTCTAGGGGGTCTCTACTAGGAGAGTCTGCAAGGCCACGCAGCGCGCCAGCCTACCAGTCAGGGGAAAGGGATGACAATGAGGGAATGTTCTGTGGGATGTCACGCGTGCTCGCCTGTGTGCAGCAGCACCCCACCTCCCACCCCCGTGCGTGATCGTTTCTCCATCTCTGACTCCCGAACCCGCACCCCACGCCCACCACGCAGCTGCTGCTGCCGCCAGGTCAGCTGACAATCGTCGTCAACACGGCCGCCCCCGCGATCGACGCGCGACGCGCGCCGACCGCCAAGCTCGCGATGACCCTGTTCCAGGTGCGTATGTTCATGCTCCAGTGCCATGGCGTGCTTTGCCAGGGTCTGGGTGTCGGGAGCGTGGTGGGGGGCGGGGAATGCTGCGCTCGTCGACCGCCAAAATCGCGACGATGCTGATCCAGTTGCACACCCAGTTCCTGCACGCGTGCGCGCGCTCATGTGTTCAGCCGTGACCGTGTGCAAGCCCAGCAGCACACGGCGTCGTGGCTCTGGCTCTGTCCGCACGCCCCACAGAAACTCACCCACCAGACACGCCGAGCTGACTGCATCCCCTCCCTCCTCCCACAACACAAACCAATCGCAGGAGCTGCTCGGCAAGTTTGGGCACGAGATGAGCCACGAACTGGGCATCATCGCGTCGCGGCTGTGCCGGCGCGCGAGCGAGAAGTCGACCGCGGGGCGCGAGACCTTCCTGACGGTGCGTGTTGCGCGTGCACTCACCCACCCGCTCAGATTCTCACTCACTCACTCACTCACTCACTCACTCACTCACTCACTCACTCATTTGCTCATTCAATCAAGCACTCACCCAATCACTCACTCACTCATCCACCCGCTCGCTCACCATCTCTCATCTCCCTCTGCCCCCACAGATTGAGGCCGACCGCACCCTCAATGTCATGGTCACCACCTGCCCTTTCCCCCAGCGCGTCGCCACCGCGCTCGTTGCCATTGCGTCCCACAAGTTATCCGCGGTCCGCACCACCGTCGCATGCCACCTCGCCACGCTCGTCGGCAAGGCTGCAGACGCGCTCAAGACCAGTCGGCACCCGCCGTCTTCCGAGCAGCTGGTGAGCGCGGCGCCGCACGAGGCGTGGCTCGCGCCGGTGTTCTCTGTTGGTTGCAAGTTCCTAGAGGAGGCGCCACCGGCAACGCGTGTGCACGGGAAGGGCATCGTCGTCGGGATCGTGGCGATGGTCGGCGGGCAAGCGCACCTCGGGTCGATGTTCCACACGCTCGCGCCAGCGCTGCAGCGCAAGGTCGCCGCGGTGCTCGTGGACGCCGGCGGCGCTGCCGGCGAGGGCAGCGTGTCCAGCGCTGCACAGTCGCCGGCGCCGCCGGCAAAGCCGTGGGCCAAGCGGTCGGTGGCAGACAAGGCGATGGCGGTGCCGGCAATGCGCGTGTGCTCGACAGGGCCCGCGGCCGCCAACAGCGCGATCGACCTGCCCGGCCCGCGGCCACAGGCAGCGGGCTTGCCCTCGCTCTCGGCCGAGCCGACTGTTTTCATGGCGTCTGCCCCGTCCGCGCGTGCCGCGCCCGGTGCGGCGGCACAGCCAAGCGCGGCCGCAACAGCGCCTGCGCCGTCGCCGGAGCCACCTTCGATGTCGCGCGCAAGCGCGCCGCGGCCGCAGCAGGCCCCCGCGGGCGCACGCGCGAGCGCAGCGGGCCCAACTCGCGTGCATCTCGCAGCGCGGCTGGTCAAGGCCCCAAATTCCTCTGACTTTGTGGTCCACATCTTGGCGCTTGAGACGATGGCAAGCCAGGGCGCGCTAAGCGACCTCCCGGCCTCTTGCTCGTCGGAAGACGCGCCGTGCTCAGGGGTCGCTGCGGAGGGGCGCAGCAGCACGGCCAGCCAGAGCTGCCAGCCCCACCGCTCTGTTGCAGTGTGCGCGGCGCAGGCAAGCTCCCTTGGCGCATCTGCGCTGTCTCCCGAGGCATCCGGCGGTGATGGGCAGTCGCTGCTGGAGAAGATGGGGGAGAGCACGGCCGCAGGGGGGAAGGCACCCAAGAAGGGCCCGCTGCTGCGGGCCGCTGACGTACTGTGCCGCGCGATCATTGGCTGCTTGACAGCAGCAGCGCTAGCGTTCGCTGCTGAATTTTCTCGCCCAGTGTTGACCAATGTTTATGTTGGAGGGAGAGCTGTGTGTGTGTTTGTGTGTGATTACCGTTTGGACCTGTATCATTGAAGCAAGACGTGACCGTGTGCTGCTACTTCCCATTAACTTGTTGTAAACCTGTTGATGGTTGCGAGCAGAGTCAGTCAGTGTGCTGTGTTGGCAGAGTGTGCGCAGTAAAGCTGGGCATCAAAGCTGCCTGTCAGTGTTAGCGCAGCAGCGGCAGCGGCAGCAGTGACGGTGTTTCCCATGGATCGCCGCAACCCGCATGCCTTGGCATATGTACACCATCCAGAGCTGCCACTTGCAAGCCCCAGTGAGGGCATGCGTCAGCAGTGCCCCCTCTGCGCCCACGACTGCGCACCAGCTGCTCACCGCCTTGTGCATGAGGGGGCGCTAGATGGGCGGGTCATGCAAGGCCTGGCTCTCCAGTGGTAGCGCAGCGCAGGGCAGCGCAGGGAGCAGGGCTGATGAACCTCGCTGCGAGTGCAGCTAGCAGCGTTGGTCACAATCGCTGCCACTGGCGCCACCTCTCCACTGGTGCAGCGGGGGGGGGGGGGCATGGACGGATCAGTCTCCTTGGGTGGCCTGGGCATGCCGCCAGACCAGACAGGCAGTGTGGGGGCACGCCATGGCGTGTGCTGCACACGTGCTTTGCACATGGAGAGCGTGCGTTGCGATCTGCTGTGCACGCTCACCTGTCCCGCTGTCTTTCCTCTTCTCTTGATGCCATGCCAACAGAGTGCAGGTACCGACTGAGAGTCGCCCAGGTGCAGGTGGTCCTCTGCCAAGGCAGCGGCAGCATCGACTGCGAGCGTGCAGGCACGTTTGCGCTGTGTGCATGTGTGCAGTCGCGAAACGCGATCGCGTGGTTAACAGTTTACAGTACGCACCCTTGGGGCGTGGGATTGAGGGAGCTGCCTAGTAACAGCCGCGCGCGCACAAGCACGCACTTCACACCACACGCAAGCGCTCATATATGTGTGTATACACAAACATGCACGTGTTCACACACGACCACCACCGCCCCACAGGCAGCAAGCCGTGCGAGAGCCACTCTTGGCCGCCCCGCCCTCCACGTGTACGCCGGCGTTCGACAACCCTGTCACTGGGGAACAACTGAATTTGTGCGCGAGCCGCGGCAGGATTTTGTGGCAGTCCTGGAGGCGCTGAGGGCGCTGATCATGCAATAGTGTGGTTACAACGGATGCTGCTCACTTCGAAGTGAGTCCTACTGTTGATGATGTTGAGAATCCTGTGTATGGTGGTTGAAATTAGAAAACCCCTTAAAAACGTAAGAGGTTGCGGCCTGGCTTTTCATCCTTTCCAGCCACGTCAATACGCCTTTCTCCCCATGGGGGGGATTTCTCTTAATGCGGTTGGCGATGCACTTGCCTCTCGTTTCTGTTTTCCCACATGCGCTCACCTTCTTCAGCAAGTGTTTGCTGCCGCTGCGGTAGGGGACCTGGGGGTGCGCCCACGCTCTTTGCAGAGTAGGGGTTCACTACCACCAACAGCCAGCCAACTCATTAAGATGCTCGGGTCATACGCGCCGAGCACGGTTTTATACGCCTTCAGAGGTGTTAACTAGGCTGAATGTAACATCCATCATCATCACTTATTAATTTAAATATACTTGCCCATTTTAGCTGGGGGGTCGAAGCATTCATTCTTACTCAAGGCGAACGGAGTTTACGGCAGCGCAAAAAAAACCAGGTTGAAGTAGCCCCAAACTGGTGTTCACAAACGCCCGCATCTGCGCAGCCAAGCCTTTATCGTCCCCAGGGATGCTCAGGGACGCTCAGGGACGCTTCCGAGGGCATTGGAACTGAGCTCGTGTCTCCATATGCGATGGGCACTTATAATGAATATGTGCCTCGTCCTCCAGCATGTGCCTCGTCCTACCGCCATTGCCTGCAGAAGGCGTGCTTGCCGTGAGCCTGTATGGCTGACGATTGGCCATGTGTGATGCGCCGCTGAGTCACCGCCACCCCAAGATGTGGATTGCGCTTGTTGCCGCCTCCTGAACTTCTGCCGAAGTATGTTGCCCCAGCAGCCCCACCAGTCGCGGAATGGCACCAGCAGAGGTGATTGTGGCCTGGTTCTGCGCATGGTCGCGTGCCAGACTGCCGAGTGCATCTGCTGCTGCCTGCCGCACGTGTGCAATCGCCGCTGAGTAGTGGCGCCCCAGCAGTTGCACCAGTGGCGGAATAGCACCAGCAGCGGCGATTATCGTCTGGTTCTGAGCATGGTTGCACGCCAACACGCGCAGAGCTTGAGCTGCTGCTGCCTGCACGTCTCGCGAGTTTTGCGGCGCCAGCAACATCACCAGGGGTGGAATGGCACCAGCACTGACGATGACGACCTGGTCATCAGAATGGTCTCGGGCCAAACTGCTTAGTGTATCTGCAGCTGCGCGCTGCAGCTCCTCGCAGCGCTGCAGCATCTGCACCAGTGGCGGAATGGCACCAGCAGCGGCAATGGCAGTCTGATTCTCAGCAGCCAGGTCGTTCAGTGCATATGATGCTGCTACATGAGCCTGTGATGATCGGTTCTGAAGCAGCTGCACCAGTGGCAGGATGGCACCAGCAGCGACAATGGCAATACGATTCGTGGCATGGTTGTGTGCCAATTTGCGCAGCGCTCCTGCTGCTGCCGCCTCCTTCCCGGATTCCCTCGTGTGCGGCCCCAGCAGCTGCACCAAGTGTGGAATCGCCCCAGCACTGACAATTGTATCAGCATGGTCGACAGCCAGCATGCCAAGTGCATCTGCTGCTGCTGCCTGCACGCTTTCTGGGCTTTGCGACCCCAGCAGCTGCACCAAGGGCGGAATAGCACCGGCGGCGATGGAGGCCTGGTTCTGAGCATGGTTGCATGCCAAGCTGCTGAGTGCGGCTGCTGCTGCTCGTTGAGCTTCTGTCTTGTTTTGTGACCCCAGCAGCCGCACCAGGAGTGGGATCGCCCCAGCACTCGCGATTTTAGTCTGGTTCTCAGCATGGTCGACAGCCAGCATGCTGAGTGCACCTGCTGCTGCTGTCTGAACGACCTGTGAGTTGTACGGCACCAGCAGCTGCACCAGGATTGGGAGGCCCCCAGCATTCGCGATGGTGGCCTGGTTTGCAGGATGATCGCGGGCCAGTTTGCCTAGTGTTTCTGCAGCTGTGCGCTGCACGTTCTCCACTGAACCCTGCAGCATCCGCACCAGTGGCGGTATGGCACCGGCGGCAGCCATGGCAGATCTGTTCTGTGCGCTGCCTTCAGCCTGGGCGCACAATCTCCTTGCTGCGGCGGTTTGCGTGAAGGGCAGCATGCTGGGCTGGATATTGTGCACCAGGCCTTCTACCACGACCGACGATGGGTCTGCCAGCTGGGTGCACGCCGACGATAGGTCTGCCACCTGGTCGACGATAGACCAGCAGCCACGCAGGTCGAGCTTGCAGAGCCTGGGGCATGCCTTGAGCGGAGCCAGGCTGCGGACCTGAGCGTTGCCAGCCATCCACAGCTCCTCAAGATGGCTGCACGCTGCCAGTGGCGACAGATCACGCACGTTGACACACCCGGGCATCCGCAGGCACCCCAGCTGCGCGCAGCTGCTCACATCGTCAATGGAGGTGATGCCGACGCAGAAGCTGATGTCAATCAGCCAAAGTCTGGGGCATGCCCTCAGGGGAGCCAGGCTGGTGACTAGACCGTTGTCAGCCATCCACAGCTCCTCGAGCTGGCTGCACGCTGCCAGTGGCGACAGATCACGCACGCCGGCACCGGCCATCCGCAGGCACCTCAGCTGCGCACAGATGCCCACCACGTCGATGGAGGTAATGCCGACACAGCAGCTGATGTCGATCACTTGGAGCGTTGCAGCCAGGTTGTTGCTGAGCGCTGGCATGCCCCCTGGTGGGCCCCATGCGTCGTATAGTTGCCCGCCTGCAAACTGCGAACGCAGTGTGGGCGGCATGCAGTGCTCGCACAGGTCAGTGGGTGGGTGCAAGGCAGGCGTGGTCTCTGCCATGGTCAGCATGCGAGGGGTGCTGCCCCATGGTCACGCGGCGCGGCGCGGCGCGGCTTGCATGGGGCGTGCTTGCGTGGGCGGCTTGCATGGGGCGCTTGCATGGGGCTTGCACGCCCGATCAGACCCACCTGGCGCAGGGTGAGGCTCGTCAGGCGCGTCAGTGTTGCCGTGGCGAGAGGCGCGATGGAGGCGGCTGTGCACACAACCAGGCTCATGCCGGTGACACCAGGCCAGCATCGCAGCGCAGCGGTGAGCTCTTCATCGGAGAAGCTGCTGTCGGGGCTGGCCGCGACCTGGACCGAGCCATCAACCAGTCCACGCATGGCTTGGCTCACGCCCCGCAGCGCGGCTTTGGTGGAGGCATCGAGGCACGGCCACATCACGCCTAACAGGTCGACAGACAGAAGCACCTTGCGTGCGGACGCTGTCTCAAGCGCAGCAGTCTCCTCGGCGGCGAGGCGGGCAGCATGGCAGGTTTGCATCTTATAGTGCCCGTCGAAGGGCCATCGGCACGCACACAACCATGTGGAAGTGGGGGGAGCCACTTGTGTGTGGGGGGGGGGACGATGATGATGAGAGTTTTACAATCCACTTCTGGCGGTCACACGTACGGTTCCAAAGCTCCAGTGGGACTTAGAGAAACAAAGCTCAAGGCCCACAAAAGGTCAAGCTACAAGTAGCCCACGGTAACGCCATCCACACTTGGTGGCGGGCGCCAAGCAAGCAGCACCACTGTGCAGGCTGCACACCCAG
Source organism: Chlamydomonas sp. UWO 241 (assembly GCA_016618255.1). Classification (NCBI taxonomy): domain Eukaryota; kingdom Viridiplantae; phylum Chlorophyta; class Chlorophyceae; order Chlamydomonadales; family Chlamydomonadaceae; genus Chlamydomonas; species Chlamydomonas priscui. Next base: position 213,646 of record VFSX01000088.1, read on the forward strand.
CCCCTCAAATGGCCAGAGGGCGGACCCAAGGTATAAAACCATGAAGGGACCAAAAAGCCCTCCCCCAGACCACCGGAAGCGGGGCTAGTAGCACACCCGCCGCAGCACTCTACTCAGCGACCACACCGCACCCGCCACCGCACGCGTGTGGCGCCACCCCCTTCAAAAACACCCCCAGAGGGAATGCCATCTAGCAAGCAGGTGCAGGCACCCGCTCGCCGTCAACGACGAGGCGCGCGCGGTGGAACTGCGCCCGCTTCCCCGCAACCTTGGCGGCGAGGAAAGCGGGCCACAGCGCCTGGTGCTGCGGCAACCTCAGCAGGCTGTGTGTGTCTGTGTGTGTGTGGCACACACTGTGTGCATGTGTCTCTGTGTATGTATGTGTGGCACACACTGTGTGCATGTGTGTCTGTGTATGTGTGTGTGTGTGTGTGTGTGCGTGCATGTGTGTGTTTGTGTGTGTGTGTGTGTGTGTGTGTGTGTGCATGTGTGGTGTGTGTGTGTATGTGAGGGGTTTCCTTCCCGATCGGGAAAAGACAAAAAAAAACGTGTCCGCAGGGCGCACCCCCTGTGGTTTGAGGAAGGGTGCGTTCGGGACAAGTTTAGAGAGCGGCGCGGGGGCGCCGCAAAAGAACGGCGGAGCCATCAGGGGCCGGGTTTGGTTCGCACTGGCTGTATCACACAAACCTCGCAGAGAGAGAAGAAGTGGGAGAAAGAGAGAGAGACAGACAGAGAGAGACATGTCACAGGCCTAGGAGGCCTCCTACTGCCACCCACGGCCGCCTCCCTCTGTCTTTCTGCTCTTGCTGCAACGTGCGCACCTCGGATCAGCTGATCCAGGTCGGATCAATTACACATAGGGGTGTAATATGGTCACACAAGCGTGTAACCTCGGTCACACACGCAGGAGAGTCACCTTTTTCTGTCAACTCAAGCGCCCCGCACACACCCTCTGTATTCCTCCCCTCGCCGCTCGGCTCATCACGCAAAATGGCGCAGGCGTGGGCTCCAGTGCTACGCGGCTCAACAGCCAATCCCATCCCATCCCTAGACCATCCCATCCCATCCCATCCCATCCCATCCCATCCCATCCCATCCCATCCCTAGACCATCCCATCCCTAGACCGTCCTATCCCATCCCATCCCTATACCATCCCATCCCACCCCATCCCATCCCTAGTCTTATAAGACCATAGTCTAGACTAAAGTCTTACGATATGGCGCGAAAACGCAGTCCGGAGTCAGGACTCTCACTTCCACACAAGGCCACGCCGGCAAGCAGTGATTTTCTTTTCGTGACTTGTAATTAATTATTCCACAGCCGGATTTTCTTTGACCGCGTTGACCGCTGCTCTCCCTCTGACCGCTTGCCCTCGGAAGTAGTTCATTTGAAAGCTCTTGACGAGCTCTGTCTGGCGTGGTTGTCAAACTACCAATCCACTGAATGGGTTCAACTGTGTTCAAGGTCAAAGTACAGCCGGATTACAGCCAAATGGCTGTGCAGAGCCGAAAAGGAAATCGCTGCCGGAAAGCCAGCCAGCCTGGGATTCCCAGGCACGTCAAGCTGGGTTGAGCCCAAGCCCGTGACAGGGGGGGGGAGGGGGGGATTCCTCTGCGAGCCGTATTCCGCTCCGAGCCGGATTTCCCATTTCCCAGAAAACCACCCTGCACTTAGTGGGTGAGGGCGTAGAGCGATGCGTTGGAAAGCTCTTGCCGATAGCAGCACAACGGCATGCATTGCATGAATACCCGCTTTGTATTGTGCCTGGTATGAGCGATCAAAGTTGCTGGAGCCGGCAAGAAACTAATTACTATAATCCTTCCCAGGGACCACTGGGGGGGGGGGGGGGAATAGGCAGCTCCCTCAATCCCACGCCCTGAGGGTGCGTACTGTAAACTTTAAACTTTAAACTGTAAATGGGGGGGGGGTCCCAAGCCAACCTGGTGAACCCTCGTAACATCACGTTGCCGCAGGAATTCCGTGGGGCCCACCAGGAGCCTCGCGCAACATCTGCAACAACTGCAACACCCCTCTGCGCTGCGCCCTCCATGCACAGAGCACCCTCCCTGGGTTTTTTTTATGGGTGTGGGACATGATGGCTGTGAGCATTCTGGAGGCTGAGACAAAGGTTGCACCTTGCAGTAGGGCTGCAGTAGCGTGCTGCCCCGGCACCCGCTTGTGCCAACCAGCTGTGAGTTGCAGTTGTGGGGCCTTCCTTCATACTCCCAACTAAGCACAGATGCATCTCAGGGAGGCGGCAACAAAACAATCCATGAAGTTTAAGAGGGTTTGGTGATCTTCGCCCCTTGCAGCCTGTGTTTTCCCCTTGAAGCGCAGCCAGGGGATGCCCGCCCGTGATTGTGGCCGATGAGGGCGTTCATGCATTGACGCGTTCCAGGGGTTTCCTTGGGGTCAGACATCCTTTCGTTTTTCCCGAAGAGGCTTTCCCAGTTTCGTCGGGATTTCGGGCTGCAGCCCGAAGAATCGCGTCAAGCGGTGTGAAAATCGACGATTTCACACTTTCCCCTGGAAAATTCGCCTCCGCACGTCGTTTTTCTCGAACGTACCGTACCCAGAAATATCGGGATCGCGCCCTCTGAGCACGACTTTTTTCGTTCCCCGATCGGGAAGGAAACCCCTGACGCATTCATACTTCAGTCGGCTTGCCATGCACCGTCTCACCGGCATCATCGTCGTTGTCGTCAGTAAACAACAACAACAAGAGGGTTTTACAATCACAGGCCGGCGGTCACAATCAGTTCCAAAGTTCCAGCAGGATCAGACAGCAGGCACAAGGCCCACCAAAGCGTCAAGCTACAAAAGTAGCCCACAGTAGCGCCACCCACACTGGTGGTGGGCGCCAAGCAAGCAGCACCGCAAGCCAGGCACCACACTCAGCCCTGAAGCAGCCGGAGGCAGACCCCAGGTATAACCGGCTGTGAAGCCAGGACCATGAAGGGACCAAGAAGGCCCACCCCCAACCACCCGAAAGCGGCCAAACACGGCACCCGCCGCAACACTCTACCCAGCGACCACACTGCACCCGCCACCGCGCGCGTGTGGCGCCACCTCACCTTCAAACACACCCCCAGAGGGGATGCAACTTAGCAAACAGGTGCAGCCACCCGCTCGCCGTCAACCACGAGGCGCGCGCGGTGGAACTGCGCCCGCTTGCCCGCAGCCTTGGCGGCGAAGAAAGCGGGCCACAGCGCCTGACGACGCGCCTCCTCGTGGTCACTGAGGACGTCGAAGACCGCAGCCGACGGGTCCAGTTGGCGCAGCAGGAAGCGCCAGCGCACGACGGTGTCGGCCACGGCGTCAGACAACACGGTGAAGAGCACACGCAGCACGCCGCCCCGGCGCGGCTCCACACCAATGCCCCCGGCGGCAGGCTTGGCGTTGAGGAACGACGCGGACACGACGCCGCCACCAGCCGGCTCAACCCGGCCACAGTGGTCATGCACGAAGCGCACGAGATCCGTAGCCAGGCGGACGGGCAAGCTGATGCCGCCCTCTGCCGCTGCAGCGACCCGCACCGCCGCCTCCGCCGCCACCTCCTCCACCTCATCGTCAGGGCAGCCGCGGAGCACCCCGTCTCGCCACGGGTCACCACGGCTCGCGATGAGCCAAGTGGCGGTTGCCACTGGGATGGACAGCACGTGGCTGCGGCGCAGCGACGTGTCGCCCACATGTGCAGGCAGCCCCCCCCGACGGCGGGGGCCACGCGCAGATGCGGCTTGAGCGGCGCCCGCCGCAGCAAGCCGCTCCGCCGCCGGCGCGCCCGCCACCGACGCCACAGGGGCGGCAGCAGCAGCGGGCCGGGCAAGCTGAGCAGCCTTGGCAGCAGGCGCCGCGTGGGGCGCACTGTGGGCCGCATGCGGCACTGCATGCGGCATCTGCATGGGCGCCCCGGATCGCGGCTCACCAGGAGGCGAACCAGGTCCACGAGGGACGCAATCTGTTGCGCCTGCACCTGCACCACAGCGAGCAGTAACAGCAGCAGCAGCAGCAACATAAGCAGCAGTAGCAGCAGGGAGGACCATCTGTTGCCGCGCACAGTTGAACAGTCAAAAGTTTAAGGCAGGGGGGCTGTGAGCTCTCGTTGAGCAAAAACAGCGTGCGCAACCCCCCCTCCCCTCCACACACACACACGCCCGCATGCACGCACACATGCACACACGCACATGTGCATGCACACACACACACGCACACACGCACAGGAAACCCTTAAATATTCCTGCTTACCTGGCCGGCTTGGCAAGGCATTTGGAGGTGGTAGATGTAGCGGCAAGCTCTGCGCACAGGGAGCGTGCGATGAGGGCCAGTAGTGCGGGGCGCTGGAGCATGAGCTGGCTGATGATGATGGATATTACAATCTGTGTGACACCAGTACTGATGTATACGAACCTGTGTTGGCGCTAGCGCCCGACACCTTGAACTCAGTTTCAGTGGGAAACTGGCTGGCTACCTGGTAGGGGTGAGCTCACCGGTGAGGGTACCCCCCCACATGCGTGCACGCACTGGACCTAGACAGGGCACTGGGCCCCCAGATCCACCCTATATCACCCAGGTAGTGACAGCAACGCATTGTTGTTGTGCGCCTGTGTTCTACTACTAGTCCCGCCGCCGCCATTGGCTCCAGCAATCTCCTCCATGCCCGCCAGAAATCTCCTCCACGCCCGCCAGCAATCTCCTGTATGCCAACAAGAAATCTCGGCCATGGCTAGGCTCCCGCTTGATTAACTCGCTAAATACGTCGACGTCGTCGTAGGTGCTGGAACCACAGCCCATGTTCAAAGGAAATGCTTTCCGATCGAGCATGCATGTGATGTTTACCTACCAGACCGCTGTGTATGTATGGAGCATCCATCGGCTGATATACATACCGTGTTTGTGTTCCACACTTGGGCGGGAAAATCAGTCCACCATCATCAACCGGAGAGCTTGGAAGCGTGCCAGCACCTGCAGGCAGCGGAAGCCGCAAACGGGGAGGGTGCGTGTGGGCGAGAGAGATGAGAGCCCAGCGTGCAGCAGCTTCATGCCAGAAGTAAGGGAGCTTGTGCACACACACACACACTCACACACACACACAACACTCTGAGGGTTTAGGGCGAGCACTCGCCCTAAACCCTTAACCCTACCCTCACCCCCACACGCTTGCAAGGAGTGCCTTCTAGCTGGCATGGCACACGCCCATGCCCATGCCCAGATGAAGCACTGCCACACGCAGCCTGACACACATGCATTGACACTGGCATGCCACGCAACGCCGTGTGGGGCCTCGATGGGTACCATGCAGCTTGCCCCCCCCCCCCCTGCGTGCTAACCACCCCATGCACCGCACTCACCGCTGCCCGCCCCCTCAACACAGCGCCCCAGCCTGCTCAGCGACCAGGATGTCTCTGAGCACGGCGGTGCGCGCGTCGCAGCAAGGCCCGCACCTGAACCCGCCTGATGCGGTCAGCGAGGCGTGGGTGGCCGCCCAGCGTGCATGGGTGGACCTGGCGGTGAACCAACCGGTGCAGCTGAGCGGCACGGATGCCGAGGGTGGGTGCCCGCAGGCGCGCGCATGTCTCGTGCCTCCATGCACCACCCAACTCGTGCCCACGGGCGCCGAGGAAAGGATCCAGTGCACTCTCGCCCTGCCACTGCATGGCGACTTTCGTGACCCTCCCCCTTCCCATGCACAACCTGCCCACGACCACCTGAGCCAGCGCCACGCACCCCTTGGTCTCCCGCGAAGGAGTGGCATGGAGCAGCAGCGTGCATGTGCTCGGCGTCTACCACAATAGCGCAGCAAACGCGCGGTCGGTGCACGAGGTGGCAGGAGCAGTGACGCCAGACGCTGTTGCCTACGAGTACGACAACTCGGACAACATCTTTCGGGACAAGATCTCAACGGTCGTACAGTCTGCTCCCATGATGAAGCTCGTCAACCGGCTCATGGACACGCCCATTGATAGCTACCAGCAGGCACACAGCCAACTCACCGCAGAGGAGCTCGAGGTGTGGGAGGAGTGTCTGAAATCGGCGGACGTAGAGCTGCTTGGTTCACCTTCGCCTTTTTACGTGGCCATTGAATCGCTTTCCCACCGAGTGTTTGGGCGGCCGGCGTTCTCCGACACCATTGCAGGCGTGTGATCGGGGTGCTGTCTGGCCGTGAGTAGGCCTGGCGAGCTAGCCAATTCTTGCTGAATCACACCTGCCTCTTGCTGTTGCTGATGCAGCGGCATTCATCGCATTCAAGCTCGAGGCACGGTTCGCGTTCATCGACTGCCCGGACGGCTTGGGCATGCGTCGTGCGCCTGGTGCTCAAGGGGTGAGTACGGAAGAGTATCGGCAAGCTTTTGAGTCGAGGAGGGAGGAGGCCCTCGGCGCAAGCTTGGCTGCCAGCTTTCGGCTGTGGGAGGAGTCTGTCCCCACATCAGATTTACATCAGCTGCACCCCATGCCAAGGTCATTGCCGGCGCTCAAGGGATGGGTATTACTGCGAGCCGCAGTAGATATGGTCAAGAGGGACAGCATGATGCCAGAGGCGGCACCCATGATGATCACCGTTTATCGAAAGGCGGAGCGGGAAGCCAACGCGCAGCGCGAGCGAGGCATGTGCCGCAAAATTGTCGACCTGTGCAGCGGAAAGCTGGCCCGCGGGAAGCCCCACACGCGAGTGCTGGCCATAGTGGGGGCAGCCCACAGGGCACCCCTGATTGAGATGCTCAAGGCAGTGTGAGGGCAGCCGAGAGCAATGACTGCGATGCACACTGGCGGTGGCAGCGCTGCACACTGGCCGGTGTGGGATTGGAGTCCAGACTCCCCAAGCGTCTTATGCACACCTGGCAACAGGTGCCCCTGCGGTGACACCTCCCATCCCCAGGTGGTAATAACCCCAGGACCTGTGGTTTCACACAGGATGATGGATGTTACAGATACAGTCACATTTGGTGAAGCTTCGTACCTAGAAACAGAAGCTATGGAGGGCCGCAAGCTGATATAATTCTCAAGCTACAAATGCTGCAAAATCTACCACCACAACTGTTTTCTCTTTGGCGTCGGCGCGTCGTAAAACACGATCACGCACGAGCAGCGCCCGCCATATGTCGCCATCCACTGTGGATTCCACCCCCTGTTTAGCACACACCCAGCAGCATTCTAACCCCCTACAATTGATGGTTGGTGCGGCAGCGCATTCTACCCCCCTATAATTGATGGAACCTGTAGCGGCACCAATGTAACCCCTTAAAATGAGTGCCACGGAGACTAACCCTCTAGAATAGTCACTGCTGCGTGGCTACTATGCTAGAAAACAGTGTCAATGTTTAGGGGGCTAATCCATGTGCCTGCTACCCACCTGTTGAGCTTGAGTGTGAGTGAGAGTCCACACCATTTGGAGTGTGCCTCTGGCAGGCGTGTGTGTGTGCGACCTCCATGTCATGCTTACCATGGGTGCCACGAGTGTCAGAGGAACAGGAGGGGGGGGGGGCGCGCGCGCAGCGTGTGTGTGCGTGAGTAGCTGGGAGATCAGCAGTTGTCCAAGATGTGGGGGCGCTTCCAAGATTGCGATCTCCGCGCAACGATCTTTACGGTGTATGTTGGTGTATGGAGTGGCACAGGAACAGGGAGGGGAGGGGAGTGCGCCTTGGCGCACTTGCAGTCACTGGGTGCGTGTGGCAGGTGTGAGTCGGAGTTCAGGAGTTGGCAGTCGAGATCAGCGGCGCTGACCTGTGCTGCATCTCTGATGGGGGGAGCATGCATCAGGCACGTGGCTCGGCATGCTGTGACACATGGCAGTGCTTCACTCACTCATCAGGATGATCCAGGGATGATGAAAGGCCGGTGTGGGGGTGTGGGGCACCCCAATTTAGGTGCCCCGCCCCCCGCTTATCCAGCGCCCCTCTATCGTTGATCGTTGATAAGCATCGTTATGCGATGATGCGCAACGCACGGGTCGGTATGCACGGCATTGACCGCAGGTGACGCTGCAAGGGAGCGTGGCAGTGGCGTCCCCCAGGTGAGCTGGCACCACGCATGTGCTGTTGATCATGCATCCTCGGGTTCGCGAGCAGGGGCGGGGGCGGGGTGAGAGCTTGGGCGCATGTGTGCGTGTGCCTGCGGCAGCAGATGGCATACACGCGCTATGAGGATTGCAGCTCATTGGCTGCTTGGCCGCTGGCTGCCCAGGCTCGCAGGTCAAGCATGCAAGCGCTAGGTCAAGTCTTGAATGCTCAGCTGCACACACAGCTGTTCAAACACAACTACACCACTGGCATGCTGGTGGTGGATGCTGGACCGTGCAGAGGCATGCACGCGTTGTGCGGCACATGGTGAGCGGCGCATGCATGCTCGCGGCGCATGCATGCGGTGCATGGCGAGCGCTTGGTGCATGCCGCGTGTGCATGGCCAGACGTCCGCCCCACAGCCCAGCAACCAAAACTCCGTATGCTTCCTGCAGATTGGACCATACATGGTCAGCGCAGAATGTCTGCGGAAAAGCTGCCCAGCATGCTCGTGAAGTGAATCTAGATCGCGCGCCGATCGATCACCCCAGCTGGCGGGCGTGCATGATGATCGCGGCGTGCATGATGATGCGGTAAGGCCCCCTCTTCCCCCTCTTCCCCCTTTCACGCGCCCACCCACCCTAACCTGTGTGCGAGTGCCCCCCCCCCAACACACACACACACACACACACACACACACACACCACCACCACCTCCCCCTTGCGTGCGTGCGCGCCAGCCCACCCCCACCGGCGTGAGCGCTTGCGGGCCGCCTCCCCCCCCCCATGCGTGTGCACGCCACCCTCATGTGCATGTGCACGCTTGGGTGCGCCAACCCGCCTGCCTTTGCGTGTGTATGCTCCCCCCCCCCCTTCGCCCCTTGCGTGCACGTGCGCACCAACTCCCATATGTGTGTGCACAAGCCCACACCCACCATCACACACAACACACCACGCCACACCCCTAGGAGATGATCAAACTCATCAACACCGCACTCAACGTGCCCGACGACGTCGACAGCGCCGGCGACGTTTTGCCCGAGAGCTGCAAGAACAAGGCGGAGACACATGTCGGCTGGACACGCGATAGCAGCAAGTACGCGCGCTCCGGCTCCGGCGCTGTTCAAGCAGTAAGTACTCGCTGCTCCCTTTGCCTGCCACCCCCGACTGCCATCATCCCCTGCCAACCCCAGCCAACCCCTCGCCTGCCAACCCCTCGTCTGCTACCCCCTCGTCTGCCACCCCCTCGCCTGCCGCGCTCGCCGTATCCGCCTCGTCCCTTACCCTACCCCACCCCACACACACGCGCAGTGTGTTCCTCGTGGTGCCCTGCTGGTCCTGCCAACGTGCCTGAATACGTGGGCATCGCATGCGTGCTCAAGGACAGCACCTCGATCATAGTGTGCGTGCGCTTCGAGTGTGTCGACGAGGACGTGACGCGCGTGCTGGCGCGGCTATGTCGGTCGTTGCAATTGACTGGTCAGCTGTGACGGCGTGCTCCCCCCCCTTCCGCCCTCACTGAGTGGCACGAGGCGTGGGGTGCAGTGCACTGCACGCGGCGGGCACTGACATGAAGTGTCCGGCGGTGGGGCTGTTGTTCACCAACTCGCGCAAATATGTCGAGAAGGCTCAGCATCCACACGCTTGAAGTGATTTTCTGTCTAGCTGAGAGAGTTAACAGAAACATCGCCAATTGTAAGCCAAACGCCGGTGTCCAACCCAGTAGCCACCCCGCAGCTGCAGATACCCGGCAGCTACCCAGCAGCTACAGGTACCAACCTGCAGCTACCCCCAGCAGCGTCAGCAGTTTAGCATGGTAACTCCCAGGGGGAATTAGGGGGCTAGCATAGCGCACATATTAGCACAGTAACGCAGTGCACTGATTAAGGGGGGGGGCAGGGCATACGAATTAGCGTGGTGCAAACAAAACTAGTAGCCACTAAATGAGGAGATGCGCTTTTGCGTAACTTTTTCCCGATTTTTAGGGGGGTTAATCGTTCTTATAGGGGGCGGTATCAGCGGCTGACTACTTGAAATTCTCTGAGGGAATGGACGTTTTAGCCCTACTTTAGGGGGGGCTAAATAGGGGGCGGAATCCACAATGCATAAGGGTCGGGAGGACAGTACTGTAGTGTACGAGTGCCTGCTGCTGCTCACGTGTAGATTTCTCGCTGCTCACCAGCTGGCACGATGTCACGCCTACTGAACGAGACATCACGCAGCCACGAAAGCCACACACGCATACTCTCGTGCGCCATCGCCGTTCGTGTCCGCAGGCATTCTCCGACCGTGCCGCGCCGCAGTGCCCACAGGCATCATCACCAGCAACTGGCATGGCACCCAAGCTGGCCTGGCGGAGCACCACAGCTGCCGGAGAGCCGCGCACGCGTCAGTGCGTCAGCCACTCGTGGACCCCGCGCCGCGCCACAGTCGTCCTCCGTGCCGCGACCATCCACGCCAGCAGCCGGCAGGACATGCCACGCCCCGATGCAGCAGCAACAGCAGCAGGCACTCGTGCTTCAGTGCGACAGCCTCTCGTCGGCCGCGAGCCGCGCCGAAGCCGCCCCCCGAGCTGCGACCATCCACTACAACAGCCGGCAGGCGCGACACACGCCAACAAACGCACTGAGGCCTCAATGCAGCCGCCAAAGCCACACGTCAGTGCGTCAGTGCGACAGACGCTCGTCTGCCGCGTGCCGCGACGCAGTCGTCCCCCAAGCTGCGACCATCCACGCCGCCGCCAGCGGGCAAAGCCAATGCCCTGTTAGGGACATGACGCAGCAGCCATGCACACACGCGTCAGTGCGACAGCCGCTCGGCGGCTGTGTGCCGCGCCGCGGTCCCCCCCGCGCCGCGACCATCCATGCCAACAGCCGGCAGGCACGCCACGCCGCGCCGATGAACCGATTGAGATGACAATGCAGACGCAGCAACAGCAACAGGCACTCGTGCGTCAGTGCGACAGCCTCTCGTAGGCTGCGTGCCGCGTCGAAGTCGCCCCCCCCCCACGCCGCTGCCAGCAGGCACGACACACGCCAACAAACCCATTCAGCCCTCAATGCAGCCACCGCAGTCGCCGCAGCCACGCACACACGCGTCAGTGCGTCAGTGCGACAGCCTCTCGTAGGCTGCGTGCCGCGCCGCAGTCGCCCCCCGCGCCGCGACCATCCACGCCGCACCAGCAGGCACGGCACATGCCAAAAACCCCATTGAGGCCTCAATGCAGCCGCCGCAGCCACGCACACACACGTCAGTGCGTCAGTGCGACAGCCGCTCGTCGGCCGAGTGCCGCGCCGCAGTCGCCCCCCGCGCCGCGACCATCCACGCCAGCGCCAGCAGGCGCGACACACGCCAACAATCCCATAGAGGCCTCAATGCAGCCGCCGCAGCCGCGCGTCAGTGCGTCAGCCGCTCGTCTGCCGCGTGCCGCGCCGCAGTCGTCCCCCGCGCCGCGGCCATCCACGCTGCCGCCAGCGGGCCGAGCCACCCGATTGCGGGGGAGAGCGCCAGCACGGTCCAGCCATACCCGATCTGCACGTTGGTTGTGTGTGTGTGTGTGTGTGTGTTTTGTGTGCGTGTGTGTGTGCGTGTGTGTGTGTGTGTGACAGCAGACACGTACCTGCATTTTCCACAACTCGAGCACTTTCACAAAACCCACGGGTGTCTCTCTCTCCCTCTCCCTCTCTGTGTGTTGTGTGTGAGCTTACGCAGACACGTCCCCCCCCATGCACGCACCTGCAGTTTCCACAGCTCCAACACATGCACGACGAACAGGGCTCAGCAGAATGTTCAAGTGCGTGCGGTAAAGCTGTCTCCCTCTCTCTGTCCCCGCTATCGCCCTCCCTCTTCCTCTCTCTTTCTCTCTCTGTGTGAAAGCAGACACGCACCTGTAGTTTCCACACCTCCAACACATGCACGACGACCAGGGCTCAGCAGTATATGCGAGTGCGTGCGTGAAAGCTCCCTCCCTCTCTCTCTCCCCGCTACTTCCCTCCCCCTTTCTCATTCTCTCTGTGTGAAAGCAGACACACACCTGTAGTTTCCACAGCTCCAACACATGCACGATGACAAGGAGGATCAACAGCGCCAGCTGCACCCAGCTGAGGCACCCCACACCGTGCTGCTGCTGCTGCTGAGTCGCCTGTGTGCGCGTGTGTGTGTGTGTGTCTGTGTGTGTGTGTGTGTGTGTGTCTGTGTTTGTGGTGCTAGAACAGGCATCGTCGCTGCATGCGGCTCACGCTCGTGTACCGCTTTGATGTATGGATGTGCGTGTGTGTGTGCGTGCGTATGCGTGTGTTTGTGCATGTGTGTGTGTGTGTGTGTGTGTGCAAGGTGCGCGCCTGCTGCTGCTGCTGCTGCTGCTGCAGAGCCGTGGTTGCACCGAGTCCACCGAGTGCACCGGGGGGGGGGGGGGGGTACCCGCTCTTCAAAAGCAATCCTGGTGCACACACTCGCCTGCTGCTGCTGCTGCTGCTGCCGCGGAGCCGTGATTCCACCGGGTGCGCCCCGCGTGCGTGCGGGCCCCGCAGACGTGCGCTGCCACGTGTCGACCACCGTCGCCGCCCACAGCGTCAGCGGCAGCACGACGAACACCTGCGTGGGTGCAGGAAACACCATCAGTATAAAGTTCAGACTGTACAAATCCATCATCATCATCAAAGTAGGACTCCCAGTAGTGCCCATTAGAGTAACAAAGTCCACTATCAAATCCATCAACGACCACCGTCGCCGCCCATAGTGGCAGCGGCAGCACGACGAACACCTGTGGGGATGCAGCAGACACCATCAATATACAAGTAGAAATCCGAGTGGTGACCATCAGAGTACTAAAATCCATCACCAGCATCGACGACCACCTTTGCCGCACACAGCGTCAGCAGCAGCACGACGAACGCCTACGGGGGTGCAGCAAACACCAAAAGTTTAAAAGCAGGACTCTGAGTGGTGCCCATTAGAGTAACAATCCAGTCAAACATCCAGAGCATCGATGACAACCGCCGCCGCCCGCCACAGCGTCAGCGGCAGCACGACGAACACCTGCGGGGATGCAGCAAACACCACGAGTGTCCCAGGACGACTCCAGTGGTGACCATCAGAGTAACAAATCCAGTAAAACATCCATCAGCATCGACGACCACCGTTGCAGCCCACAGCGCCAGCGGCAGCACGACAAACACCTGCAAACATGATGGTGCTGGCAGGGTTAAGCCCTAAAAAGCCACCATGTGGAAGTTTCCAGTTGTGCCACGAGACCAAAACCCTGAGCCCTTCAACTCAAATCCCAAACCCCAACACGCCCTAAAACTCCATGAGGAAGTCTCCAATTGATCCATGAGACCCAAACCATGAGCCTGTAAACCCAAACCCCAGACCCCAATACGCCCTAAAACCCCACCAGGTGGACGTTTCCAATTGTGCCATGAGACCCATACCCTGAGCCCGTGTACTCAAACCCCAGACCCCAACACGCTGCCAACACGCCCTAAAACCCCACCAGGTGGAAGTTCCCGATCGTGTTAATGTCTTGGCACACGGCGTGCAAAACAGGTACGGGGGGGAGCTCCCCAACACCCACACGCCCTGCCACGAGACCAAAACTCTGGGCCCGTATACTCAAAGCCCGAGCAACGTGCCCTTAAACCAGTGGAAGTACGAAACCAAACCCTGAGCCCTTCAACTCAAACCCCAAACCCTCACACGCCCTAAAACCCCACTAGGTGGAAGTTTCTAGTTGTGCCACGAGACCTGCACGAAATCCAAACCCTGAGCCTGCAAACTCAAACCCCAGGCCCCAACACGCCCCAAGCACCCACCATGTGGAAGTTCCCGATCGTGTTCATGTCTTGGCACGGCGTGCGAAAAAGGTACGGCGGCGCACGGTCGAGGAGCCACACGCCCTGCCATGCGAGCACGCCGGGCGAGCACCCCGACCCCGTGCCCCCGGGCGTCATCAGGCACGCGAGGGCCCACGGTCCGAGCAACAAGTTGGCCTGCCAGCAGCCGAGCGCCACCATGAGGTGAGGTGCGTGGGCGCCGAGGCGGCCGAGGGCGAGCAGGGGGGCTGCGCGTGTAGGTTCGACAGTGGGGGGAGCATTTGCGTGTGTGTGTGTGTGGCGTGCCGTTCAATAGTTTTTTTTGTTTGGAAGGTGGAGTGAAGGCTGGCCTGCCAGCAGCCGAGAGCCATAAGGGATAAGGTGCGGCGTGTGGGTGCCCGATCGGCCGAGGGCGGGCAGGTGGGCTGCGTTAATAGATGGCACATGCATCCGTGGGTGAGTTTCTTTGAGTGGGTGGTGGGTGGTGCGTGAGGGGGGCAGCAGAGCAGCGCGCACAACCCAGGGGCGCCTACCAGCGAGGGGGCGCAGCGGCCGCGGCCACGCGTGCGAGCAGGGCTCGGTGGCCCGGCAGGCGATGGAGATGGCTGCGTCCGTGACGCCTGCCCTCAAGCAGATCTAGAACCCCTGCACCCCACAACCTGCCACAACCCAGGGGCACCCACCAGCGAGGGGGCGCAGCGGCCGTGGCACGCGTGCCAGCAGGGCGTGGCGGCTCGGCAGGCGGCGCAGCGCGGACGCGGCTGCGGATGGGGGAGTGTGGGAGAGAGTGTGGGAGTGTGGCGCCGCCCTCTTGTAGAGCACAGCACAGCACAGAATGACAGAGCACAGCGCGACACAGCACAACAGCCCAGCAGCAGCAGCAGCAGCAGCAGAGGTAGAGAATGCACTGATTGCCGCGGCAGTGGTGGCGCGATCTCATGCATAGCGCAGCACGGCGCAGCACAGCACAATACAACGTAACTCAGCGCAACACAGCGCAACACAACCCAGCACAGCACGACACACCCGCAGCAGCACAGGCGGAGAACGTACCCGCCACAGCGGTGGCGGTGCCCTCTCTTCAACATCGCAGCACAGCTCAGCGCAGCACAGCACAGCGCATCACAGCACAGCACAGCACAGCACAGCGCAGCGCATCACAGCGCAGCGCAGCAAAAAACAGCAGCAGCACAGCCCATAACAGTACAGCGCGACACACCAGCAGCAGCAGCAGCAGCAGCAGGGGCAGAGCATGCACCGCTGCTGCAGTGGCCCACATATCTTGCACAGCGCAGCATAGCGCATCATAGCGCAACACAGCCCAGAACAGAACAGAACAGCACGACACACCAGCAGCCGCACATACAGAGAACGTACCCGCTGCTGCGGTGGCGGCGCCGGTGGCGCCCGCCGCCGTGGGCGTGGGCGTGGGCGATCGAGTTGGCGGAGGCGAGTCGCCAACGCTGCCGCCTACTCCTCCCCCGATGCCTCCTCCGCCGCCCAGAAGCGGTGCGAGCGCGCCACTGCTGCCGCCGCCGGCTCCAGAGGCACCATCAGCATCAGCAGGAGCACTGCGGAGGAGGCGGGTTGCAGGGGAACACTTATCAAAGCAGCCACATAAGGGAGGCAGTTGGACGGGGTTGCGGTGGTAGAGGCAGTGGGAGGGTGAGGTGTGCCACTGCTGCCGCCGCCGTCGCCGCCGGCTCCGGAGGCAGCATCAGCATCAGAAAAAGCGCTGCGGAGGCGGCGGGTTGCAGGGGAAGGTTCATCAGAGGCACATGTGAGCGGCAGTTGGACAGGGTTCCGGTGGTAGAGGCAGTTGGAGGTATGAAGGTAGAGGCAGTGGGACGGCTCCGGAGGCAGCATCAACGACAGCAGCAGCGCTGCGGAGGCAACGGGTTGCAGGGGAAGGCTCATCAGAAGCACATGTGAGAGGCAGTTGGGCGGGAACCGGTGCTAGAGGCAGGGTGGAGGTATAGAGGCTGTAGAGGCAGTGGGACGGCTCCGGAGGCAGCATCAACATCAGCAGCAGCGCTGCGGAGGCAACGGGTTGCAGGGGAAGGCTCAACAGAAGCACATGTGAGAGGCAGTTGGGCGGGTACCGGTGCTAGAGGCAGGGTGGAGGTATAGAGGCTGTAGAGGCAGTGGGACGGCTCCGGAGGCAGCATCAACATCAGCAGCAGCGCTGCGGAGGCAACGGGTTGCAGGGGAAGGTTAAACAGAAGCACATGTGAGAGGCAGTTGGGCGGGTACCGGTGGTAGAGGCAGGGTGGAGGTATAGAGGCGGTTGAGGCAGTGGGACGGCTCCGGAGGCAGCATCAGCATCAGCAGCAGCGCTGCAGAAGGGACGGGTTGCAGGGGAACACGCATCAGAGCAGCCACATCAGAGAGGCAGTGGGACAGGGTTCCGGTGGTAGAGGCAGTTGGAAGTATGAAGGTAGAGGCAGAAGGACGGCTCCGGAGGCAGCCTCAGCATCAACAGCAGCGCTGCGGAGGCGAATGGGTGCAGGGGAAGACTCATCATAGCCACGTGTGAGGCGTTTTGTCGCTGTTGCAGCCGCTCTACCAGCCACGATCTCTGGCCGCACACACAGCACGCGGCAGCGCAGCATGCATGGCCCGAGACACACACACACACACACACACACAGGCAGTTGGATACAGCAGTGGCAGCAGCAGCAGCAGCAACCTCGAGACGTGGCCGCACACACAGCACGCGACAGCGCAGCATGCATGGCCCGAGATACACACATTCGCACACACACACAAACAAACACACACACACAGACACACATGCATACACACAAACACCTGCGGATGCTGCTGGCGGCGGTGGCGGCGGTGAGGTAGGAGAGAAGCAGATGCGGGATCAGGAGCGTGCACGTCGCCAGGAGCAGCCACTGCGGGCATGTTTGTGTGTGTGTGTGTGTTTGTGTGTGTGTGTGTATGTGTGTGTGTGTGTGTGTGTGATGTGTATGTGTGTGTGTGGCTGAGGTAGGAGAGAAGCAGGCGCGGCAGCAGCAGAGTGCACGATGCCAGTAGCAGCCACTGCGGGCGTGTGTGTGTGTGCGTGTGTGTGTGTGTGTGTGTGTGCGTGCGTGTTTGTGTTTGTGTGTGTGTGTGTGTGTGTGTGTGTGTCAGGGCCGTTCAAACGGGTCCGGATCGGACGCCAACGCCCCGAAGGAGCGGCCATCCGGACGCGCGCGGCAGGCTCCGTCCGGTTTTCCGGACGTCAACGCTGGGGCCCGCATGGCCCCGTCCGGCAAGCCGGACGCCATTTTTTGCCTCCGTCCGTTTTTTCTCCCCCGGCCCCTCTCCTCTCCTCTCCTCTGGCCTCCGGCACCTCTCGCGACCAGCGACCAGGGCCGCGACCAGGGCCGTGATGCGGAAGAGGCACGGTGGTTGGTCACACTGTTGCTTGATTCAAGTGTGACCGCCGCCGAGAGATCCCTCCCCTGCCTGGCTCTGCTGCAGCAGATCATGCCACTATCTAAACTAAGACACAATGTATCACTGGCTCTAACACAACCTCCAGACAGGCTGCGCCCCGGCCCCCACTGCATGCGTGCGCCATGCGCAACAACTCGTCTGGGCGAGCGTGGACTCAAGCCAGCTTCTTTTTGCCCCACAGGCTGCTGTCATAGACTGCACACAATGCCATTCCGTATGAGGACAACGACTGGGACGGGCTACGCACGCGTGCGCAGAGGGCGCAGACACACGTGTCCGTACATACGAATGCAGAAAAACACCTAGAATCAACACGCTTTGTACTGGCATTGTACATATAAATTGGCAGCATGAATAAGCAGGCTTTGTGATGGTCGAAGGGCTGATGTAGACAGGGAGAGACAGAGGCACTGCAAAAAAGAAAAAAAGAAAAAAAATGTGAAAGTCCACACTTTTCACACTTCCGGATGGCCAGCCAGACCCGCGTCCGGGGTCCCGGACGCAGATGCCGCCCCACGTCCGGTTTCCCGGACGTCAACCACCACCACCCTGTACGGCCCTGGTGTGTGTGTGTGTGTGCGGCTGTGTGTGTGTGGGGGGTGGGTGGGGGTGCGTGCTGATGTAGGAAGAGAAGCAGGCGCGGAAGCAGCAGGGTGCACGATGCCAGTAGCTGCCACTGCAGGCGTGTACGATGCAGGCGTGTACGATGCAGGCGTGTATGATGAACCATAGGGTGCACCACACCCTAGCAGCCTCCCACACTTCCACACTTCCACACACTCCCACACTTCAAAACTTGCACAGACCTTATTGAGGGTAGTGGAGAGGGCCACCCCCAGTGTTTTTGTTCTCGGCGTTTGGAGCTGGCCGGATTTTGGAGCCATGGAGCCGGGTTTTCAGTGAAATGGCTCCAGAAATTGAACATCAGCACGTACCCACCGCGGCGGAGATCGTCCACGGCATAAGCACCGGCCAGTCGACCAAACTCCGCTCCCACGATGTGCAAATGCATCAACAAGCACAAACACACACACACACACGTGCGCCATCAAAGGCGTCTGACGGACTGTAAAATCGACCACACACACACACGCACCACGTCCATGCACCACAGCACCACCAGCACGCACCCACCGCGATGCTAAACGTCCAAGGCCTAAGGACGGCCAGCCTACCGCCGTGGCATAGGGTGGGCTTAGGTTTCAGGGTTTGGAGCCTTGGGGGTTGCTAAGGATAGTGATTCTACCCACCGCAATGCTAAACGTCCAC
Organism: Chlamydomonas sp. UWO 241; assembly: GCA_016618255.1. Classification (NCBI taxonomy): domain Eukaryota; kingdom Viridiplantae; phylum Chlorophyta; class Chlorophyceae; order Chlamydomonadales; family Chlamydomonadaceae; genus Chlamydomonas; species Chlamydomonas priscui. Next base: position 232,172 of record VFSX01000088.1, read on the forward strand.
GGCATCAGCACCGGCCAGTCGACCGACACGACGAGCCACTCCACCCCCACGAGGTGCACATGCATCTACACACACACACACACACACACACACACACACACACACCACGGCCATGCGCCATGTGCCACCCACCGCAATGCTGAAAGTCCAAGGCATCAGCACCGGCCAGTCGACCGACACGACGAGCCACTCCGCCCAGGACAGGTGCAGCGGCAGCGGCGCCTCAAAGCCCTCCTCCTCTCCCTCCCAGTCGCCGCCGTCGGCGCCGATCCTGCCACCTGCGGACCCCGGCCCTGCGTCCACGAGGTGGGCCGGGTGCCCCGCGGCGCGCAGCGCCGCGCGCCACCACGAGCCGGGCACTGGACGCAGCTCCGAGGTCGAGACGCCGCTGGCGCGCGCGACCCCCGCTGGCGCGAACACACCTTCCCCTCCTCCTCCCTCGTGCCGGCCCGCGCCGCCGGCGCTGCCGCTGCCGCCGCTGCCGCCGCTGCCGTTGCCACTGCCGCCGCTACTGCTGCCGTTGCCGCCGCCGCTCCCGCTGCCGCCGCCGCTGCTGCTACCGCCGCCGCTGCCGCCGCTGCTGCTGCTGCCGCTGCCGCCGGCGCTGCTGCCACCGCCGTTGCTGCTGACGACCCCATCCGCCGCGTGCCCGCCGCTGCTGCCCTCACTGGCACCAGCGTCCGCGCGGCGCGGCAACGCAGACACGTACGCCTGCAGCACGAGCGTGTGCCTCGGCGGGCAGTGCAGAGCCGGCGGCAGCGGCAGGGCCGCAGCTGCAGCTGACGTCGCCGGCTCGGTCCCTGCTATTGCTGCTGTCGCTGCTGTCGCTGCCGCCCCCGCCCCAGTTGACCCTGCCGCTGCCCCTGCTGTCCCTCCCGCCGCCCCTGCCCTTGCCCCCGCCCCTGCTGCCCAAGGCTCTGCCGTCCCTACCGTCCCCTCCGCTGCCCCCGCCCCTCCTGCTGCCCCTTCTGCAGCCCAAGCCCCTCCTGCTGCCCCCGCTCCTGCTGCCCCTGCCCCATTCCCCCCTGCCTCCTCTGAACCTGGCACCGCAGGCGTGCAGTCGCTGAGCGGGCCGTCAAACAGCCCAGGCCACCCCGGCACCGCCGACAGCACGCAGTGCCCGAGCTCGATCGCCATCGCTGACGGTGTGCCGCGCGACCCCGACAGCGCGCACCCGACAAACACACCGACCGTCAGGCTGTCGCTGTCGACTTCGCCGCTGGCGCCGCCGCGCGCGCCGCGCGCTGCCCCCACACCCCCGTCCGCCGCCCCCAACCCTAAGCTCGCCCCCCCTGCTGCTTCCGCTGCTTCTGACGTCGAAGCGTGTCGCGCGGTCGCCGCGTCGAGCGCGCGCGCGGCAGCGACACTCGTTGGCAGCAGCTGCACGCGCGTGCGTGGCGCGTACGGTGGGTGGAGCATCGCAGGCCCTGCGTGTGTGCAACGGGAAGAGGTCCGGGGTTTACAGGTTTTAAACGTACGCGGCCGGAGGACCCCGGGGCGTGATTTAAGGCCTAGACTACACGTCTAGGGGAGCTCTTCTAAGAGAGCCTGAAAGGCCACGCTTCACCAGCCTGGTAAGGGGGTGGGGGTCCGGGATATAGGCTGCCGCCCGCTTCCTTTCCATATGCGCACACTTACTTCAACATGCGGCTGCTGCCGCTGCGGTTGGGGACCTAGGGGTGCGCCCACGCTCTTGGCAGAGCGGGGGTTCCCTATCGACAGGAGCCAGCCATCTTAGTAAGGTGCTGGGGCTCTGCGCGCCGAGCAAGGTCATATACGCCTTTAGAGGTGTCCCTGACTGTAACATCCATCATTACCATAGGCCATCGGCTCCTACTAGGAGAGTAAATAAAAGGCCATGGGATGCATAAGGAGAGCTAACGTTTTGAGGAGGTCCTGTCAGTCGGTGGCCGTTGGCCACTACTTAGTGGTCTGGTCGGTGGCCGTTGGCCGCTACCTAGTGGTCTAGTGGTCTGGTTATGGTAGCTAGCCTTGTTAGGCAGCTCACTCAATCCCACGCCCCGCGGGTGCGCACTGTAAACTGTAAACTGTATACCAGTGGTCTGGTTTAAAAAGATGATAAAACTACTTACCTCCGGGGCCGGCCCAATGCAGTGGCCAGAAGCGGCCGTCTGGTGGCGACGTGACGAGTGCGACGAAGTCACGGACAGAGCGGCCGTCGTCGTTGAGGCTCGACAGCGAGGGGGACGGGCCTGCTGCTGCTGCTGCTTCTGCTGCTGCTGCTGCCGCTGCTGCCGCTGCCGCCGCTGCCGCTTCTGCTGCTGCCCCTCCGGCCGCTGCTGCACGCGGTGCTGCTGCTGCCGCTGCTGTCGCGGCTGCTGCGGCTGCTTCTGCACCCCCTGCTGACGATGCCGCTTCCCCCCCTGCTTTGCCTACACCCCCTCCCCCCCCTGGCCTGCTTGCCGCTGCTGCTGCACGCTGTGTTGCTGCAAACGCTGGTGAGTCTGCTGCTGCCGCTGCCGCAGCACCCCCTGCTGTCGAAACCAATTCCCCCCCTGCGTCTCCTACACCCCCGCCTCCACCCGCTCCTCCTGCCGCCGTCACTGCTGCTGCTGCTGCTGCGTTTTGTGCTGCTGCTGCTGCTGCTGCTGCTGCAGCTGCAGCTGACTCTGCTGCCTTTCCTAATGCCTCCCCTGCGCGGACTCCCTCTTCTCCCACTCCTGATTCTGCTCCCTCCTTTGTTCCCCCAGAGAGATAGGTAAGGTCCGCGAAGCTCGCCCCCGCATCATCGTCAAAGCTGAGAGCGTGCGTGAGCGTGGTGTGTGTGTGTGTGTGTGTGGCGTGCGGTGTGTGTGCGGTGCGTGCGGTGTGTGCGGTGCGTCACAGCTGTGAGCGTGTGTGTGTGTGTGTGTGTGTGTGTGCGTGTGTGCCCCCCCTATGTGTGTGTGTGTGTGTGTGTGTATGTGTGTATCACCCCACTATGTGTGTGTGTGTGTGTGTGTGTGTGTATCACCCCACTATGTGTGTGTGTGTGTGAGTGCTCAGAGTAGACTGTAAACTGCAAACTGTAAACAGACTCACATGATCAGCCGCAGCGCACGCGCGTACTTCCAGTCAGCGCACTCTAGGTCTGCCGTCCAGGGACACAGAGACACAGGGACAAACACAGAGACACAAAAACAGAAGGACACAGACACAATAAATTCACTGCGCCAACACCGGCGTCCGAAGGGCTGTCCAATCGACGAAACACTCACGTGATCAGCCGCAGTGCTCGCGCGTACTTCCAGTCTGCGCACTCAAGGTCACCGAGGTATGACTGCACCGGCCGCCACGTGCCAACGCCCTGCACGCGTGTGTGTGCGTGTGTGTGTGTGTGTGTCACACGCCCCTGCAAGGGCGTGCGCTGGCAGGACGCACACCGCACCACGGCACTTGTCCCGCACGGTGCGCATGTCAACCCCGACTATGTGTGAGTGTGTGTGTGTGTTTATGTGTGTGTGCGTTTGTGTGTGCGTGTGGCAATAGACTCTAGGTTGCCAAGGTATGACTGAACTGCTGCTGCTGCTGCTGCTGCTGCTGCTGCTGCTGCGACTGCCCCTGCTGCTGCCGCTGCTACTGCCCCTGCTGCCTTAAAGCTACCCCTGCCCCACCCTGTCGCACCTGAGCATCGGCATTTGCATCGTCCCCTCCGCGCTGTGCCTTCTCAACGCGGCGGTGCCCTTGTTGCTGCTGCTGCTGCTGCTGCCCCTGGTGCCCTAATGCTACCCCTGCCACACCCTGCCACACCTGTGCATCGGTGTTGCCATCGTCTGCGCCACGCGCCGAGCCTTCTCAAGGCGACGGTGCCGCCCCCCCCCCCCCTCATGTCCTGCTGCTGCCTCTGCCCCCCCCCTTCCCCCCCCGACGCCCGTGCCACTGCCCCTGCTGCCCTACTGCTACTCCTGCCCCACCCTGCCCCACCTGTGCGTCGGTATTGCATCGTCCGCGCCACGCCGAGCCTTCTCAAGGCGGCGGTGCCCCTGTTGCTGCTGCTGCTGCTGCTGCCCCTGCTACTACCCCTGCTACTGCCCCTGCTGCCCTTATGCTACCCCTGCCCCACCCTGTCCCACATGTGCGTCAATCTTGCCATCGTCTGCGCCGCGCCGAGCCTTCTCAAGGCGGCGGTGCCCCTGCTGCTGCCCCTGCCGCTGCCCCTGCAGCTACAACTGCTGCTGCTCCCCCCTGCCTCCCCCTGCCTCAGCCTGCCCCAGCCTGACCTGTTCGTCGGTAATCGCATCATCCGTGCCACGCCGAGCCTTCTCAAGGCGGCGGTGCCCCCCGCGCATGCGGTGCAGCCGGGTCCCAAAGGCGTCGTGGAGGTGGCCAGACACGTACAGGCTCACCTGCGGAGGAGTGTGTGTGTGTGTGTGCGCGTGGGAGTGAGGCGGCTGCGCATGCGGTGCAGCCGGGTCCCAAATGCGTCGTGGAGATGGCCAGAAACATACAGGCTCACCTGCGGAGGAGTGTGAGTGTGTGTGTGTGTGATTTTACAGCCCGCCGGATGCCTTTGAAGGCGCGTTAGACCCTGTGTATGAGTGTGTGTATGAGTGTGTGTGTGTGTGGTGTGTGTTTCTGCTTAAGCCGTTCTACTAAAGCTCACTGAGTCGGAGTAGGACGAGGCGAAGAGACAAGACGAGAGGCAAAACGGCACCGATTTTGACTTCTCTGTTAATTGGTCTCTCGCCCGAAAGGACGAGGAAGCTAGCTGGGACGGTCAATGACTGGTAAAAGCCAGTCGAAAGACCTCCCCTACACAAGCTATCGCGCACAGGCTCTCCAGTCCGCTGCGGCCACGCGTGCGCGTGACCGCGCCCTCTCCGCACGGTCCCCCAGTGCTAGCTGAGCTCGTCCGCACAAAACCGCCACGGCTGCGTCGAGGCGCCTCGGAGCGGCCTCCTGACGCTAGCAGCTGTCACGTGGCGCGTTGACGTAGTCCCTGGGCGCCAGCAGCTGTCTCGTGGCACCTCGACGTAGTCCGTGGGTGCCAGTGGCTGTCTTGTGGCGCCTTGACGTAGTCTCTCGGCGCCGAAGGCGAGGGTGGGTGGGGGGAGATGGAAAGGTAGCGTGCTTGAAGCTATGACTAGGTGACAGCAAACAAACACAAGCTCAGCTTCCTTACTAACGAATTAACAGGATGAGGTACTAAGGAAGGGAGCCAGGTTATACCTGGCTCCTCCTCAGTTTCACCTTGGTGTGAACTGAGGCTATAAGCAGAAACTCTAGTTTCCTGCGCATCTACGAACTTAAGATCTACGATTAAACAGGAAACTGTACATGTGTGTGTGTGTGTGTGTGTGTGCGTGGGAGTGCGGCAGCCGCGCATGCGGTGCAGCCGGGTCCCAAAGGCGTCGTGGAGGTGGCCAGACACGTTCAGGCGGACCTGCAGAGGAGTGTGTGTGTGTTTGTGTGTGTACAGGATCACCTGGGGAGGAGTGTGTGTGTGTGTGTGTGTGTGAGTGTGCGCGGGAGGGAGGCCGCGCATGCGGTGCGGCCGGGTCCCAAAGGGTCGTGGAGGTGGCCAGAAACATATAGGCTGACGTGCGGAGGAGCAGTCTGTGTGTGTGTACAGGCTCACGAATTCAGCATTCAGCATTCAGCATTCAGCAGGAGACTTTGCCACAAGTAAGGCGGGTAGTGTCCCCCGCCCAGCCCAGGCTCACGTTATGGCGCTGCAGCAGCTGGATCAGCCCGGTCGCGAGCATGGGCTCCTCGCCCCTGAGGTCGTCGCCGCCGCTGCTGCTGCCGTCGCCGCCGCCGCTGCCGCTGCTGCTGCCACCGCTGCTGCTGCCGCTGCCGCCGCCGCTGCTGCCGTTGCCGATGCCGCTGCTGCCGCTGCTCTGCTTGTCCTGCTCCCACGCCACCTCAGCCACAGTGGACAAGGGGTAGTGCCCGTACGTGAGGGTCTGCACCGGCGGGCACCTACGTGCGTGGATTGTGTGGATGGATTGTGTGGATTGATGGCGGGGGGGGGGGTGAGGGGACGGCTTTACAGTCTGTCGGACGCCTATGTTGGTGTGTGTGTGTGTGTGTGTGTGTGTGTGTGTGTGTGTGTGTGTGTGTGTGTGTGTGAGTGAGTGAGTGAGTGAGTGAGTGAGTGAGTGAGTGAGTGAGTGAGTGAGTGAGTGAGTGAGTGAGTGAGTGAGTGAGTGAGTGAGTGAGTGAGTGAGTGAGTGAGTGAGTGAGTGAGTGAGTGAGTGAGTGAGTGAGTGAATATAGGAGCTATATGTGTGTGTGTGTGTTTGTGTGTGCGTGTGTATGCTTGTCTGTAAATCAGTATTCTTCCAGGAGCTCTTGAAAAGGTTATTTAGGCGTGTGAGAGGAGCCACTTACCCGCGCTCCGCCATCCACGCGGCTGCGCGCGTAAGCGCGGCGTTCATACAAAACACAAACACACAAACACGCACACACACGCAAACACGCACCCGTGCTCCACCATCCACGCGGCCGCGCGCGCGAGCGCGGCGTGCGCGTCGCGCAGCAGCCCTGGGTCAGCGTTGCCCAGAAAGTTGGTTGGGCCGCGCAGCCCAGGGTCGGGCGTGAGGTCGAGGCCGAGCACGAGGACATCGGGGCAGGCGGCAGCGGTCGCAGCGGCAGCGGCGCGCGCGGCTGTGGCGGCTGCGGCGGCGGCGCGGGCGCGCTCGGGAGCGGCGGCAGCAGATTCAGATGCGCGCGCCGCAGCACCGCTGCCACCAGCGATACCACTGGCGTTAGCGTCGTTGTCGGCGGCAGCGGCGGCGGTCGCGACAGTGGCGGCGGCGCGCGCGGTCGCGGCTGCGGCGGCGGCGCGCGCGCGATCGAGAGCGGCGGCGGAGGAGGAGGAGGAGGCGGCCACGGCGGCGGATTCAATTGCGCCGCCCCCGGCGACACCACTGGCGTTGGTGTTGTCGTCGATGTCGGCAGCGGATTCAGATGCGCGCGCCGCTGCGCCGCCACCGCCGCTGCCGCCGCTGCTGTCGCCGCCGTCGCCGCCCTCCACTCCACCTCCTCCTTCTCCGCCGCCACCACCGCCGCCCGTGCCGCCGCTGCTGCTGCCACCAGAGCCGCCGTCGCCGCCTTCCCGTCCTCCTTGTCCGCCGCTGTCACTTCCCATGCCGCTGCCGACGTATCGCTGCCTTTGGCACACGAGGTCCAAGCACACGCGGCGCGAGCAACTGCAGCCCTCAGGCGACGACAACGGCCTGGGTGTGTGTGCGCGTGTGCGTGTGCGTGCGTGTGTGTGTGTGTGTTTGTGTGTGTGTGTGTCTGTGTGTGTGTAATGAGCGAGCAGCTGCAGCCCTCGGGCGACAACAACACCCTGGGTGTGCCTGCGTGCGTGCGTGCGTGCGTGTGTGTGTGTGTGTGTGTGTGTAATGAGCGAGCAGCTGCAGCCCTCGGGCGACAACAACAGCCACCCCTACTCTCCCAACCCTCCGTTGTCTCTTTCGTTTCTTCTCCTCCATTTTGGATAACGAATCAAACGCATTTACCTGCCGCCGCCACCGCCGCCGCCGCTAGGAGTGCCGTCCCAGCAAACATCTCCGGTGCCGGCTCCGATTTCTGTAGGCGCGCCGCGCGACGCCGCGGCCGCGGCGGCGCGTGCCGAATAGCGCGCGTAGAAGTCGGACGGCCCCCCGCGCATGACCTGGCAGCGGCAGGGGGGGTGGGGTTTAGGGTTTAGGGCTTAAGGTTTAGGACGCCAGTGCCGGCTCCGACTTCTGTAGGCGCGCCGCGCGGCGCCGCGGCCGCGGCGGCGCGCGCCAAATAGCGCGCATAGAAGTCGGACGGCCCCCTGCGGATGACCTGGCCACAGCAGTGGCGACTCAAGAGTGTTCAGGTGAAATTTCAATTACATTTTGGCCCTACCTGCAGTCCAGGACATACACGCATGCACGCACGCACACACACACACAAACACACACACACACACACACGCATGCACGCACACACACACATACACAAATTGACATGCGCACAATGACAGGGTTCACCCGCATCAAACCCTACAACAACAACAAAACCGGAACCCCGTTACGGCCCCGACACCCACATCAAACACATCGTGGTTTCCCCTGCAGTCAAACACGCGTAACGATGGTAGACCGGCGTGCCTCGCAACGAGCTGCCACAGCCGCTGGTACTCGGCCCACTCGGCTTCGTGCTGCAGCCCGCGCGCTGCCGCGGTTTTGCCGTCTGTCAGGTCGCCTGTGTGTGTGTGTGCGTGTGTGAGAGAAAGGGGGGGGGAGGGAGGGAGAGAGAGAGAAAGAGAGGGAGAGTTAGATCAAGAAAGAGAGAAAGAGAAAGAAGGAGAAAAGAGAGGGAAAGGGAGAAACGAGAGAGGTACTTTGCCCACTCGGACTCGTGTCGACCGCCTGCTGCCGCAGTTTTCTGCCGGTCAGGTCGCCTGTGTGTGTATGTGTGTGTGTGTGTGTGTGTGTGTGTGTGCGTGTGTGTGTGTGCATGTGTGTGTGTGTTGTGTGTGTGTGTGTGTGTGCCTGTTTGTGTGGGCTGTCACCGGTTTCCGTCCGTCAGGTCGCCTTTTGTGTGTATATGTGTGTGTGACAGAGAGTAGTACAGGCATTGCTGGTGCATGCGGCTTTTGCTCATGTCAAGCTCTAATTGATGGATGTTTGTGTTTGAGTGAGAGAGAGAAAGAACGAGAGACAGAGAGAATAAAGAGAGAAAGAAGCAGAGCGAAGGAGCGAGAGAAAGAGAGAAAGAGAGAGGGATGGATATAGAGAGAGGGACAGAAGGAAAGAGAGAGAAAGCGAGAGACAGAATATAGAAGCGAGACAGAGAAACATCTTGAGAGAGGCAGGCCGATGTATATCTCTGTGTGTCTCACCCAAAACAAGCATCACATCTGGCTGCCATAGAGACAGACACGCGCGTGTGCGTGTGTGTGTGCACATGTGTGTGCATCAGTGGTGCAGACAGCCGTGACGCGGTTACGTGCGTCACACGGGAGAGTCGTTTGGCGGGACCTCCGCGTCACGCCACAGCGCGGAGCGCGACACGTTTTCGTTTGTGAAAAGTGGGTAAAAAGACGATTTTCACACTTTCGCGTCACAAGATCGACCCCATCGCTCCAAAGCGGCCCTGCGGGACGTGTTCCGCGTCACAAGATCGCCATCATGCCGAATATTTTCTGCATCACTGGTGTGCATGTATGCGGGCGCGTTGTGCGTGTGTGCGAGCGCATGTGCATCGGTGTTATCTGTGACTACTCTCTCGCTCTTGCTCTCCCTCTCTCTTGTTCTCTCTGTGTCTCACCCAAAATAAGCACAGCGTCTGGCTGCCACAGAGACAGCTTCTCGTGCATGCATGTGTGTGTGCATGTGTGTGTGTTGTGTGTGTGTGGGTGGGTGTGGGTGTGGATGGGTGGGTGTGTGCTTGCGTGTGTATGTGTGTGTGTGTGTGTGCGCGCGCGCACGCGTGTCTGCCGTACCCAAAATAAGCACAGCGTCTGGCTGCCAGAGAGACAGCTGCTCGCGCATGCATGTGTGTGTATGTGTGTTGTGTGTTGTGTGTGTGTGTGTATGTGTGTGTGTGTGTGTGTGCACGCTTGTGTGTGTGCCGCACCCGAAATTAGCACAGCGTCTGGCTGCCACATAGACAGCTGCTCGCGCGCAAGGCGCTCCAAGTGTGCAACGCGCGTGCCGTCTGCTGTGTAGCTTGAAACGTGGATGTCGGACAGCTGCCGGTGTGTGTGTGTGTGTATGTGTGTGTGTGTGTGCGACGCGCGTCCCGTCAGCTGTGTAGATTGAGACGTGGATGTCGGAAAGCTGTCAGTGTGTGTGTGTGTGTGTGTGCAGCAGCATCCAGCAGCGCGTGTGTGTGGCAGTGGAGCCAGGTGCAGTAGCATCCCGCACGCCACCCCTCACCCACCACGCACACACACACACACACAGAAACACAGAAACACACACGCACACACACACACACACACACATGATCCACCCTCCCCATCCCTCCACCCCACACACATGCCCACACACACACACACCTGCAGAACCAGGGTGGGGCGTCGCTCACGCGGTGCTGCTGGCAGCGGGTCGGCAGCGCCGTCGGCGGCATAAGCGGCTGCAGGGGACAACAGGGCGCGGGCGGGTCAAGGTGTGTGTGTGTGCGTGTATGTGTGTGTGTGTGTATGTGCATGTGAGGGTGTGTGTGCGTGTGTGTGTGTGTGTGCGTGTGTGTGTGTGTGTGTAGTGCAGTGTGTGAGCTGCGCTACTTCGGGAGCTGCTGCCTTGGGATCGCGGGGCATCGGACGGGGCGACAGCTGATCAGCTGAGCGGCGGGTGCCATGCGCCCAAGGTCGGCCCCATCTGTGTGTGGGTAGGGTTGCTGCAGGGCAGGGTGGGGCTCCATCGATGGAAGCTGTAGGCTGTGTGTGGGGGGTCTTGCATGGAAGCGCATGGGAGTGCATGGAGCAGGCGACGATAGTTTGCATGGGCCTCAGCCAAGAAGAACGCGCGATGACGCCTCCAGGTGCACCTGTCGCCGTGGTTAGCAGCCACAGTAGTAGCACGGATGCCGGCGCGGTGCGGCTCCAACCCTCGCAACTCATCGCGCTACCAGCTGAGCGCATGCCTATAGAACTGCCTATTCAACTGCCCTCATGACGCACGGTTACGCACGCACGGACGGCTTTGTGAGGTGTGGAGGTGTGGAGGTGTGGAGGTGTTGGGGCGCCTACATAGGGCAGCTCTCTCTTTAGACGGCAGGTCCCTCTTAAGAGAGCTCAAGGATAAGAGAGGCAGAGGGCACACATAAACAGGCAACAAACAGGCAGGTCCCACTTGCACCCCAGAGACCATTGGACCAGGGGACAGGTGGCAAGGGAGGCCGGCCCACTTCAAAGACTCTGGCCAACACAGCAGGATCACTGGGATAATATCAGGGCCATCAGGAATAATATCAAAGTCGCAAAGTCGCGTCACGAGAGTTTTATAATCCACTGCTGGCACCACAAAGTCAATCATTGTCACAAGGTCAATCAAGGTCACAAGGTCATCAATACAATCATAATCATCTGCTGCTCTCCTTCCAACATAACACTAAATCAAAATTGACGAAGCTTTATCGAGTGAGATAAACAGCGCACGCTGCTGCTGGGCTTGAAGCAGCCCAGGACCGCGCGCATGAGTGCCCCAGCGGCCCGCAGCAGCGGGCCCTTCTTCCCCGGCTTCCCGGCTCCACCCGCGCACTCGTCAGTCTTCTTCAGCGAACGGTTGTCCGTTTTCTCCAGCGACTGGTCGTCCACGGTGGACGCGTGGGAGGACAGCGCAGATACGCCCAGGGAGCTTGCCGGCGCCGCGCACACTGCAGCGGAGCGGTGGGGCTGGCAGCTCTGGCTGGCCGTGCTGCTGCTCCCCTCCACCGCGGCGACCCCTGAGCACGGCGTGTCTTCCGACCAGCAAGAGGCCGAGAGGTCGCTGAACTTGTCCTGGCTCGCCATCGTTTCAAGCGCAAAGATGTTGACCACAAAGTCGGAGGACTTTCGGCCCTTGGCCAGCCGCGCTGCGAGATGAGCGCGAGTCGGGCCCGGTGTGCTCGCGCGCGCCCGCGGGGGCCCGCTGAGGCCGCGGCGCGCTTGCGTGCGACATCGAAGGCAGTTCCGGCGACAGCGCAGGCGCTGTTGCGTCCGCGCCTGGCTGTGCCGCCGGTTCGGGCGCAGCACTCGCGGACGAGGCTGACGCCAGGGCAACAGGCGGCTCTGCCGAGAACAAGGGCTGGCGCGTCGCCTGCGGCCATGGGGCGGGCAGGTCGAGTGCGCCGTCGGCGGCCGCGGGCCCCGTCGAGCACACGCGCATCGGCACCACCGACGCCTTGCCCGCCACCAACCGCTTGGCCCATGGCTTCGCCGGCGGCGCAGGCGACGGCGCAGCGCTGGAAACACTGCCCTTGCCGCCAGCGCCGCCGGCGTCCGCGAGCACCGCAACGACCTTGCGCTGCAGCGCTGGCGCGAGCGTGTGGAACATCGGCCCGAGGTGCGCTTGTCCGCCGATCATTGCCGCGATCCCGACGACGATGCCCTTCCCGTGCACACGCGTTGCCGGTGGCGCCTCCTCGAGGAACTTGCACCCAACAGAGAACACCGGCGCGAGCCACGCCTCGTGCGGCGCCGCGCTCACCAGCTGCTCGGAAGACGGCAAGTGACGGCTGGTCTTGAGCGCATCTGCAGCCTTGCCGACGAGCGTGGCGAGGTGGCACGCGACGGCGGTGCGGACCGTGGGCGACGTGTGGGACGCAATGGCGACGAGCACGATGGCAACGCGATGGGGGAAAGGGCAGCTGATGACCATGACATCGAGGGTGCGATCGGCCTCAATCTGCGGGGGGAGAGGGAGATGAGAGAGGGTGAGCCAGTGGGTGGATGAGTGAGTGAGTGATTGGGTGAGTGCTAGATTGAATGAGCAAATGAGTGAGGGAGTGAGTGAGGGATAGAATTTGAGCGAGTGGGTGAGTGCACGCGCACATGCACCGTCAGGAAGGTCTCGCGCCTCACCTCCGGGTGGTGCTTTGTCACACGCCGCACAACGCTCAGCGCGTCTTGCTGCGCCTTCCAGTCGAGCTCAATGTGCCCCGCCGTGCTGGCTGCCTCCATATCCGCCATCGCCTGCCCAAGCAACTTGGCGGGGTGCGCAAGTGAAGCAAGCTTCTCCCACGACTCGTCGTAGCCGGGCTTGGCACCTCCCTCGGGCACGAATTCGTCTGTGCGCTCAAAAAAAGGATGCCCCTCATCGCGGCCGGTGCGTCGGACGCCGCGCAGTCGCCCTGGTCCTCCTTCACGTCCTTGTCATCATCAGGGGGCGGCAGCACGGCAGCGCTATCCGACACGTCCTTGGTGTGCCGTGCCGGAGCGGTGCGTAGAAGGCGCCGCTGCTCCTTCCTGCGAGCGCGCACCACAGCGGGGGGCGGACGGACGATCAGGGTGGGCGTGGCTTGGCTTTGCAGGGATGTGCGCGCAGCTCGCATGGACAAGCAAGCCTGCTGGCAGCCAGCGCAGGCGCACACTCACTCTTCCGGCGCCGTGTCGTCGGGGATGAAGTGTGCCTTCGGGACCACAATAGACGCGCTCATCTGGCTTGCGTGCGTTGCCATGCTGGACTGCGCGCAAGGGCAAGGGGGTGTCAGGCGTCAGTGATGAGTGGCTGGGGAGTGGTGGAGACAGCGGGGTGGCGTGCTTGACGCCAAGGCGGTCCGTGCTGGGCACAAGCTGGCACAGGGAGGTGCACATGCACATGCGCGCGCATGTCGCCGCGCACGCCCCCATGCACCACCGCCAGGGCCACCAGCCACCCCTGGGACGCTGCCAATGCAAGTGCATAGGCGTGATGGAGCGCGCATGCGAGGTTTGGGGCGCTGCAGCCCCTGCGACGAGAGGTCTTGGCATATGCCGCTGCTGGATCGCCAGTAACGACGGCCAGGATCACCGCTGCTCCTCCCTCCCTCCACGCGCCCCCGCCTCACCTGGCAAAGGTATCTGTACGTGTCGTAGGCACTGGTCCTTGGCGGGAGCGTGGCCTGCGGTGCGTCGTGTGAGACACAAGGAGGGATTTAGTGTCGGTGGCGTGAGTCAAGGCGCTAGGAGTGGGGGCTACGCGCTCGCTAGTGCACCTGCGCGTCACGGGTAAAACTGCGCGCGTAGACACTGGACGCTTCTGCGCCAAGGTGCGTGCTGTGATGAGGCGAGGGGAGTGAGCAAACTAGGTGTTCAACTCACCTGAGGCTGCGTCAGCTGTTGCTCTTCCTCGCGTGCGTGTTCAAGCTGCTCTGGTGCACGGTGGCTAGGTATGCAAGTTAATGAGCAGATTGGGCTGAATATAGGGGGGGGACATGCAATCAGAGGCTGATGTAGGAGAGGAAAATGGTGGGCTGGTGTGGGAGGCATTTGTGAACTGAATGCGGCAATGGGTGAAGGGCTGCGTGGCCTAATGGAGGTTTACTCTTGGCTGTCTGGCTGGGGAGGGGGCTGCGGGGTGGCACGGACAGCTGATGGTGTTGCGTCTGTTGCGTGCCTGTTGCGTGCCTGTTGCGTGCCTGTTGCGTGCCGTGCAGCTGGCACAGCACCTTGGCACTCCATCAGAGCAGGCATCCGGCTTGACATCAGGTGTGATATCTACCACTGCACGCTATTACTGCACGCGTGCGCGCACACACGGCACGGGGTTGCGGCAGATCGTCGGTTCAGCTGCTGCGAAAGCACCCGAGAGATCTAGCACACGATCAAGGCCGAGCGCCTTGCATGCCAAGTGTGTGCATCCATTTTGAGATCCACTGCAGAATCATGGGGTTTCTGTGGCGGCCATGTGGAAGCCATGCGCATGCTGTTGGACCACCCATCCGCCCGCTTGACAGCTATCTGCACGTGTTTTAGTGCATTCTCCTAATTTCCCCCTCCCTAACCACCCACCCACATGCGCGTGCACCTCGTGCCTGCTCTCCCTAAGTCCCGTTAATGCTTTGGAACCGTATCTGTGACTGCACACGTGACTGCCGGCAGTTGATTGGAAACTCTCATCATCATAATTCGCTCCCTGGTATGCGCACGCCACGGACCTGTGGCGCACAGTCGGCATGGTGCACAGCAAGCAGTCAAGCATGCCTGCCTGACCATCGCCTGGGCTGCAGCTCAGCTGGAGCGGCGGCTGGTGCAGCAGCTCTCAAAGTGCTCCGGTTGCTCCACCACTTCCAGCCCCTCCCCCAGGGCAGGGCACTATTTCCCAAACAACACGGCACTCTCCTCTATTTTGTACTGGCGTCTCAAGTAAGCGGCTTGCAAGGCGTGGATCCATTTCGTTTGCCGAACCCTGGACCCACGCGAGGCCACCGCCCAACATCCCACCCCTTACTACCTGCACCAGCCGCGCTAGCACCATATCAGCGCTCCCCATGTCGGAGCGCGAGTCAGTTCCTGTGGCCTTCATGGGGCGCCACCTCTTCCTGACTCTTGAGGGGCAGAGTGATGGACCAGTACGCGGCACAGCTTGTGATCAAAACCCCAACGCCACGATGCCGTCGGACGCAGAGGCGCTGGTCGCGAGCGGCGACCACGCCACCCTGATGATCAAGGTGACCAGCATTCGCAACATGCTGGGCAGCGTCGGTGACCTGGTCGGACTCCTTTGAGGAGAAGTCCAGGAGGTGCTGTGGAGCCTCCGGATGGGGGCGTCCATGCTGGCACATGGTCGGGCGACCAGCCACATTGATGGCATGGGATTCCAGTTGTTGCCGTTGAAGTGACAGCTTACTGCCAGGAGAGCCAGCATCCATGCGGTGGTGCTCAAGCTGTCTGAGGGTTTGATGAAGAGGGGAATGTTTGGGAATAAAGAGTTGCCTGGTCTGTTGCCTTGCGGGCAGGTGATTGTTGTCGTTGCAGCGGCAGCTCAACTGCAGGGTTGTGATTTTAAGATTGTTGGAAGCTTGAGTTGGGCACACGAGGGTTCTTGCCACTGATGGATATTACAGTCTGCCACTAGCCACTAGCCCTCGCTGTGAT
Source organism: Chlamydomonas sp. UWO 241 (assembly GCA_016618255.1). Taxonomy (NCBI): domain Eukaryota; kingdom Viridiplantae; phylum Chlorophyta; class Chlorophyceae; order Chlamydomonadales; family Chlamydomonadaceae; genus Chlamydomonas; species Chlamydomonas priscui. The sequence continues at coordinate 247,656 of VFSX01000088.1, forward strand.
CAATGCGCGGTTGTGTAGGGTCGAGGGTTCTGTCTCATGATCAGGGCTCACAGACCTGTAAACTGTGCCTGTGTCGCAATGATGCGGGTGCCAGATGTGCATTTGGTGGTTCGAACGGGGTCGCGAGCCTTTCTTGCATCTTTATTTTTACTCGCGCGTTGAGACGGGAGTGGTGCCAGCAGATTCCTCTTGACAAGTGCAGTCGATTGGCACCCTTCTGAGTGAGTCGCGACATACCCCTTACCCCCTGGGATCACACCTATCTAAACAGGTGGACCACCGCGCGCATGTGGGCGTCAGTGCAGGTGCAACGGCTCCAAGCGCAATGACTCCTGTGTGCACACACGCACGCGCCTCACCCCGCAAAGCGCTGCCATCGGTGCGCACGCTCTCTTCAGGTGCTCGCTACTAGGAGAGCCCCAAGGCCACACAGCGCGCCAGCCTACCACACCTTTGCAGTTGAGCTGCCGCTGCAACGACAACAACGACCTGCCCGCAAGGCAACAGACCAGTCACCAGCTGTTTATTCCAACACAGCCCCCTCTTCATCAACACCCCAGATAGCCTGGGCACCAGAGTGCTCGCCCAGAGCAGGTCAGCTGCCGGCATCAAGTGGAAGCCCATGTCATGAATGCGGCAGCTTGCCCGCCCACCTGCCAGCATGGATGCCCTCGTCCGGAGGCTCCGCAGTGCCTCTCGTCATGCTGGACTGCGCGCAAGGGCAAGGGGATGTCAGATCTAAGTAGCGAGTGTCTGGAGAGTGGTGGAGGCGGCAGGGTGGCGTGCTTGGCACCAAGGCGCTGGGCACAAGTTGGCACGGGGGAGATGCACATGCACATGCGCGCGTATGTCGCCGCGCATGCCCCCATGCACCACTGCCAGGGCCACCAGACGCCCCTGGGACGCTGCCAATGCAAGCGCATAGGCATGATGGAGCGCGCATGCGAGGGTTGGGGGTGCTGCACCCCTGCGACGCGAGGAGGCATGCCGCTGGATCGCCAGTAACGACGGCCAGGATCACCGCTACTTCTCCCTCCCGCAACGCGCCCCCGCCTCACCTGGCACAGGTCTCTGTACGTGTCGTGGGCGCTGGTCCTCGGAGGGAGCTTGGCCTGCGGTGCGTCGTGTGAGGCACAAGGAGGGATTTAGTGTCAAGGCAAGGCGCTCAGAGAGGGGGCTGCGCACTCGCTGGTGCACCTGCGCGGGTAAAACTGCGCGCGTATACACTGGATGCGTCTGTGTCAAGGTGCGTGCTGTGATGAGGCGAGGGGAGGGAGTAAAAAATGTGTTCAATTCACTTGCGTCAGCTGTTGCTCCTCCTCGCGTTGCGTGTTCAAGCTGCTCTGGTGCACGAGGGACAGTGGTGAAAGTTACTAAGCAGATTGGACTGAATATAGGGGGGGGGGGACATGCAGTCAGAGGCTGATAGGCGAGGCAAATGGTGGGCTGGTGTGGGAGGCATTTGCAAGTTAACTGAATGTGGTAATGGATGAGGCGTGAAGGCCTGCGTGGCCTAATGATGGTGTGCTCTTGGCTGGCTGGCTTTGGGGTGGCACTTACGGGTCGGTGGTGGTGGTGTTGCGCCTGCTGCGTGCCTGGTGCATGCCTGTTACGTGCTGTGCAGCTGACACAGCACCTATTCACTCCTTTGATGATGATGATGGATGTTACAGTCAGGGACACCTCTAAAGGCGTATAAGACCGTGCTCGGCGCCATATGGCCCGAGCACCTTACTGAGATGGCTGGCTGTTGGTGGTAGGGAACCCCAACTCTGTAAAGAGCGTGGGCGCACCCCTAGGTCCCCTACCGCAGCGGCAGCAAACGCTTGTTGAAGTCGGTGAGCGCATGTTGGGAAACGGAAAACGCAAGGCAGGTTCGTCGCCAATTGCCAGAAGAGACATCCCCCCGTGGGGAGAAAGGCCAAGACGTGGCCGAAAAGGATATCCAGCCGGGCCGCAACCTCTAACGTGTTAAGGGGTTTTCTAACTGGGATTTCAACCAGCATTCACAGGATTCTCAACCTGTTACCCTTAACCCGGCTCTGAGCAGAAGCTGACCCCTTGTAGTTGCACCGAGCACGACATTGGACGTGTCGCAGGCCCCCCCCCTGCTGAAGGGGGGAGGCACAGAAGGACTCGGTGAGGGGCACATCCCTAAGCCTAACTACCTAGAAAGGGGCTGGAAAAGGCGGTCAGTAGTGACCAACAGTGTGGGATTTGGTGATAGGTTAGAAAGCAAGCTTGCCCCCCGGTTATAGCGGATAAATATGTTCCTTCTGCATACTCCGTTTTGAGGTCGTCATCTTTGAGGCAGCTTTCACGTGTGAGACCCAGCGTGGGCATTTCTCAGGTGCGCCAGCTGCGGTGCACTGCAAACGGCACAGTCCACCGCAGCTCCTCGGGAACCCACGCTTGGGTCCCCGCCACTATCGTGGCTGCCTCATTGACTCCTAATTCAAAACATCGTTCGCTTCAGGTCAATTATTCCTCCCGATCCTCTACCATCTCCAGGCTTGTGTTACGTATATCAAGGCACGAGACCAGAAAGTTGGCCATGTCACGCCAAAAACAAGGGTAAAGTAGCCCCGGGCTGGGGTTCATAAACGCCCGCATCTTCGCATCCAAGCCTTTATCGTCCCCAGGGACGCTCAGGAAAAGGGTGTGGAACTGTACGCGTGTCTCCGTATACGCTGGACACTCAAAAATCACGTGTGCCTCATCCTCCCGCATGCCACAAAGGCGACAGAGCCTCTGGCTGCGTGGCTCTGCCTGCGCCGTGTGGCGCCCCTTCTCTATCTGCAGTTCATGCAGCCCCATTCTAAAGCGTGCGAGTGTCGTGATCTGGGCGGCGCTGTTCAGCCCCGTCCAGAGCATTGGTGCGCCGCCACAGTCGTCTGCCATCCACCGCAAGTAAGTAAGCATCTTGAAGCGGTGTGACCATGAGTCAGGCACTGAGCGGACGACGCTGAGCTGGTTGGCGTCCTCTGGCAGCTCTGGTGTGCTGGTCTCTGATGCCAGCCAACCTGCCGCTGCTGTCTCTAGCAGGCGGGCGATGCCCCCCGCCTCCTGGCCCCACACCAGCGTGTGCCCCACTGCGCTGAGGCACTCGCTCAGCTGTGCCACCCAGCTCTCTCGCACGCCACCCGCCGCTAGCTCCCAGCTCTCCCGCATTGCCGCCTTCAGCAGATCGCCATCCGGCCGCCGTAGCGCTTTCGCCCAGAAGCGCGCCGCCTGCCGCAGCCAGTCGGTCGACAGCGGTCGCCAGCCCACCTCCGTCGCCAGCAGCGATAGCTGTTGCCCACACCTGCGAATACGGAGGGCCTCGCGCACAGATTGCAAGTGCAGGGCTTCCATGGCGCGCCACTTGCGGCGCGCCGCCTTGGAGGGGCCCCCGTCCCCTCCAGCCAACCCCCACTTGTCGGCTGCCCCCGAGAAGATCCCCTGTACCCCCATGCCCGCCCCCGCCATCAACCCTGGGCCCCAGATCTCGCACCCGTAGTTAATTACAGGTCGCACCAGTGCGTTGAACAGGTGCGCCTTTACTCCCACGTTGTGGAGGCCCATGGCATCGTATCTGCGCGCTAGGGCGAAGCGTGCACGCTGGCCCGCCCCCTGCCTCTGCTCCAGCCCCGCGCCTATTGCCCGACGGCTCCCAAAAAGCATGCCCAGATATTTAAACTCGTGATTGATGGGCAGGTCCATACCAGCGTACTTCAGGGTCACCCTTCCCCTGGCGCTCGTGACCGGGCAGTACTGGTCGTTAAACACCCCCCCTCAGATTTGCGGACATTGACAGTGAGAGCGTGCGTCCTGCAAAAAACGTGAAGTGCATCTAGCAAGCGCTGGAGCGCCTCCGGCGTCTCTGCCATGAGCACGAGGTCATCTGCATACAAGAGTAACCGTAGGAGCCGCCTGTTTGCTCCTGTCCCTAGGGGGACCCCGACCTCTGGCATCTGTGCGTCAAGCTCCCCTTCTAGTGAGTCGATAAACAGCCCAAACAAAAGCGGCGACATTGGGTCGCCCTGCATGACCCCCTGGCGTGTGGTGAAGCCTGGTCCCACCGTGCCGTCTATGCGCACGCACATGCCAGCCCCATCGTACAGTGATGTCAGGGCTGCTAAAAACGCCCCCCCCACCCCCAGGCTCTTAAGGCACTCCCACATGAGCTGCCGATGCACGCAGTCGTATGCCTTTCTAAAGTCGATGAAGGCAGTATACAGCGGTTTTCGCTCATGGCTGCGCCTCTCAATCATGTGCTGTAGGATGAAGGCATTGTCAGGGGTCCCCCGCCCCTTCCGGAACCCTGCCTGCCCGGCGGCTCTATGGCCGCCCTTCTCAGCAAGGTCGTCTAGTCTGCGGAGTAGCACCAGACTATAGAGCTTAGCAAGCGCCCCACCCACCGTGATGCCCCTATAGTTGTCCCGCTCGTCCAGATTGCCTTTCTTCGGCACCGGCGTGACTGCCCCCATGTGCCATGCTTTGGGATACCCCTCGCGGAAGACCCGATTGAGTAGATGTGTGATCGGTTCAAGCAGCGCGTGTTGCGGCTCGCTCCCCTCCACATCTCCCCCACCCCCTGTGTCCCCCTCCCCAGTCCATGCCCTTTGATAAAATTCCACCGGTACGCCGTCCACGCCCGGCGCTTTGCCCGCCGCCATGCCCAGGAGGGCTGTGCTCACCTCGTCCTCGGTGATCCAAGCGTTGAGTACTCGTGCCCGCTGCTTATTTCCTTCGGAGGCATCCGAAAACGGGTTCCCTCCCTCCTGCAGCTCCCCATGGGCATGCTCGCCCCCAACCAGGCCCTCAAAGTAGGTCGTCCACCCCTCTACATCCCTCAGCCCCCCTCCCTGGCTCCCTGGTTTAACCTTGCGCCAGAATTTCCTGGGGGCGCCATGCATGTGTTTGAGCATAGCGTCGAACTCCTGGGCCTCCCATGCCCGGCGCACGCGTCGCGTGGTCTGCCTATACGCCCTGAACGCTGCTGAGGTCAGCGTCGACTGCGCCCCGTGCGCCCTCTCGGCCTCTCGATACGCCTGCCGTGCCTCCTTGCACTCCTGGGCATACCATGTGTTGTGTGGTCGCACTGATGCGCCCCCCCCCCCTGGTTTTACCAGCACCGCCCCAGCCGCCCCTGACGCGTGCAGCGCCCGCGCTGCCCGCTCAACCGCCCCTTCTAGGAGCGCCTGCTCCTCATCTACCGTGGGGGCCTCCCGCGCCCCCTTGATCTCTGCCGCCACCCCCTGCAGCTCCCGTGCGTAGGCACGCTCCCCCCCCTCAGGCCACCTAAATCTAGTTGGCGTGGTGCATGGCATGGTAGGGTGTGGCGTGGCGACCGCCTCACCGGCCGCCTCGCCCATGGTCAGCACAACTGGGCAGTGGTCAAAGGACCCCTTCCAGCCTGGCAGGGTGGGGATCGTATGCACCCTGAGCGTGGCCCCCTCCCGCGGGGCCCCCGTCTCGCTAAACATGAGTGCCGGCGATGCAACGCGGTAGTCAACAACGCTGTGCGCATTCCTGCCTGTTGCATGGAATGTGTGTGCTCCCCCCTCATCCTCTGGCAAGCGCCCGTTCAGAATCACCATCCCGGTGTCTCGGCACAGTCTAATCATGTCCCTCCCGTGCGCGTTCTGCGGCCCGTGGTCGGCAGACGTCCGCTGTCCTACCCGCCCAGCCCGTGTGATGTCCCAAGCGGTCAGCGCGAGGGCGGGGTCACCCCCCTCGGCGTCGTGCCCCCCCCTGTCGTCCGCTTGGCCGGTGCGGGCGTTGAGGTCCCCCAAAACTAGCACCTCCCCCAGCTCCCTGTACTTGGCTATCCCTTGGGCGAGAGCCAGCATGTGGGCTTCCGCCGACAGGCTCCCGCCCTCCCGCTTCAGGTACGTGGAGGTGGGGGGGGGGAGGTAGACAGCGCACGCGTACACGTCCCTCCCCCCCTTGAGCCTAATCCTGAACCAAAGCATCCCCAGCGCTGGGGTGTCTTCCACCACCTTGACGTGGCTCGCGATCGTGGAGCGCACATGAAGCGCCACCCCCCCGTGTTTAGCGGTGTATGGGCGTCGGCTGCATGCTAGGCACTTGAACCCCCTAATAGCCCCGGGGGCCTCGCCGGTATGCCCAGTTTCAGTGAATGCGATGATGTCCGTTGTGGCCCAGAGCCAGTTACTGACGTCGGCGCTCTGGTCTATGTGATAGTGTTGCCCTTTAACGTTCCACGTCATTACGCGTAACCCGATGCCGGGGCGTGGCCCGGCCGGCTGGGCCCGGCCCCGCCGTGCCCGGCCATCCCGGTGTGCTCCGCGTCGTGCATGGGGCCCATTGCCGCCACCGGGGGCGCCCCCAGCGCCCCCAGTGGCCCTGCCCCCCCCCTCGCCGACCCCATGCCCTGCTGCTGTTCCATTCCAGCATGCTGCTGCCCTACGCCAATGGGGTCCCATGCCGGCGGCCCAGTCATCACCTGATGCGGCGGCCCCGCCGCCAGTGGTGTCCCCCCCCGCCCGTCCCCGCATGCTGGCCCCCCCCAGCCTGCTGGTGCTGCCACATGCCCATGTGTTGCGGCCCCCATGTTTGTGCCCCCGCCTGCTGATGTTGCTGCTGCAGCTGCTGCTGCATCCCCATTGCCATCTGGTGCTGCGTCTGCTGCTGCGCCTGCCCCATGCCCTCATGTGCCAGTGCTTGTGCCTGTGCCAGTGCCTGTGCCTTCTGTGCCTGTGCCTGTGCCTGTGCCTGTGCCTGTGCCTGTGCCTGTGCCTGTGCCTGTGCCTGTGCCTGTGCCTGTGCCTGTGCCTGTGCCTGTGCCTGTGCCTGTGCCTGTGCCTGTGCCTGTGCCTGTGCCTGTGCCTGTGCCTGTGCCTGTGCCTGTGCCTGTGCCTGTGCCTGTGCCTGTGCCGCCTGTGCCTGTGCTTGCGCGCCATTGCCCATGTGCTGCTGCCTTGCGTTTGTGTGCTGCGGCACGCGCAATGCCTGCAGCCCCGCAGCCTGTTGCTGCTGCCCCATGCCCATCTGTTGCCCCGTGCCCGTTAGCTGTTGCAGCTGCTGCTGCAGATGGTGTATCTGAAGCTGCAGTGCTGCCGTCCCTGCCCCCTCTTGCATTGCCCCTGGCTGCCACATGCCCGGACCCATGCCCCAGGGATGCCCCCCACCTGCGGTCTGTGCCGTTGGTGTTGGTGCCTGCCCCCCCTGGAACCCTGCTCCTAGCGGCGGCTGCCACATGCCCGACCCCGGCGGCTGCCACATGCCTTTAGAGCAGGCATCCGGCTTGACACACCAGGTGTGGCATCTTCCACTGCACACGATTGCTGCACGCGTGTACGCGCGTTCAGCAGGACACGCCGTCACAGCTCTTCCGTCGATTTCGTGCGGCTGCAGGACTTCAGGTTTGCTGCTGTAGCAGCTGCGTCCGTTTTTTGTACAAATTTTACATGTATGCGCCCGGAGAACCCCGGGGCGTGACTGAAGGCCTAGACTACACGTATAGCTCTACTAGTAGAGCCTGCAAGGCCACGCAGCGCACCGGCCTACCAGGGGTGTGCCCGAACTATGTCGCCTGCCTTGTCTCTGCCAGTCGTGTACCATTTTGTACGGCGGGGAAGTTCAAGGGCCTATAACTTTGCTAGACAATCTGTTATGTTCCTGCAGGAGGGGGAGGGGGTAAATAGGGGCCAGAATGAATTGCGCGTCAGCCGTCGCCCTCGGCCTCCTTGCCGCCGTCGCGGTACTCGTGCTTCAGCTCGTACAGGCCGCGGTCGGGGCCGCGCATGTTCAGGAACGCGATCTGCGAGCGTGTGTTTGGTGCACGGTTTACAGTTTGCAGTTGACAACAAGCACCTTGGGGCATGGGATCGAGGGAGGGAGCTGCCTCGTGAGGCGGGCTACCAGTTGAGTGCACGGTGTGGTGTGTGTGATCACGCACCGCGTGTCTGAGCCCCCGCGTGCCGGTGTCTGTGTGTGCATGCATGCATCTGCATATGTGTGCGCACGCGCGCGTGTGTATTGCGCGTGCTCATGCGCCACGTGCCCGGACGTGCGTGGCGATGTCTGTGAATGTTCGTTTGTGTTGGCTTGGTGCAAACGGCGCACTTCCCCCCACCCCACCGCACCCCCCGTATGCACGCTTCACTCACCGTCACCAGTCCTTCAGGTTCTGCACCGGCACACTTTTGCCGTGATGAGCACATACACACCCAGCCGCCCCGCCCCCGAGTGCGCGGTGCGCGCGAAGCGCACGTGTGCGATGCGTGTGTGCGTGCGTGTGTGCGTGCGTGTGTGCCTCACCGTCACCAGCACTTCCTTCAGGTTCTGCATCGGCACGTTGGCCTCGTCCTGCAGACCCTTGAGCGTCCACGTGCGCTGGCGCTCAAACAGGCGGAAGAGGTCGTTCTCGAGCACGGCGGTCGGCTGTGCGTTTGTGTCATTTGTGTGTGTGTTTGTGTGTTTGTGTGTGAGAGTGTGTGTGTGTGTGTGTGTGTGCGTGTGTGTGAGCGTCCACGTGCGCTGGCGCTCAAGCAGGCGGAAGAGGTCGTTCTCGAGCACTGCCGTGGGCTGTGCATGTGAGTGACGGAGGGAGGGGGGTGGGGTGGTGGTGGAGGGGGGCAGGGGTGTGTGTGCATGTTTGTGTGTGTTTGTGTTGGCAGTCGATCGTAGCGTCGCACGCACGCGCGCACACAGGTCAGGTCAAGATCATGCCAGGCAAGATGATATCGGATCCGATCAGATAGGATCCGATCAGATCTGATCCTGTCTGCAGGATTTGAGACAAGCAAGGAGTTCAGGTCGGATCAGGTCAGATCAGATCAGATAGGATCGGATCAAACCAGATCACCTTGCTCAGGCGCTTCTTCTCCTGCACAACGAGCTTCGTCGGCGCCTCCCGCTTGCACTGCTGCCACAGCTTGTTGGCTGGACACACACACACACACACACACACACACACATACACACATACACACACGCGCACACACACACACACACACACAGCCACCCCCCACGCACACGGCTTGCTCAGGCGCTTCTTCTCCTGCACGACGAGCTTCGTCGCGCCTCCCGCTTGCACTGCTGGCGCAGCTTGCTGGCAGCCCACCCACCCACCCACCCACCCACAAACACGCACCTACCTTGCTCAGGCGCTTCTTCTCCTGCACAACGAGCTTCGTCGGCGCCTCCCGCTAGCGCTGCTGCCACAGCTTGCTGGCAGCACACACACACACACACACACACACACACACACGCACGCACGCACGCACACACTTAACTCAGGCGCTTCTTCTCCTGCACAACGAGCTTCGTTGGCGCCTCCCGCTTGCGCGCAGCCGTCACAGCTTGCTGGCAGCACACACACGCACATACACACACACACACACACACACACACAAACACACACACACACAAACACACGAGCAGACACACACACGAGCAGACACACACACACACACACACCTTGCTCAGGCGCTTCTTCTCCTGCACAACGAGCTTCGTCGGCGCCTCCCGCTTGCGCTGCTGCCACAGCTTGTTGGCTGCAGCGCGCTGCGCGACCACATTTTCGCGCGTGTCTTTATACCTGGGTGGCGGGGGTGGGGATGGAAGTGTGTGTGTTTGTGTGTGTGAGCGTGTGTGTGCGTGTGTGTGTGTGTGTGTGTGTGCGTGTGCTGCCACAGCTTGTTGGCTGCAGCGCGCTGCGCGACCACGTTCTCGCGCGTGTCTTTATACCTGGGTGGCGGGGGTGGGGAGAGGGTGTGTGTGTTTGTGTGTGAGTGCGTGTGTGTGTGTGTGCTGCCACAGCTTGTTGGCTGCTGCGCGCTGCGCGACCACATTCTCGCGCGTGTCTCTACACCTGGGTGGCGGGGGTGGGGAGGGAAGTGTGTGTGTGTGCATGCTGGACATTGGTCAAGATGGCTGCCCGTGGAGGCGGGCTACCATCACGGCTTCAGCGGTGGTGACCGCCGAGGCAACACAGAGTAAATCCGCTTCACCAATCGCATCGCTCGTCACCGTGCTCATCCTCGGAGGCGCTCGTCTGCCAGTGACTGGCGTTGGAAGGGCTTCAGGCAGCCTCCATGACAACTCTGTCGTCCATGCAACCCTGGAGGGTGGGACCTGGCCATGCATGAGCCCCATGCAAACGAGAGCTGGACAGCCATGCACTGCCAGGCGGGGACCGTTCCAGTCAGCGCCAGTCGGCTCTGCCGGCTTGACTGGCCACAAGGCCACTACTGTGACCTTGAGGAAGGTCCTCTCCTATATGCTCCTTGCCAGACATGTCTCTCAGAGACCGCTGTTTGGGGTAGTCTAGCCGGCGGGAGCGGTAGTCTATCGGCCGGGAGCCGGCGGTACTCTAGTACTTAAGTGTGCTGGAGTATCGGCTGGTGTCTCTAGTAGAAGAGTAGCCTGCTTAGCTGGAAACCCCGTGTTACTGTTACTGTTACTGGCGGGGGTGGGGAGAGGGTGTGTGTGTTTGTGTGTGTGTGTGTGTGTTGTGCTGCCACAGCTTGTTCGCTGCAGCGCGCTGCGCGACCACGTTCTCACGCGCGTCCTTATACCTGGGTGGCGGGGGGTGGGAGAGGGTGCGTGTGTGTGTGTGTGTGTGTGTGTGTGAGCGTGTGTGTGCGTGTGTGTGTGCGTGTGTATGTGTGTGTGTGTGTGCTGCCACAGCTTGTTGGCTGCAGCGCGCTGCGCGACCAAGATCTCGCGCGTGTCTTTATACCTGGGTGGCGGGAGTGGGGAGGGAAGTGTGTGTGTGTGTGTGTGTGTGTGTGTGCTGCCACAACTTGTTTGCTGCCGCGCGCTGCGCCACCACGTTTTCGCGCGTGTCTTTATACCTGGGTAACGATTGGAGTTTGGGTGTGTGGGGGTGGGGAGGTGGAAGTGGGCACGTTGGTGCGCGTGCACGCGCGTGCATGTGGGTGTGCGTGCGTGTGCGTGCATGCGTGCGAGGATGTGTTTGTGTGTGTGGATGTTTGTGTTTGTGTGCCTCGGTGTCGCTGTCACCGCAGCATCGCAATACACCCTCAACCCCAAACCGCAATCCCAACCCCGATAAAACCCAAGCCCCACACGCACTCTGCCGCTGTGTGCGTCTTTGCCTCTGTGTTGCGGTTGCGGTTGAAGGGTTTAGGGTAGAGGGCCTAGGGTTTAGCGTTGAGGGTTCGTTTCTTCTTCTTCTGTGCCCCAGGGTAGTTGCTCACTCTGCCACTGTGCGCGTCTTTGCCGACGCCTCGATGTTGCGGTCGCGCGACATGTTGCGGTAGGCCTCGTCGATCTGCAGCGCGCCGGTCTCGGTGTCGACGCTCTGGAAGGGCACCTGGTGTGAGAGAGTGCGCGGGTTTACGCGTGTTTGTGTGAGAGAGAGAGAATGACAGAAGAGAGAGAGAGAAAGAGAGAGGGAGAGATAGAGAGAGAGGAAGAGAGAGAGGGAGAGAGAGGGAGAGAGAGAAAGAGAGAGGTAAAAGGCCTCGTCGATCTGCAGTGCGCCGGTCTCGGCGTCGACGCTCTGGAAGGGCACCTGGTAGGAGAGAGGAAGGGCGAGATATATAAAGAGAGAGAATGAGAGCGACAGAGAGAGAGTGAGAAAGAGACCAAGAGAGTGAGAGAGAGACAAAGAGGGAACAAGAGAGAGAGAGATGAGAGGATGAGAGCAAAAGAGAGTGACAGAGAAAGGAGAGAGAGAGAGAGAGAGAGAGAGAGAGAGAGAGAGGGGGGGAGAGAAGTAAAAGGCCTCGTCGATCTGCAGCGCGCCGGTCTCGGCGTCAACGCTCTGGAAGGGCACCTGGTGTGAGAGAGAGAGAGAGAGAGAGATAAAGGGAGAGAGAATGTGAGACAGAGATACAAAGAGGGGGAGAGAGGGAGAGAGAATGAGAGAGAGGAAGAGGGATCAAAGAGAGATTGAGAGGGCCGCGTCGATTTGCAGCGCGCCGGTCTCGGCGTCGACGCTCTGGAAGGGCACCTGGTAGGAGAGAGGAAGGGCGAGAGATATAAAGAGAGAGAATGAGAGCGACAGAGAGAGAGTGAGAAAGAGACCAAGAGAGTGAGAGAGAGACAAAGAGGGAACAAGAGAGAGAGAGATGAGAGGATGAGAGCAAAAGAGAGTGACAGAGAAAGGAGAGAGAGAGAGAGAGAGAGAGAGAGAGGGGGGGAGAGAGGTAAAAGGCCTCGTCGATCTGCAGCGCGCCGGTCTCGGCGTCAACGCTCTGGAAGGGCACCTGGTGTGAGAGAGAGAGAGAGAGAGAGGGTGAGAGATAAAGAGAGAGAATGTGAGACAGAGATACAAAGAGGGGGAGAGAGGGAGAGAGAATGAGAGAGAGGAAGAGGGATCAAAGAGAGATAGAGAGGGCCGCGTCGATTTGCAGCGCGCCGGTCTCGGCGTCGACGCTCTGGAAGGGCACCTGGTAGTGGTTTGAGGGGGCACAGTGCGTGTTGGGGTGTAGAAGGGTCGAGAAACCTGTCGAGGGTGTGCGTGTGTGTGTGGGGGGGGGATTTTACAGTCTGGCAGACGCCCATGTTGGCGTATTATATATGTGTGAAGAGATAACAAGATAACGAGAGAAAGAGAGATAATGAGAGAGAGAGAGATAAAGAGAGAGAGACAGAGAGAGTGAGCAAGAGAGCCACTTACCACGTTGTAGTGGGTACTGACGCTGCCCTCCACTCGCAGCCCACTCAGCTCGCAGTCCGTTGGTCCGGTTGGTGCACGGAAGGTGATCGCAACCTGCGGCGGTTTAAGGGCTTAGGGCTCAGGGTTTAGGGCCGGACATGCGCGTGCCCCAGGCAGGCTCAGGCGCGAGCAGGCAAGCCCGGCCTTGAGAAGAGTCGCCCGGGTGCATGCACATACGCATGGGATGCATGGGAGGAACCAGCCCCATGCGCATGCCATGCGCAGGCGGGCGACCCTTGGGCGGCGCGTGCACGCATGCTCGCATGCGTGCAGGCAAGCCCTGTGCTGAGAGAGCCGCTGGGTGCACGGGGTGCATGGGACGAAGCCCCGCGGGCGCCCACGTGGCGTGCTGAGAAGAGCCACCGGGCGCATGCACGCATGGAATGCATGGGATGAACCAGCCCGACACGCGGGCTCCCACGTGCGTACAAAGGCCCTGGCGCAGGCCTCATGCGCTTGTCACATGCAGATGAGCCCCATGCGCACGCCCCATGCCATGTTGACGAGCCCCCCACACAGGCCATGTGTGCGCATGCCCGATGCAGACCAGCCCCATGCGCACGCACCATGCCATACAGACGAGCCCCACACGTATGCCCCATGCGTGCGCATGCCCCATGCGCATGCCCGACGATGCAGACCAGCCCCATGCGCATGCGGGCGCACCTTGGGCGGCCCCCCGTCGATCGGCGTGAGGCGGTACCGCGCCGGAAGACCTGCAGCCTCGGCTCCCTTGACTGCGAGCGTGCCCTCGCCCCCGCTGGAGATGCTTGCTCCCGGCTGTGGGAGGGTTGCACCACCAGAGCACCGTCAGAGGGCAGTTGGCGGGGTATCAGGGCGGGTGGGGCATCAGGGCGGGTGGGTCAGGTGAGGTGCGTATGTGTGGTAGCGCCTCTGCTCCCTCTACAGAGAGTGTGCCCTGGCCTCTGGTGGAGATGCTTGCGCCCGGCTGTGGGAGGGGTGTGTAGCGGGCGAGCTGCCACCCACATCAGCGTCTCAGCTGCCACCAACTGCCGCTAGCTGCCACTAGCTTCCGCCAACTGCCACCAGCTACGGCCAACTGCTACCTCAGCTGCCGCTAGCTGCCACTAGCTTCCACCAACTGCCACCAGCTACGGCCAACTGCCACCAGCTGCCGCTAGCTGCCACCAGCTTCCACCAACTGCTGCTAGCTACAGCCAACTACCACCAGCTGCCACTAGCTGCCACTGAATTCCACCAACTGCCACCAGCTACGGCCAACTGCCACCAACTGCCGCTAGCTGCCACGAGCTTCCACCAACCGCCGCTAGCTACGGCCAACTACCACCAGCTGCTGCTAGCTGCCACTGGCTTCCACCAACTGCCGCTAGCTACTGTCACTGCCACTGCCTCCAACTGCCGCTAGCCGCCACCAGCTTCCACTAACTCCCGCTAGCTGCTGTCACTGCCACTGCCTCCAACTGCCGCTAGCTGCCACTAGCTTCCACCAACAGCCGCTAGCTACGGCCAACTACCACCAGCTGCCGCTAGCTGCCACTAGCTTCCACCAACTGCCACCAGCTACGGCCAACTGCCACTGCCTTCAACTGCCGCTAGCTGCCACCAGCTTCCACTAACTCCCGCTAGCTGCTGTCACTGCCACTGCCTCCAACTGCCGCTAGCTGCCACTAGCTTCCACCAACTGCCACCAGCTACGGCCAACTGCCACCAACTGCCGCTAGCTGCCACCAGCTTCCACCAACTGCCATCAGCCACGGCCAACTGCCATCACAGCTTCCGCTTCCTGCCACCAGCTTCCACCAACTGCCACCAGCTACAGCCAACTGCCATCACAGCTTCCGCTACCTGCCAATAGCTTCAACCAACTGCCACCAGCACGGCCAACTGCCATCACAGCTTCCGCTACCTGCCAATAGCTTCAACCAACTGCCACCAGCACGGCCAACTGCCACCAACTGCCACTGGGAGGGAGGGGAGCAGGGCGGTGGGGTGGGTGCGCCCTGCACTACATCCCATCGCAAGAGCACCATGCATCTGGTACCGAGCCACCGCAACACACGCACGCACGCACACGCACACACACACACACACACACACACACACACACGTGCACTTCCCCCCCCCCTCCCCCATGCACCCATGTACACACATGCACACACGCACACACACACACACACACCCACCTGCAGGCACACGGTGCCCAGCTCCACCTCAGCCTCGTCCTCATCAATGGCAGTCGCTCGCATCGACTGCTCGCACAGCGGGCGCCACAGCTGCGCGACCGCAACGGGCACCTGCGGCGCATGGGTAATGGTCGATGTTGCAGTATTTTTTGTGACGCAATGCACCAGACAGCAGGCAGCGGGTGCATTGCGGGAGAGAGACTGGCTTGGTCCTGTGAGGCAGGCCGCACGCTGGCTGGCGAGGGCCGATGGCAGGCTTGTAGCATGTGAGTGCGGCGGCCTTGCGCACGTACATGCGTGTGCGTACCCAGGCCATCGGCACCCGCCCATGCAGGTGGCGCATGCAGATGGCTAATGCATGCGTCCGGGGGTGCCCATGCGTGCGTGCGTGTGCCGACGCAGCGCGCCCTCCCAGGCGCATGCATGCACTCCACATTCCATCCATGCGGCCCCTCCCCCTCCCCAAGCAAGCCCTCGGGTGCGGTGATCTGAGCCCAGATGCATGCACCCCACATTCCGGATGTGTTGATCGCGATCGTGCATGCAGGTCGCACGTGCCTTGACGAGCCATATCTTTGTTTCAACGCGGCTGGTGTCTATCCCGCCGGCCTCGGCCATCGTGATAACTGTGCTCCTCGCTCGCTCCTCGCTCGCTACTATGCGTGCAGTGCAGGTTCGAGGTGCTCTGATCCCGCGAGTAGACTGCGGGAGCGCTGCGAATGCACTCAAAAGTGATGCGGGGTATTTAAACCCTAAATCCTTCAGGGTTTACGGCTTGGCGGACACACACACACACACACACACAGCTAAGTGGGTATGCTAGCACCTTGTTTGCTGCGCACTTACTACTTGCTGCCGCACCTCGCACCATCCTGGTGCGAGGCAGGAGAGATCGATGCAGATCCGCCACCTAACCTGTGAATATACAGCATCACCTGGTGTCAGGGTCCAAGCACCAGCCCTCAGGGCCTGTGAACCTGGTTGTTGGCCAGGGTCAAGGGTGAGGGCTATTGTCCTAGTTTATCTGCTCGTCTGAGAAGTTTTTAAAAGCTGGGGGTTGTAGGTCCCTGCTCAGTCCACAGCGTCAGTGTGCAGCCGCAGCAGCTGCAGGCGCGACAGGCGCGGCTCCACACATGTGCCGCTCCAACTAAACCGCACCAGCGCTGTCGCAGAGACGTGCTCCGCCGATCCATCCAGCACAGGCGCACAGCCACCACGTCACCCGCCACCCTGCCGTGGCACACGCGAGCGCACCACCGTGGCCTTTGTTGGTGGCGCAGGGTAGTGGTGTTAGTGGTGGTGGTGGTCGGCCACCGCGACGTCGCGGTGGCGGTGGTGTTTTTTCCGAGGCGGGCGGCCGACGGGGAGCCGGGAGGGGCCGTTGCAGCAACAGCCGATGGCGACGCCGTCTTGACGCCTTGACGCCTTGGCGCTGCACTGCTGCTCTGCTGCGCTTGGGCGTGCAGCGCTGCTGGGCACGCACGGCAGCGCCCCCTGGGGCGGCGCCCGCGGCAGCCCCATTGCCTGACCGCTCGCCTGCGCCTCTCAAGATTGCTAGCCCGCACTCCCCGTCGGAGGGCACCTGGATCTTGCCTGCAGGGCCGAGCCTCTGGTAGGGCATGGAGCTCCATCATGCGCATCGCTCATACGTGCGGGCAATGTGTGAGGCGTTGAGGAAGCCCAGAAGAGGTGGGCGGCAGCCCAGCGCTGGCGCTGGGCAGCTGGTCTGGGCGCGGTCCTTCTGGCGGTCTTCACCAGCAGGGGTGATGGTTGCCTGGTGTTCACGATCAGCACCACCCGATAATTACAATTTCCTCCCCTACGCCCCGCTTGCCGCTGCTGCCGCCGCCGCCTCTGCCTTCATGCGCTCCATGAAGTCTTTGTTGATCTCGTAGCACGCATCGGCCTCGGGCCCGTCCATGATGGCAACCTGCGCACATGCAGATGCACCGTGCACATGTAAAGGCTCCGCTGTTATATAGGCGTTAGATAGTTTTGCGAGGCGGGGGTTAACATGGAATTTGCGGGGGTGGCTGGAGCGTGGGAGGGGCGGGGGGACGTGGGGCGTGTCGTTCTGCTGTGGTGCTGCGACGTGGGGAGGGTGGCGCGCGTCGGGGGTGGTGTTGCAGGGTCGGGGCGTCGCGTCCCGATCGATCCATGTGCCTGTCTGCTGCCTGCTGCCTGGTGCCTGGTGCCTGCTGTCTGCTGCCTGCTGCTCGCTGCCTGCCTGGTAGGATTAGCTGCTAGTTAGCTGCCTGCTAGGCGCACGCATGAACGCACGCACACCGCTTAGCAGCAGCACACCGCCTAGCTGTCCATCTGCAGCACACGCCCCCCCACTGCCTACCTGGCCACCTGCACACACGCACACACGCACACCCACACACATACACGCGGTGGGTGTAAAAGCCACCCTTGTGCATGTCGAGTAAGAAGTTGGCACGGGTGGTTAGCACGGGTGCTATATGTCAGAACCAGCCATTGGCCTGACCTCTCGAGACCCGACCTTTTAAATCCCTCTCTGGTAAGAGGGCAGATCGGGAACTCACACCCGCTCTGCTTCCGACTCGGGCCCAGTGGCTGACGTTTGGTTTCGGTGCATGGGGGATGCCCGGTTTTGGTGCGAGAGGATGCCCGGTCGACGCACACACACACGAACTGAAAACATGTCGAAAAATGCTCACGGGCGTGAACACCTCCCCCCCCTCCCCCTGCGTGCGTGTGCAGCTGCGACCCATCCTCCCAACAAACTCCCTCCCCCCGGTAGGCTGGCGCGCTGCGTGGCCTTGCGGGCTCTCCTAGAAGAACCCCCCCTACACGCGTAGTCTAGGCCTTAACCCCCGCTCCGGGGTCATCCAGGCGCGGACATGTAAAACCTCCCAACACACACACACACACACACACGCGCGCACGCACACACACACACACACACCTTGATACCTGCTTTCTCCAGAGTAGCGATGCCCTTCAAAGTGACGAGCGGGTTTGTATCAAACGCGAACACACACACTCACACACACACACACACACACCACACACACACACACACCTCGACACCCGCTTTCTTCAGAGTCGCGATGCCCTCCGAAGCAATGAGCGGGTTGATATCAAACGCGAACATACACACACACACACACACACCACACACACACGAACACACACACACGCACACACACACACACACCTCGATGCCTGCTTTCTCGAGTGTGGCGATTCCCTCCGAAGCAACGAGCGGGTTGATATCAAACATGCACACACACACACACACACACACCACACACACATGCAAAACACACACGCACACACACGCGCGCATGCACATGCGCACACACACACACACACCTCGATGCCCGCTTTCTCCAGAGTAGCGATGCCCTCCGAAGCAACGAGCGGGTTGGGGTCGGCAACACCGACGACCACTCGCGCCACACCCGCGGCCACGAGAGAGCGACTGCAGGGGGGCGTCCTGCGTGTGTATATGTGTATATGTATGTATGTATGTATGTGTGTGTGTGTGTTTGTGTGTGTGTGTGCATGTGTTTGTGCGTGTGCACGTGTGTGTGTGTGTGTGTGTGTGTGTGTGAGCGTGCGTGCGTCTATATATGTGTGTGTGTGCGTGTGTGTGTGTGTGTGTGTGTGTGCGCGTGTGTGTGTGTGAGTGTCAGTGATGCAGAAAGGCTATACGCGCATGCTTTCGCATAATTTCGGGTCGTTTGGCGGGACCCGCGCGTAGCGCGGCGGGACGCGGCGGAGCCGCGTTTTGCCTTGCGCGTAGCGCGGCGCCCCCAGGCGCCTTGCGCGTAGAGCGCCTTTCAGCGCTCAGCTCGCGCAATGATCAGTGGAGGGGGGCGGAGATCGTCGTCATTTGCATAACACAACTGGAGCGCCTAGACCTTTGGGGGCGGAGACCCTGGGGGGCGGAGATGGAGGAGGCGGAGGTGGTTGGTCACACTTTTGCTTGATTAAAGTGTAACAGCCCTCCCTGGCTCCTGCAGCAGGTCATGCCATTCTCTAGTATTAAACAAAATGCATCACTGGTTCGTATTCTCCTGTGGGGGCTTCGCCCCGGCGCCCACTGCATGCATGCATGCAAACACACGTGCGCCATGCAAACACGCCACGTGCAACAGCTCGTCTGGGGGTGCGTGCTCAGTTGTTTTGCCCCCTCCAGACTGCTTCCATAGCCTGAAAACCAACATCATAAAGGATGCCATCAAATTCAGAATTCCAATGTGGCTCTGGCTTCCGCTGCTTGCATGCACTCGAGCCAGTAGGGGGGAGGGGGCGTCTCACGTCATGCTATGCCCAAGTAAGCTACGTGTCTGCTGTAGGGACAGATTGTGTGCGCTGATCCAACGTGGCTCTGGCTTGCGCTGCTTGCATGCACGCGCGCCAGTAGGAGGGAGGGGGAGGGTGCGCCTCACGTCATGCTACGCCAAGTGAGCTACTTGTCTGCTGTAGCGGCAGATTGTGTGTGCTGATCCACGCTGAGTCACTCACGCATGTGCAGAGAGCGGTGCAGGCGCGGGGGTGAAGTGTAAATGCAGATTTGCATCAGGGGCACCTCTGATTTACACCGAGAATCGACACACTTTGTGTGGGTTTGTGGTTGTGATGTTTGTGAGGCACAGGGAAAAGACAAAGTAGGAAAAGTAAGCAAGAAATAAGGAAAGAAAGAGAAACGAGGGAGCAGCGTAAAACAAATATACTGCCGTTCTACCAACAAGAACACTTTGGAAAGCGGGGGTTCGGGGGCGCAGCCCCCGGGAAAATGGCTGCGTAGAATAGCGCCACAGCCTGCGTAGAAGCGCCGGGCCGGCAGGCCCGGCTGGGGCCTCCACGCGTCTTAAGATCGCCAATACGCCAAAACACTTTCTGCATCACTGGTGTGTGTGTGTGTGTTTGTGTGTTTGCGTGTGCGTGCGTGTTTGTGTTTGTGTGTGTGTGTGCGTGTGTGTGTGTGTGTTGAGTGAGTGTGTGTGCACTGACGACCACGCGTGCCAATAATAAATCACCATCCGTAGTGGTTGCACGGCTCCAGCATCACAAACGCAATCGCGCCCTTGGCAGGCGGAACACCCTTAATCAACCAACCAACCAACCAAGCACACAACCAACCAACCAACCAACAAACAAACCAACAAACCAACCAACAACCAACCAACCAACCAACCAATTAACCACCCACCCACGGGTGGGTCCACCCACCCAATCGTTCAATTACCTGCCGTGGTGGTTGCACGGTTCCAGCGTCACGTACGCCGTCGCGCCCCTTGCAGCAGTGCCTACAGGTGTACACGCATTGCAGTGCAAGCATTGCATATTTAGTTTTCAGTCCTGATATCATGATTTCTCAGCAATTTGCCTGAAAATCCGGCTACATGGCTCCCGAAACCGGCTCCAAACGCCATAAACAAATACACTGAAGCTGACCCCCCCGTACAGCCAAAAACTGATATAAATTGTCGAAAATCGCGATTGTAATGGCGTGAAAACGACGAAACACGATGACAAATGACCCGAGTGGAGCGGTTAAACAGTTATTGCTTCGACCCCCCCCCCCCCCGCGAAGGCTCTGGGCGACTACATTATACAGAAAACTGTTTTCCTATGGCTGTGTGAGGACCAACCAAAATCCCAACATCCAAGGCGCGCAAGTGAAGGCGGGCGTAACGTCTGAGGCGGTTGGGGTGCGCCTCAGGCGGTGGTGGGCGCGTAAGGCGGTCGGGGTGTCGCCTGAGGCGGTCAGGGTGACGCCTAGGGCGGTCGGAGCACCTCAGGCGGCGCCACCTGATCCGCGCAAGTGAAGGCACCGCCTGAGGCGTTGGGGATGTGGTAGGGCCGCGGCCAGAGGTGCGAAAGCTCCCCAGGGACCCCCCTCGGCTGCATTGTCGCCTCTGCCTTCTAACTTGAACCCAGCCTCAACCTGGCCTCAACCCCTGAAACCCAAGCCCGACATATGGGTGTGTTCCTACTCTGACTCGCGAGAAGTTTTATGGATTTTCTAGTCGCGCTAGTAGGCACCCGAGCGGTCCCCAGTCAATCCAGAGGGTCTCA
The DNA here is from genome assembly GCA_016618255.1 of Chlamydomonas sp. UWO 241. Lineage (NCBI taxonomy): Eukaryota > Viridiplantae > Chlorophyta > Chlorophyceae > Chlamydomonadales > Chlamydomonadaceae > Chlamydomonas > Chlamydomonas priscui. The sequence continues at coordinate 268,518 of VFSX01000088.1, forward strand.
CCTGCGCCACGCAGCGCGTACACCTCAGCGTGTGGCATACCCGCCTGTGGTGGTGGTGTGCGTGTGTGTGTGTGTGTGTGTGTGGTCGATTTTACAGTCGGACGCCTGTGTTGGCGTACAAAAGTGTGTGAGTGTGTGTGTGTGTGTGTGTGTGTGTGTTGAGGTGGGTTCGAGGCACACACACATGCACAAGCGGGGACACACACCCATAGGGTGGGTCACACAGCCACACCACACACAGCCACACACAGCCACACACACACACAGTCACACACAGCCACACACACACACACACACACACCACCACATGTACGCACGCACACACGCACACGCCCACACGTGCAAACGCACACATACACACACACATACACACACACACACACACCTTTGGGTGGAAGCCCTCCCCGACCACTTCGCCATTCGCCACAACCACACAGCCAACCGCGGGGTTGGGAAACGTCTGGCCGAGCCCTCTGCTGGCAAGCTCGAGTGCCTGTTGCATGTGTGTGTGTGTGCGTGTGGGGTGGGGTGGGGGGGCACGTGCACATGTGTGTGTGTGTGTGTGCGTGTGCGTGGGTGGGCGTCGGCTGTGTGGTGGTTGTGGATCGAGAAGTGGTCGGGGAGGGCTTTCACCCCAAAGGTGTGTGTGTGTGTGTTGTGTGTGTGTGTGTGTGTGTGTGTGATGGTGTGGCCCCCGCAGCAGCAGCAGCAGCAGCAGCAGCAGCAGCGTCCAGCAGGACGGAGCGATGACGCGGATGCTGGTGAACGCGAGAGCGTGTGTGTGTGTGTGTATGTGTGCGCGTGCACGCGCGTGTGTGCACGTGTGTGTGCACATGTGTGTGTCCGTGTGTGTGCATGCGGTCACGTGCGCACACACAGAGCAGCCACTGTGCGCACACTTAGAGCAGCCACTGCAGACGGGTCGCTGGGAAGTCCTGCGCACCTGGCGCATGTACGCACGGTCGGCATCGTTGACTGTACAGTGGGGCGAGTGAGGGCGTGAGAACGGGGAGGTGTGTGCAGGGAGGTGCAGGGAGGTGGGTGACGAGTGGTGAAGTGCACTATCAAGCACACGTGCGCACGCACACTCATGCACACGCATGCTCACATCCCCCCATCTGGCCCCCGTCCCGCACACACACACACACACATCACGATGGGTGTGCATCCCCCCCCATCTGGTCCCCATGCACACATGCAGGCTGCGGCATGCACACCTGTGCCCTTAGCGGCAGCGCGCACGCCATGCCGCCTCGTGGCCGCCAACCGCAGTGGTGCCCCGCCAGAAACCACCGATCTCCGCAGTAGTTGCATGGCAACAGCAGTCGTGGACCGAGGAGAGCGAGAGGCTCTTTTCCTCACACCCCACACCAGCCACACCCGCGCCCTACAGCAAAGCTGCAAAGTGCAACGCCCCGCAGTCCTTGCTGTGCATACATATCATCGTCGAACCTCGTCGCCCAGCTCTGAAGGTCTACAGGTTCTAGTGAGGAGTGTTTACCTCATCCCACCTGTCTTCCTGCCACTTCCCCCTCTCGCGCTCTCCAGCAAGCCACGCGCGATGGACAAGGAGGAGAAGGTGCAGCTGTATGTGTACGACCTGACGGGTGGCGCAGTGAGACGTGAGTGCCAAACACTCACCACATGGCATGAGCACATGGCGCATGCGCGCATGGTTGTGGTGTGCGTGCATGTCCCAGGTACACACAAGCACACACACACACACACACACACACACACACACACACACATCACACACACACACACGCACACACACACACACACACACACACGAACACACAACACACACACGAACACACACACACGCACACACACACACACACATTCACACAAACACAAACACGCACACACACACACACACACACACGCACACGAACGCACGCACACACACACACACAACCAACCAACCAACCAAGCGTTACATGAGGCCGTCCGCATGCACCGGCAATGCCTGTACTACTAACAGCAGTACACTTATGAACACACTAGAAGAGCGCGTATATATAGAGCGCGTATCATTATCTACTTTGTTGGCTGGCTGCTCCCGCATTGGCTGCCATCTCTCTGCAAATACCATTCCACAGGCGTGGGAACCTCGCGAGGGTGAGCCACCCGGGAGGCCGCCTGCGGGCTAGTATCACAGCAAGCTCGGGGACGGTCTTCAGCTGGGACTCCGGTGGGGACTTGGCGTACTCCTTCTTGGCCTTGTCAAACCGCGTTGTGACGGCAGTCTTGAACATGTAGGAGTCGAAAATGTCTTGGACATTCTCACGGTAGGAGGTGATGACCCCACCTTGGTAGGGTATCACGTCTGGTCGTCGGTGCATGAAGAGGGCGGCGGTGGCTGGGAACATGGGTTCGGCGGGCGGGGAAGGGAAGGGGGGGTTGGAGGAGGCAAGGGGGGAGAAGGATGGGGGTTGGGAGGAATCGGAGGAGGCATGGGGGGGATCAGAGGAGGCGTGGGGGGCAAGGGGGGAGAGGGAGGGGGTTGGGAGGGATCGGGGGAGGCGTGGGAGGGATCGGAGGAGGCGTGGGGGGCAAGGGGGAGAGAGGGCGGGGTTGGGAGGGATCGGATGAGGCGTGGGGGGCAAGGGGGGAGGAGGGGTTGGAGGGATCGAGGAGGGTGGGGGCAAGGGGGGAGAGGGCGGGGTTGGGAGGGATCGGAGGAGGCGTGGGGGGCAGAGGGAGGGGGGTTGGGATGGATCGGAGGAGGCGTGGGAGGGATTGGAGGGGGCGTGGGAGGCAAAGGGGGAGAGGGAGCGGGGTTGGGACGGATCGGAGGGGGCGTGGGAGGGATCGGAGGAGGCGTGGGAGGCAAGGGGGGAGAGGGAGGGGGCTTGGCAGGGGTGGGGGGCGGAGGAGTGGAGGTAGGGAGGCGGCGGACGAGGGATCCAATGAACAACAGTCGGTGTATGTTGATCGTGACAATGATAGGAGTGGTGGGAGGGTGCGCGGCATGTAGCTTGGCAGTGGAGATTTGCTCCAAGGTGTGGCGGGAGGGGGCTTTCAGGCGGCGGAGAAAGCGGTTGTGGGTAACCTCGAGGCGGTGGATGTGAGTTTTGTTTAGCGTCCAGGTTTGGCAGCCGTACAAGAGGGCGGATACAACAAAGGCATTGTACAGGTTGATCTTGGTGGTGAGGGTGATCTCATCTGATTTCCAAAACCGTGGGTTGAGGCGGGTGAAGGCGCACCATGCAGAGCTGATCCGGCGTGATATTTCTTCGTCGAGGATGTTGGTGGGCGGTGGAGGGTCAGGGTCGTCGAAAGGGGGGTAGGTGGGGGGTGAGGCCATGATGCTGCCGAGGTATTTGAAGCTAGAGGTGTGGTGGACCAGGTGGGGGGTAGGGGAGGAGTTGGGGATGGCGATGGGGGTGGTGGTGGGGGCGGTGTGGGCAGACGGGCGGCCGAGAGATTGTGCAACGGTTTTGCTGTAGTTCATCTCAAGCGCGAGGTCAGAGCAGGTGCCGTCGAGGAGGGTGAGCACGGTGCGGAGGGCGTCCTTGGAGAGGGAAAGCAGGGAGATGTCGTCGGCATAGAGTAGGAGGGGGAGGACGGTGGTGTCGTAGTCTTTGCGGGACTCGGGGGTGTGGAGGACGCCGTCGACAACGTAGCCGATTTGGGTGCCAGCGTTGGGGATCTGGGCAATCAGGGATCTGATCACGGTGTCGATGTAGACGTTGAAGAGTAGGGGGGAGATGGGGCAGCCTTGCTTGACACCGGTTACCAGAGGGAGGGGGCAGAGAGTGCGGCGCCGACGCGGGCACGGGCCGTGGCATCAGAGTAGAGGCTCTTGATGTGGTCGAGGATGTCAAGGGGTACTCCGCGGTGGCGGAGGGTTTCCCAGAGCGCGGGGTGGTTGACACGGTCAAACGCCTTCGAGAGGTCAACGTAGGCCACGTGAAGGGGGGCGTGAGCGCGGTGGGACTCCTCTTGGAGGCGGCGTAGGGCAAAGATGGCGCCAGTAGTGCCTCGGCCGGGCCGGAAGCCGAACTGGGAGGTGTGAAGGGATGGCTCCAGGTGCCGTCCGAGGCGGCCGAGGAGGATGTGGGTGTGGACTTTGCCCGGAACGGGTAGGAGGGAGATGCCACGGTAGGACTTGCAGAGAGTGGTTGGGCCTGCGGATGCGCCCTTGTAGAGGGGGCAGATCTCCGCTTGTCTCCACGAGGTAGGAGTGGTGTTGGTGTCCCAGCATGAGCGGATGATGTCGTGGAGGGCGGAGGCGACGGCGGGGACACACACACACAAACACACATACACGCACGCACGCACGCACACACGCACGCGCGCGCGCGCAGAGCTGTCTCCGATGCTGCTTGGCAAACAGATCGACGGCATTTGGCACACGGCCGTCGTGGTGGGCGGCGTGGAGATCTTCTTCGGGTGCGTGTGGTCGATTATACAGTCCGTCGGAAGCCTTTGATGGCACATTCGGCCCCAGGTTCTTTGTGTGAACATGACCCCGTTTGTGTGAACACGACCCCGTTTGTGTGGACACGACCCCTTTTGTGTGAACGCAGGGCCGGCGTCCAGCGCGCAGTTCCCGGCACGACCCCGTTTGGCGCTCCGCTGCAAAAGCTGGACATCGGCACGACATGGTGGGTGCGTTGGAGCATGGCATTCACGGGGGTATGTGACGCCCAATTGCGTGCCTCTCTCTCTCTCTCCCTCTCTCCTTCTCTCTCTCTCTTTCTTCGCTTCTCTCTTTCCGCCCCCATGAGGATATGTGGCGCCTGTTGCGTGCCTCTTTTTCTCCCTCTTTCACACTCTCTCTCACTCTCTTTCTCTCTCTCTCTCTCTCTCTCTCTCTCTTTCTCTCCTGTCGCTGTCCTCTCTCTCTCTCCCTCTTTTCTCTCCCTCTTCTCTCTCCCTCCCTCTCTATATTGCCGCCATTGGCATGCCCGTGCACCACACGCCGCTCAAAGAGCTGGATATCGGCACGATATGGCGAGTTGGAGCATGGCATTCATGAGGGCGTCTGGCATCAGGCATCCTATTACGTGCCTCTCTTTCTCTATCTCTCCCCCTCTCTCTCTTCTGTCTCCCTCTTTCTCTTTTTCTGATTTTCTCTCTCCTCTCCCTCTCTTCTCTCTCTTCTTTCTGTTATCTTTCTCTCTCCCTCTTTGCTCTCCATCTGTCTCTGTACTGCCGCCATTGGCATGCCTGTGCACCACATGCCGCTGCGGCAGCTGCACAGGGGCACCACCCACCCACCCACACACACACACACACACACACACACACACACACACACACACACGAACACACGCGCAGCCTTGACGAGGCCACGCGTGACGAGCTGCTCGCTGACCTGTCGACACGCTTCCAGGTGTGGGTGTGTGGAGTGTGAAGGGGTGTGGGGTGTGAAGTGTGCCAGGGTGTTGAGTGTGAGGTGTGAAGGGGGTGCTGGCTGACGACCAGTGTGGGGTGTGGGGTGTGGAGTGTTAGCAGGGTACACAAGTTGCCTCACACTATCGCCCCCTCCTTCCTT